>CM021104.1:630166951-630456402 GCA_007115665.2 Sequoiadendron giganteum
CTCAATTCTAACTCTCCCACCCCTCTCTCTCTCTCTCCCTCCCTATATTCCTCCCACCCTACCTAGCTAAGTCCCCCTCACTCCAACCCCTTCTCTCCCACTCCCTCTCTCTTAAACTCTCACTTCCATCCCCTCTCCATCTCTCTAGACTCTCTCTCTCTCTCTCTAAATTCTCCCTCCGTCTAAAGACATACATAAATGCATACATACAAGCATAATACATATGTGCATATAATCTTACATCCATACAAGCATACATACACACATGACATACATGTACATACAAACATACAAATATGTCAGCATACATTCAATATATTAGCATTTAACATAAAGGAAGACATAATGCGAGCGCGTTATAACACGCTTGCGTTATGCCCTAGTTGACATGTTCCCCGTAGAAGCAAAAACCATGTCAAAAGTGAGATATAACGCGAGCGCGTTATAACACGCTCACGTTATATCTTGCTTTGGGAATTCCCGAGCCTTAGGCTTGGTATTTGCCTTGGAATACCAACCCAAAGGCTTGGAGGGAATTCCCAGAGACATGTTTTTAAAAAAATCCACCATATTTCTCATAATCGAGTTCGTGCTCACCGTCAGGATTGCACGTGATTCAATATCGAAAAAATCGAACACATGGCTAATGTTGGGTTATCTCTTAGCTATACAACGATGTAATTTTTTTCACTTTTTGAAAATGTTAAGTCTTTCATCCATAATTTATTTTATCTGTATGTCTTTTTAGCAGTGTTTGGTATTTTTTTCGTTATAAATTAACCGTTCATCAATTTTTCCAATAAATTACATTTTTAGAAACTAGACTCCATTCTACAAAATTAAAAAATTAAAAATTAAAAAAATCGATTAGTTTCCAAAATTTGTAGGGGTAGCATGGCCAAAATTCTATTTTTTAGGAAATGTCCACTTCACAAATTAGTAAAAAATCAAATATTCATTAAAAAATTATCAAAAAAATTGTGCATCAATTAAATATTGTTAGCTAACTTCTGACCATTGCGATTTTAAAAATACTAAAAAAAACTTCACCGTACAAGGGTCATACAAGAGTTGCTATGTTATGTTTTTCTGACAAAAACAACACCAATTTGTGTACGTCCCTCATTTGAACCCCTTAATCTCAACCATTTTCAAAATAAATTAGTAGTTTAGAAAGTAGACTGAGAGCACTTGAATCCTTCTTTTGTTCCATTTCAAAATTTTGAGTTTAAGTATCCTCAATTTCACGTCCAAGGTCAGTATTTCCTAATTTCAAAAAAAAGCTATCCATTTAAGTCCCCTTTTTGGGAGCCATCTTAGTGTACTTACCCAGGACAAATGTTCATTTTAAAGCACCAATCAAAATGTGCTCTAAGCTAAAAGACAACCAGTTTCAAAATCAAGTCTTCAATCAATCATCTTGCACCAAATTAGTTAGTAGTTCCAATTTTCAATCTTTGACAAGACGTCCTGAAGTAAAAATATGCAAGAGTAGTATGTAGTGTAATGTGGAGCGTGGTGGGAAAATGAGAGGAAAACCTCCTTAAATAGATGTTTTCGAGGATGGAGAGATTGAGAGAAATGAATGTGGGACAAAATATTTGCAAAAAGGATATTTTAAAATCCCACATTGTGTAGTAAAATAAGATGCATGTAAGTGAAAATGATAAAAGGAAAACAAATTCATGGTGAATGATTAAATGAAGTGACTAAATGCATTTCTAAATGTGTATGAAAATGATTTAATAATATTTTATTATGGATTCAATGGAATATGGATTATGTAAATGACTTATGTAACATTGATTTGAATGTTTTAAATGATGATTTATGAAAATGCAATGAAAATGATTATCAAAACGATATCATGATTAATGATTTAAAATAGTTTATGAATGATCATGAAATGTTTATGATTTATTATGCACTATGAATGGTAATGAGATGATAATTATTTAATATTTTAATGATCTAATAATTTAATGATTCATGCAAATGAAATGATTAATGATAATTAGTTTATTATGAAATGATATTTGATGGTTATGATAACAGATTTATTATGATAATGAACGATTATGCTTTATTATGGAAATGGACGTGAACGATAATGCAAATGATAATGAACGATAATTCAAATGATAATGTAAACGGACATGAACGATAATGCAAACGATAATGCAAACAGACATGAACGATAATGCAAACGGACATGAACGATAATGCAAACGGACATGAACGATAATGCAAAAAAAAATGAATGATAATGCTAATGATAATGCGATGATTTCAAGGACAAATTTGAGTGTCTATAGTTTCTTGGCTTTCACATGTTTACATGATAGTAAATTATTTCATACTATTCATGAGCTCACTATATATAGCTAAAATTTGTCCACCTGTATTTATGTTCTTTTTGATTGAATATTTTATAGATATTATAAACTCAAATGATGTTACAAAAACTTTCCAATGCATATTTTTGTAAGATTTCTACTAATGTTTGAAGTTCCTTTTTGTTATTTTTGAGACACCCTAAAATCTATACTTGATAATACAAGAATGCCTTGGAATTGATGGAGGAAATTGAGGGGGTTATTTTATGCATTTCATTCAACATAAAATTTACTGTGCATAATTTATTGACTAGATGAGTGTTTGGAGGTGTCGATAGATTCAAAATTTCTAACAATTAAAAAATGATTCAACATAAATGAAAATAAAAGTGATTTAATTTTGAACTCAAATTGCTAAAAAATTAAAGAAACTTGCCCCTTCCATGTTATAGAGAAATGATTCATTAAATTAAAATTACCCCAAATCAACAAAAATACACTCACACAATAATTCTATCCTATTATGAAGAAAATAACACACATTACTCATGACTATTTTTCATCAAAAATATGAGTATGTTACAACATGGTAGCACTATTATATTTTCATGTTTTCATGCAATTGAATTTATGCATGCTAGTGACTAAGCTTTAGACTTGTTACTATCAAACTATAATTCAATCATGTTATAACATATAAGAATGTTATGGTTTCCATAAAATTAGCATGTTATTAGATAGTGTGGTAAGTCTATGAGCCTCTTTGTACCTAAGTAGATAGTTGATAGTATTTAAATATTTTATTTTTCTTCTAAGGTATCCCATTACAGGAGATCGTTAGGATTTGTGTCTCAACCTTGAGTCCCTATATTAATACCACAAAATCTAATTTTTAAGTTATAAAACAACAAATATATATAAATTTCAACACTCAAATAATTTAATTTTTGGCTTGGAACATGTTAGAATAGACATTAATTAAAACAAGATAGTTACAACAAAATGCATCTCTTTCACATCTTAATATTTTTAAATGGGCACAATCATATAGAATTCATTTATATGAAATCTAGTGATAACTTGCAGATTTTAGTTTTATAGAACTCATTGAGGATGTGCATTTGAGTTTTCATTTTCATAAAATTGAAATGAGGAACCTTCAATTTTCTTATATATCAATTATTTGATGCATTTTTCCTTGCTGCTAGATAAGACATTTGATGAACCCACTGTTGTAAGTAAACAAATTTACCCATATTTAATGAGAGAGAGAGAAGAAATAAGCATGTACCTTATTTTCTTCTATGATAATTTGTCAAGTTTTGTTTGCGCCTATTTTGTTCTTTTTCTTTTGAAATTTTTTGTTGAGCCTTATTTTTTCTTTTTGCTTGTTCTCCTATTTACTTCTTCAAATTAAAAATGACTCAAAACAAATTCTCCTCCAAAATGAAAATAATCTGTGGCAAAAGAGTTGTGAAAAACTTGCAAGAACAATCACCTCATAGATAATTTCTTGAATAAGAAATGCAACAATAAAAAGAAGATTTATAACTCTTTGAAAAAATTACTCGCCTTTCACTTGGAAATTTTTGCCTTTCTCTTTTTTAAAGACTGATGCCCACATGCCCACAAGCATGAGGGTTACAGTCTTCTCCGAGCTCGGAAAAATGCAAATAAACCCTGAAAAATGCATGAATTTTGTATGTATATAGTGAGGGGTTCAATCGAACCCATATTGGGGGGGTTCGATCGAACCCCTCTAACCAAAATTTTATACATTATTCTAAAGGGGTTCAAATGAACATATCTTCACTCGAACCCATCACTCTTTGGGGGTTCGTTCGAACAATGGTTCGAGAAAACCCCCCATTTCCCCTTGTCTCCCAAAAGGCTAGTAAATTTTTGTAAAAAATTGTCTTTCGAAGCTCAATTTGAGGATGAAAATGGAGAAAAATTTAGAGACCCAACTAGATAATGATAGTCCTCGAAATGAGCTATCCATCGAATATAATTTTAATATTTTTTGGTTTTATTATGTATTTTATTTTTTAGTTTTATTAAACATAGGTTTTTCACCAAAAATCAAGCTCTTTTTTTTGCACATGTGGAAAAATAGTAGATTATCAAAATAAAATTTTGAAAAACATGTTTAGGCTGGGTATTGATGTCCTTGATCCATTAATTTTTTTTTTGAACTTCAATACATTACAGAAAAAGTTATGTTGTATACAGTCTGCCTATGTTTGAATTGTAATTGGTTTGACTTCGAAACTTGATTAAGGAAAAAAATTTAATAAAACACTATCAAACCAAATGAACTGGTTAGATATCGTAGTTACAAATCTAAATTCAAAAAAATTAGAATTTTATCCTTCATACAAAAAAAGTTATGTTGTATACAGTGAGCATCAGTCCTTAAAAATGTTGTTTACTAATAAAAACTAGTTTTCGAAGGAGATGGAAAAAAAGTGCAATCTGATTCAAAATTTTTTGAAAAAAATATATTTCGAATCTATAGACAAATGTCACAAATCAGTAGTTTGCGTCATCTTCAAATTCCTCATGGTTTAGCCGCTATAGGAGCTCGAAAGTGAAGATTTAGTTACAAAAATTCAATTTAGTGTCTAGTTTGCCCAAAAATTGTAAACTAGTATTGTGGGATCACCCTTTATGCACTCAATTTCTATAGAAGTTTTTGTTTATGTGAACAATATTTTTTGTTGCTATTACTATTGTTTTTTATTATATTAGAAGGGTAAGGGCCTTGATCCCATGGTTATAGCCAGTAAGCAAAAAGGAAAAACAGGGTGGGAAAACAACACCACTAGCTAACATAAAAAAATAGCATATCCAAGGTGGCACTTAGGCTAGATAAAAAAACCATAACCATAGAACTACTATAGATAATAAAAAGCATAAGATTACTAGTAGAGTACTTAAAACTACGAAGACCCTTTACCAGGTCCACCATATACCAACAAGTTTGAAACCATAACTGAGCTATTTGAAAATAGTAGTCCGAAATATGAAAATAGAAAGACAAAAAAAGTAGTGCAGCCATTAACATTAACAAAATATATGCTCATGCAGGGGTTACAGGATATGAAGGATGTTGAAAAGGAGGCCGAGGAGTTGATGAACACCTTGGAGTAGTGTGGTGGTGTTTGTTTCTGGCTTTTTGGCTGTCCTTTTTTTGGACCCTATTGTCTCTTTGTGCTGTCGTTTCCTTTTTGGGACAACTGTCTGTTTGTTTGGACTTGTTTTGCTCAATCTTTTGGTGTTTTACCTTTGTGGTTTTAGGTCCCTGTAAAACTTGTTTTTTCCTTTTCAAAAATAAAAGAGAAAGCCATTACTTGGCTTTTCCAAATAGGTCCCAGTAATCACCAATTAGGGAGATATATTCCCTCTAATCAGATCCCTCTCTTTCATCTAGGTCCTTCAATTCATCCATATTTCCCAACTTTTTTAGCTTCCTGGTGATCTTGGTTTGACTGAACACCACTCCAACCATCACCTACGCATTAGGCAGTTCATCACCTTCATCAGTGTGACCAAAGATTTTTCCATGTCATCCATCTGAACCTACATATAGGTTAGTTTGATTTTCATATAATCTTGATGCTAGAATCTTCAATAATAGTTTCATTGCCAGTATTCTTGGTTTCAGGAATAGTGAGGGTTTCATTCTTTTCGCCTTCCTCAATATCCATCTCCTCCTCCTCATTATATTCATTCTCCTCTTCACCCATTTCATAATCAGTATCTTCAAATTTCATCCCATCACTTTCTTCATTAACTTGGGCTTCAAATTCTTTCACTGCCAACTCTTCCTCGTCATACACAGTGGCTTTCTATTTCCCCTTCCTGTCCTGTGATGCAGCCTTTGCCAGGCGTGCGGATCTATGACCACCACTACCCTGAACCTACTTTGTTTCCTTCAAGTCCTCTATTTGCATACTCTCCTTATCTTCACTGATGGTAAGGACTTCACTTTGGGTTTTTAGCTCCTTTTTCATCTTCTTAGACTTAGGAAATTCTAGGAGAAGAGGGGAATGCTTTCGCTTCTCCGAAGTCACTTTCACCAACTTAGAATCAATGGAGCTTTTAGCGAGAATTTTCGAACACACAAGGTTTGACGGATTAGAGAATTTAGCAATAGGGGAAGGGATTTTAGTAGGGGTTAACACATTTCTTGTAGCCATAATGGCAGGTGGTCTATGATCAGGCTCCTTGGTAGGGTTAGCCTCCTCAAGGGGTTATGTATTTTCACCAGCATTACAGTTTTCATTTTCCAATCTGGCAACAAGAGGGTTTCCATGAGGGTTCATCGCTAAATAATGCTTGTACAAGGCAAGCATTAATCCTTGATGTAGGGGAGGGCTCGCGGGCTTGCACCTTTTTCAATATTAATTTGCAGGGAGGAAAGTAAATAAAAGGGAAAATTTATTCTTTCATTGAGCCTAATATGATTCAACAATGGAAAATGGTACGCATGAACTATCATGTATCTTCCTTCAAGTGTGAAATACCTCATCACAAACATACTCACTAGGGTGTAAGGAGGCGGGAGCTTTAGCAACGCGTACCCATTTTGAAATATCGTCAGATTCTTTCCATCATGAAGAAACTTGTACACAAATAACTGGTAGTCAACCCCACTCTTTTTAGCCACCTTGATGCCCTAGTTCTACAAATCGGTAGCTTCCATAATAAACTATGTCATCACCTTGAATTTAATTTCTCCAATTGCCACATTCCCTTTCCTCCATGAATTAGTAAATTTAGCAGTAAGGATCTCATTGTATCCCTTCATGGATTCAAAAAAGGGGGCCATACCTACTCTATCAAATAAGCTCCATAGGTCCGCATTTTGTTTAAGTGCCTAAAAATTCAGAGATTCTATGTGCTTCCTCAACCCACCCATCTTAGTACTCTGCAAGATTTTTCAGATTCTGTAGGATTTTCTTCATAACCACACACCTTTTCGACTCCCTACCAGACTTGTAGAAGGAAATTTTGTTAACAATTAGGAAATAAACACTTAAGGAGGTAAGAATCGAGAACTTTCTTTTAGAGAAAGCCAATAACACATTTCTTGGAGCTAAGATTCCATTATTATTTTTACGAATAATTAATGACTTTGTTTTTCATCTATTGCAAATCTTCATGAATGCAGGTGGAGATGACATTAGGCTTTTCAACACACTCGGATTTGACACCCTTCTTCAACTTGGTAATAGCCATGTGATCCTTAACCATCTCGGGAAGGAGATAATTATTACCTTTTCATCCTAAGGAGATCTTCTTGCTTGACACCATACCACTTACATCATCATTATTATTTTGTATGCTCTTAATATCACAAGATCACAAATGCTTCCTATGCCACTCCCAACCATCATCTTTGTAAATTGCATACATATTCAAATTTTTCTTTTAAAAACTTGTCCTTTAATGACATCAACAATTGATTATTAGCCCAACAGGTCCACCCATTACACCTTAGCACTTCGTTGGCAGCACAGTCAATGAACATATTCCCTTCTCTATACACGTGTTGCACCTTGCAGTTAGTAAAAAAACTCATAAGAGACAAGCACTTATCTATGATGTTTTTTAATTCCCAAGGGGGCGTAACATCTCCATTCAAGGTATCCACAATTAACTTAGAATCTCCTTCCAGAATTACCTTTTTAAAACCATAATCCTTTAGAGTATTTATGCCCCCAAACAACCATAGCCTTTGCTTTATTATTAGAGCAGACTCCCAAGTTAACACCATAACTCACAATGTAGTCCCCTATGTGGTTTTTGAGCAGACCTCCCGCCCTAGCCATACCTGGGTTACCTTTGGAGCACCTGTCAAAATCACACTTAATCCACTCTTTTAGGAGGAACCCACATAGTAGACTTCCTAGCCAAAATCGTGGTCCAATTAAGGTTAGTAAGATCCTTCCTTAGGCCCCAAACCTGCTTAATTTTCATCTCTTTATAATTCGTCCAAGCTTTAGAGAAGTTGTATCTTCCCACATCCATATTTTCCTTAACCTGTGCTTTTATGATCATACAAACATCATAGCTGCGATTCCTTTCCTTCCATATTCCCCAGGTTAAGAAGGGGGAATTTGGTTCCAAAGATCCAAAATAACCTTATGAGAAAAGGAGCAATTTGACCAGCTTTCCATAAAAGACTTCATAGTTTGGGGAAACACCAAATCAATGAACAACATAGGAATGAAGAATGACCAAACTTCTCTAGAAAATTGGCAATGAAAGAAAAGGTGCATTATAGACTCTTCATCCTATTTGCAAAGGGCGCATTGATTAACCAACTCAAACCCTCTCCTAACCAGGTTATCAATAGCAAGAATTTTTCCATGTGAAGCAACCCACCAAAAACAGTTGATTTTAGGTACCATGTTCTTGATCCACACTTTTTCCCAGTGATGGTCTCTATTGTCAATTAAGGGCTTTATCAATTCATCATAAGCATGTTTAACAGAGAAACAACCTTAAGAGCTCCCCTTCCACACCCATTCATATTCCCTTTCAATAGAAAACCACTTCACCTCCCCTATTAGATTATGTAGACTTAACATAATTGGATCTCGGTTGATCTATCTATGACCTCTCAAATTAACACTTCTTAATAGCAGATTGAACTCCTTCCATTTAGGTTCTTCCATCTCCCAATTGACATAGTCTGACACCGTTTTGCCACATATCCTTGTTAAGCTTTGTTTAAGGGGATTAAATCCATCTATTGAGGAAAGAGTGGAATTCTCAATCCAAGGATCTTTCCAAAAATTAGTGTTTTTACCATTGCCAATTCTCTTTCTAACCCTCGATTTCAACACTTCTTAAATTTTAACAAGGTGGTTCCATATAACAGACCCATAAGGTAGATCAGTCTCAGAGAGGAAACAACCAATATTTCTGTTCTTCAAATACTTAGCTTGGAAGATCTCCACCCATTCCTTTGACCCTTCCAAAAGGTTTCGTCCCACCTTAGCAGTTAGGGCTTTGTTAAACTTTTTGATTCTCTCTATCCCCAGTCCTCCAACACTTTTAGGAGTGCAAAATTTCTCCCAACTTACCAGAGACAATTTGTTTTTCTCTTCAGTTTTAAACCACATAAATCTTCTTTGAATCTATTCTATTTTTCCCCAATTAAGGCAAGAATTTTGAAGAGAGACAAGTAGTAAATCAGGATATTCTGTAAGGAGGCTTTTAGTAGCTGGATCTTTCCTGCTAATCTAAGAAGTTTCCCCTTCCACCCAACCAAAGTTGGTTTTGAACTCTCAATCAGCTAGTTCTAATAATTATTTTCCAACTTTCTAGAGATTAGAGGTAACCCAAGGTAAGTTGTAGGTAGGACAGCTTTGTGACATCCCAATATCTTCACCACTCTTTCCTTCACAACTTGATCAACATTAAAGAAGTATATCTTGATTTTTTCATAGTTGATAAATTGGCCTGAGACAACAACATAGTCATTTAGAACCAATTTCCATAGGTTGGATTTGAAGGGAAAAGAATGCGGATCTACTGACCCAACAGTGCGGAATACATTCCCTTAACACCTTTACTTTAGGGGAGAGAAGCCAAAATGAAAAACTAACAGTTTCAAACACTCATAGAGATGCATACAACCATGGAAATGAGAAACCAAAAAGATAAGCAAACAAAGATGACACAGTATTTACGTGGGAAAACCCTTTCAGGTAAAAAACCCACCACACAAAGTCAAATCTATTGTATTACAGTAATGAATCGATTACATACAATAACCAGACTTCTTAGTTCATCTCACAATCACCCAGAGAGTTTCAGATTCACTGTTACAATGTTTTTACAACATACAGTTCAAAACCCTCCTCAAGAACTCACGTCCCTCTGTTCTTCAGCTCACAACTTCAAACTCGCTCTGCAACTTACGACTCAACTCTTGACTTGTCTAACTTATGAGAAATAACACATCTCTCATCCATATGTAACCGACTCAGAAGAGCAATGAAGTCCATCCTCAAATCACGCAACTGGTCAGATCTAACAGATTTCTTGCAATGAGCCGACTTTGCATTCAAAGCCATTACCCAAAATGGTTGAGCTCGCCACCCTTCGTTGACAAATGCAACTGCCACAATAACTATCTTGGTATCTGTCCAATCACTATTCAACCAGGTGCCATGCGTCCAAGACCCATCAGCAATCGTAGCTGATAGAGCAACCAAAACGATCAAACAGACATCGGGCGCGACCAAGACTTCAAGTCATTTCTAACACTGCCGGAGCCGGAGTCGGAACAGGAGTCAAAACATGACTCCATCGAAAATACACACTGCCGGAGTCGAAGTCGAAGTCAGAGACGGAACTGGAGTCGAAACATGACCCTACTAAAATTTCAAGTTCAGGAACCATTTCGGTTCTTCATTCGCCCACGACAAAGGGGAACTCATCGGAAACAGTTCTGACCGGGTAAAGTCAACCTGAGGTCAAACCAAGACGGGAACACAAAAGATCGGAGTCAGAGTCAGACCCGGGGATAGAACAGCAACAGAAACATGACTTTACCAAAAGTCCAAGATCAGGAACCAATCCGGTTCTGGTTCCGCCTCCACCAACTGCAAGAAACAACAATCCAGAACCAGGACAAGGCGGAGGAAAACACCCCAAGGAGAATCCAAACATCCAGAGGAACTAGATCGTAAAAGCAGGAGTCGGGCGCGGAGTCGGAATAGGAACTTGGTAAACGTACATTGCCAACTTCCAAAACTGGTTCCGCCTTCACTAGAACTTGCGAAACGAAGCGAGAAGAAACAAAAGGTAGGAAGCGGAGTCGGAGCAGGAACGAGAACCGAAACCCGAAACTTAGGCAAACAGAACAATGCCAAGTTCCATCCCGGTTCCGCCTCCGCCAGAACTTTGCACACAACACAAAATCGCCAAGGCATGAAAATGAGGACTTCAAGTTGGAAGTTGAGACATAATTTCTCAACAATCTCCCACTTGGTGAACACTTCCAGCTTCCTCAAAAAATCAAACCTTACTGTCTATCATAGGCCCCAAGGCCCATGGATTCTGTGCACCATCTAAACTTGTCTGTGCTAACCGGCTTTGTCAAGGCATCTGCAACATTCTTCAAGGTGTTAACCTTATCCATACTGACCTTTCCATCTTCAACCATATCCCTCACGAAGTGATATTGCACATCTATGTGTTTGGTCCTGGCATGGAAGGTCGGATTCTTTGCCAAACAAATGGCACTTTGACTGTCACGGCAGATTGAAATCTGCTCAGCATTAAATCCAATGTCTGAACACAAACGCCTCAGCCACACTGCCTCCTTGTAAGCATGAGTTGCTGCCATGTTTTTTGCCTCTGTCGTGGATAAAGCAACTACAGCTTGTCGCTTGCTCATCCAACTAATTGCTCCACCATTAAGCATGAAAGTGTATCCACTGGTGGATCTTCTGCTGTCAATGTCCCCTGCCCAATCAGAGTCAACATATCCCTAAATACAAAGAGCCCTTTATGATGCAACCATATTGCCATGGTAACACAAAGCATAATATGAAGTACCCTTCAAATACCTGAACACTCTCTTTACAACATCCCAATGTGATCTCCCTGGATTTGCCATAAAACGGTTTAGAACTCCCACTGCTTGGGCAATGTCTGGTCTTGTGCAAACCATAGCATACATCAAACTGCCTACTGCACTTGCATAAGGCACACTGGTCATGTCCTCCATCTCAGTAGCATACTTTGGACAGTCTTCAGCAGATAGTTTCAATCCTTGCATGATTAGAACAACTAGCTGCTTGCAATTAGTCGTGCTGAACCTCTCTAGAACGGTTTTCACATACTTACTCTAACTGAGCCAAAGCTTTCTGCTTGTTCTATCCCTGGTTATCTCCATCCCAAGAATGTACCTTGCTGCTCCAAGATCTTTCATTTCGAACTTAGTAGACAACTGAGTTTTAAGATCAGAAATCATTGCCTTGCTATTACCAATGAATAACATGTCATCCACATACAGAATAATAACAAGCACACGATCATTCTCACATTTATAATAAATGCAATGATCAGATTTTGATCTAACAAATCCAATTGACAACACAAATGTGTCAAATTTCTGGTACCACATTCTAGGAGATTGCTTTAGACCAAAGAGAGATTTATTTAACTTGCAAAACAGATTTTGTTTACCTCTTTCAACAAAATGCTTAGGCTGGGACATGTAGATTTCTTCTTCCAGCTCACCATGGAAAAATGTTGTCTTCACATACATCTGCTCAATTTCAAAGTCATACACAGCTGCCAATGACAACAAAAATCTGATGGATGTTAGCTTTGCTACAGGGGAAAAGATCTCTCCATAATCAATTCCCTCAACTTGGGAAAAACCCTTTGCAACCAGTCGTGCCTTATACTTCTCCACACTGCCATCAAGGCCTGTCTTCCTTTTGAATATCCACTTGCAGCCAATAGGATTTCACCCTTTAGGCAGTGGTACCAACTTCCAGGTATCATTCTTTTTCAAGGAATCCATCTCCTCATTCATGGCTTCCAGCCAAGACTTTGAATCAGCCATGCTGATTGCTTCTTTCACAGTCCTAGGCTCATTAGTGCTGGTAATTAAGGCATAAGCACAATTTGAATCTAACATAGAGAAACCATACCTTTTTGGTTGCCTTCTTTCTTGTGTAGATCTCCTTAGAGGCTGAGGTTGTTCTTCATCATCAGAACTTCCAGAGCTGCTTGAGCTCTCCTCAATCTAAGGTACACCATGCAACTTTTCCCTTTTTGGAGTTTGGGGAATCTCAACTGCATCCTTCTTCTTGTCACTCTGATTTGTTTCAAGCTATTGATCACTTACTATAGGTTTCAGCTCATGAAATATCACGCTTCTACTATACAAAACCTTCTCAGTAACAGGGTTCCAAAGCTTGTATCTTTTTACACCAACTCCATAGCCGATGAGAATACATTTCACAGCCTTGTTATCCAACTTTGATCTCTTTTCATTTGGCACATGAACATATGCCTCATAGCCAAATACTTGAACATGCCTTAATGAGGGTTTCTTACCTGAGCATGCTTCCAAAGGTGTCTTATCAACAAGCACTGAACAAGGAGATTTATTAATCAAATAACATGCTGTAGCAACAACCTCAACCCAAAACTTCTGCTCTAGACCAGCACCACTTAGCATACTCCTTGCCTTTTCCATCAGTGTCCTATTCAACCTTTCAGCAACTCCATTTTGCTGTGGAGTGTAGGGGGTTGTCTTATGCCTTTTAATTCCATGATCAGTGCAGTACCTTTCAAAATCTGCAGAACAAAACTCACCTCCATTGTCTGTCCTTAAACACTTTATTTTCCTTCCAGTTTGATTTTCTACCAAAGATTTGAACTCTTTAAACCGACTGAACACTTCTAATTTACTTTTAAGAAAGTATACAAATGCCCTTTTTGAACAGTCATCAATAAAAGAAACATAATATCTAGACTTTGATAATGAAGGAACATTAACTGGACCAAACACATCAGAATGAACATAATCCAGTATACCAGAAGATTTGTGAGGACTAGAGGAGAAAGAAACACGGTGTTGCTTTCCATAGACACAATGTTCACAGAAATCAAACTCAAGGTTACAATCATCAAGCCCTTCTACAAGGTTTTTGTTCTTCAAGGTTTTTAAACCTTTCTCACCTATGTGACCAAGTCTATGATGCCATAACATAGTCTTCTCTGTTGGGAGTTTTACCTCCAAAGCATTTGCAGATAGTGAAGAGTCTTCATCTTTCTCTATAGGTGCTGAATTACATGACTTTATAGAGGCACTGTTACAAAGAACATGTTGTGCATCTAGCTTGTACAGAGTGCCAGTACGAACACCCTTAGCTAACACCATTGCACCTCTAGCCATTTTACATCCCTTACTAGAAAAAGAAACTTCTGCACCAGCATCATTTAACTTATTGACAAAAATAAGATTTCGAGCCAAACCTGGGATGTGAAGAACACCACCAATTCCTTTGACTCTCCTGTCAGGAAACTGAATTCTGACCCTTCCTCTGCCAACAATCTCCAGCATTGAATCACTTGCCAAGTATACCTTTCCACCATCATACTTCTCATACTTTGAGAACCAATCTCTATTAGATGTCATGTGAAAAGAGGCACCTGAATCAACTAACCAAACATCATCTGATGCCTGAGTTGTCAAGGCTGCTGCAATGAAGGCATCTACATCACTTTGAGAAGATTCATTGTCAGAAGCATTTTTCTTCTTCTTCTCCTTGCAGTCCTTCTTGATATGACCAGGTTGCCCACAGTTCCAACACTTTACCTTGAATTTTTTACCAGGAGACTTTGATCTCCCTTTAGACTTGGATTTCGACTTGTTGTCTTTCTTCTTGCCTTTCTCCTTTGTTCTACCATGAACAGAAAGAGCATCTTTGGCCATCTCAGAAGATTTCCTTCGCATTTCTTCAGATAGAAGCGAATCAACCACATCATCAGTCTTGAAAGCAGTGGTTGTGCTTCCAATAGCTATCACAAGATGATCCTAGCTGTCAGGTAATGAACACAACAGGAGCATGCAACGATCCTCCTCCTCAATCTTTACACCTACAGATGCCAGCTGAGTAACACTCATATTAAACAAGTTTAGATGGTCTGTAACAGATGCACCTTCGTCCATCTTCAAGGAGTACAACTTCTTTCTCAGGAACAACTTATTTACCGAGGACTTTCCTTGGTAAATATCACCAAGCTTCTTCCATAAAGCAGTTGCAGACATTTCCTCATGAACATTCAGGAGCACAAAATCGGCTAGACTCAGTCTTATCAATCCTCTTGCTTTTCTATCAGCAAGATCCCAAGCTTCTTGGGTCGTAGTTTGTGGCTTAGTTCCAGACACTGCAATCCAGAGGTCTCTATCCACAAGCAAGTCTTCTATCTTGAGTTTTCATAACTCAAAGTTGCCGCCATTAAACTTCTCAATATCTATTCTACTAGATGTACTCACCATCTCACAACATAAACAAATTTAACAATGCAAGTCTCCCACTGAAATAGTATTAGTGCAAAAAAATAATTTTCCCTAACAAGGATAACACGAACTGGCCAAGCTCTGATACCACTTTGAAGGGAAAAGAATGCGGATCTACTGACCCAACAGTGCGGAATACATTCCCTTAACACCTTTACTTTAGGGGAGAGAAGCAAAAACGAAAAACTAACAGTTTCAAACACTTATAGAGATGCATACACCCATGGCAATGAGAAACCAGAAAGATAAGAAAACAAAGATGACACAGTATTTACGTGGGAAAACCCTTTCAGGTAAAAAACCCACCACACAAAGTCAAATCTATTGTATTACAATAATGAATCGATTACATACAATAACCAGACTTCTTAGTTCAGCTCACAATCACCCAAAGAGTTTCAGATTCACTGTTACAATGTTTTTATAACATACAGTTCAAAACCCTCCTCAAGAACTCACGTCCCTCTATTCTTCAGCTCGCAACTTCAAACTTGCTCTGCAACTTACGACTCAACTCTTGACTTGTCTAACTTATGAGAAATAACACATCTCTCATCCATATGTAGCCGAATCAAAAGAGCAATGAAGTCCATCCTCAAATCATGCAACTGGTCAGATCTGACAGATTTCCTGCAACGAGCTGACTTTGCATTCAAAGCCATTACCCAAAATGGTTGAGCTCGCCACCCTTCGTTGACAAATGCAACTGCCACAATAACTATCTTGGTATCTGTCCAATCACTATTCAACCAGGTGCCATGCGTCCAAGACCCATCAGCAATCGTAGCTGACAGAGCAACCAAAACGGTCAAACAGACATCGGGCGCGACCAAGACTTCAAGTCATTTCTAACACTACCGGAGTCGGAGTCAGAGTCGGAACAGGAGTCGAAACAGGACTCCACCGAAAATACACACTTTCGGAGTCAGAGTCGAAGTTGGAGTCGGAGACGAAACTAGAGTCGAAACATGACCCTACCGAAATTTCAGGTTTAGGAACCATTTCGGTTTTGCGTCCGCCCACGACAAAGGGGAACTCATCGGAAACAGTTTTGATCGGGTAAAGTCAACCCAGGGTCAAACCAAGACGGGAACACAAAAGACCGGAGTTGGACCCAAGGACGGAACAGGAACAAAAATAGGACTTTACCAAAAGTCCAAGATCAGGAACCAATCCGGTTTCGGTTTTGCCTCCGCCAACTACAAGAAACAACAATCTAGAACCAGGACAAGGCGGAGGAAAACACCTCGAGGAGAATCTAAACATCTAGAGGAACTAGATTGTAAAAGCAGGAGTCGGGCGTAGAGTCGGAACATGAACCTAGAAAACAGACATTGCCAACTTCCAAAACTGGTTTCACATCCGCTAGAACCTATGAAACGAAGCAAGAAGAAACAGATGGTAGGAAGCGGAGTCGGAGCAGGAACGAGAACCGAAACCCGGAACTTAGGCAAATAGAACAATGCCAAGTTCCATCCCGATTCCACCTCCGCGAGAACTTTGCACACAACACAAAATCACCAAGGCATGAAAACGAGGACTTCAAGCTGGAAGTTGAGACATAATTTCTCAACAGGATTCCCCCATCGAGGCTTCACCAAATAGGAGTGTGTCATCAACAAACTGTTGGTGGGAGTCGGGCGGGAGAGACGAAGCAACTTTGACAGCTTTAAGGGATTTAGTGTCAACAAGATTTTGTATATTCCTTACTAAGACCTCAACAACTATTATGAAAAGATAGTGTGAGAGGGGGTCACCTTGCCTCATACCACAACCACAAGAGAAATAGACTTGGGGGACACCATTAACCAAAATAGATCACATAGGGGAGGTAACACAGGTAGAGAGCAGTTTTAGGAATCTTCCCTCTATCCCAAATTTTTTGAGAACAACAAAGTTAAACAACCAAGAGAATCTATCATAAGCCTTAGAGATATCAATTTTAAAGGCCATCCTAGGGTTTTTACTTAGGTCCATAGAGTGGAGGATTTCATGGGTAGAGATGACAACATCAAGAATGTTTCTGCCTTAGACAAAATCTTTCTGGTCGAGGCAATCATTTTTCCTAACACAAATTTTAAGTCTGAACACAAGGATTTTAGAGAAAATTTATAGAAAGTATTGCAAAGGCTAATGAGTATGTAATATTTAATAGAAGAGGCATCATCATTCTTGGGAATAAGAGTAATAAAGGCGACATTTAGTTGGTTTAGGAGCTTGCTCGACCTGAAGAAATCTCTAGCAACATTAAAAAGATCAAATTTGACAATATCCCAATAAGTCTGGAAAAAAGCAGGAGGGAACCCGTCAGGGCCAGGGGATTTATAAGCCCTAAAAGAGAACATGACCTATTTAACTTCTTCCATAGAAACATCATTAGTCATATTATTTAAGTCTAATTTAGAAATAACTTTAGAGATCACCTCAAGGAAATCATCATGTACCTGATTAGCATTGCCTAGGGCATTCTGGTGAGAGGAGAAGAAGTTAACAACTTCCTTAGCTATTTATTGTTCAATTGAGACTGTGGTACCATCATCTTTCTTAAGCGATCTAATCCTATTCCTGCTTTTGTGTTTCAAAGTAGATTGGTGGAAGAATTTGGTATTTAGGTCCCCTTTAGTAAGCCATTGAACCCAAGACTTTTGTTTCCAAAAGATTTTCTCCTTTTTATTGACCTTAAACCATTGGAATCTGAGGTACCTTTACTTTAAGCATTTATCATCATCCACAAGACCAACTTCCATATTGTCTTGAACTTCCTTTAAGTTGTTTCCCAATGATTTCTTAATCTCAAAGATGTTACCAAAAATAACTTTGTTCCACCCTTTCACTCTCTGCTTGATTCTACTCAACTTCTCCACTAGGAAAAACATAGGGGTGCCACTTATTGGTTCCTCCCACCAGTTTTTAAGTAAAACAACAAAATCTAGGTGAAGAATCCACATTATTTCAAATCTGAAAGGGAAAGGGCCCTTGTTGCGATTAGCATTTCTTTTAAGAACAAGAGCATTGTGATCAGATCTTGACCTTGGGAGAGCAGATAGAGAGAGAGATTGAGAGATGCTACAATTAGAAGAAATAAAAAACCTATCCAACTTAACTTGGATTAGTTGATTGCCATT
The DNA here is from genome assembly GCA_007115665.2 of Sequoiadendron giganteum. Taxonomy (NCBI): domain Eukaryota; kingdom Viridiplantae; phylum Streptophyta; class Pinopsida; order Cupressales; family Cupressaceae; genus Sequoiadendron; species Sequoiadendron giganteum. The sequence continues at coordinate 630,185,482 of CM021104.1, forward strand.
CCTTCTATTTGACCAAGTAAATTTGGAGCCCTAGTGAGGAATATCAATAAGCCCAACAGAGTTTAATAAATTGGTCAACTCCATCATACTATCAGTATAGTCATCCAATCCCCCTAACTTTTTTGAAGGAAGAAGGGGAGAGTTGAAGTCCCCTCCCAACATCCAATGACCATCCTTTCTATTTTTAATAGCATCATTCAGATGCTCCCAAAGCTACACCCTGTCCCTGATTGAATTGGGAGCATAGATATTAATTAAATTCCAATTCTCCTGAGTAGTCAGATCTTCCAGAGAAACCATCAGACTATTCCGACTAGTAGATAATAGAGTCCCTTTTAATTTTGAGGGATTCCAAAGCATAGAAATACCTCTCGAGGAACCTTCAGCCTCACTAACAAAGTAATTTTCTCTAGGACAGATACTAAAAATTATCTTATCGAAGGTCTCCTCATTTTGGTTTCTTGAAGGAGCAAAACATCCACTTTATTGTCCAGAATACAAGTTCTACCCAAAAACTATTTATAAGGGCTATTTAGGACCTTGATATTCCAGCAGAGAAACTTCATAGGGAAACATATAGGGTATAGCTACACCAAAATCTCAGAAAGGAGCAGCCAGGGGTACTTCTTTTTAGACTTCCATCCCGTGATTGAATCCAAAGTTCTTTGTTTTCTAGCAGCCACATACCTAACTGTATCTTTTTTCTTGGAATCCTTTTGGGATGGTCTACCTACCTTATTTCCCCATCCAACATTTGACTTCATTTTCTTTTTTGATTTATTTGGGGCTTGTAGCCAGTCATCCTCATCTTCTTTATTGTTGGGGTGAGGAGGAAACCCCAACAAGGCTAGTGAGTCACTCAAGTTACTTGCTCCTTTTGAGACATAAATGACATTTTCTCTAGGAACAAATTGGGGTCAAAAGACACTAATTCACCTTCTTCCAATTAAGCACCTACTATAGTAACAGGTACCACTTCTAGGGGGACTGCAATTTGGCCTCCACTTGGGGGGCCCCTTTGCAACATCCATATTATCAATATTCATTTCCTCCCTTGTTAAAGGAATCTCATCTTTTTGAAAGCCTGGGGTAGGGAAACTAATGACAGGGGCAACAAGCATGAGGTTCAGGCTAGCCAAGTCACTAGAAACATTAGGAGGTTTAGTAGGAACAACAACCAAGCCAAAGGCTAGGACTTCCTTCCCATGGAGGACACCATCCATAGGGGCATAAGGAACTTTAGAAGGGTGAGCAACAAAGACAAAAACAAAGGGCTTAGGAATCTACTGAGAGAGAATTCTCGGTAACAAAGGGTCCCTCGACAAGTATTTTCTCACATGAGTCAACGAGGTGACCAAATTTCTTACAAAGCTGGTAGAAATGGCAGGCATTTTCATATTCCAAGGGTTGAGTCCAGTTGCCAAATTTTGACGTAAGGAGAACAAAGTTGGCATGACCGTATTAACAACCACATTTACATAAATACAAGCATAAACCAGTCTAGACTTCTCTTGAGTGATCTTGTCTATGGCCAGAAGGCTACCAAAAGAATTAGGTATCCCTTTCAGGATACCTATCTCCCAGAACTCAAGGGGTAACCTAGAAGGTGAATCCAAGTTGCATCCGTGGGCCCTAGGTTAGCAGATAGATCAAAACCTGATTCCCACTTGCAGAGGGAAATAAAGTTCTTATAACCAACTTCAAAAGCCTAGGGGCCACTTGTTAAAACCTTAAGCATATCTTCATAAACAAAGGAGAAAAGGAAGATACCTCTTGGCATAGTATTTATAAAGACATTGCCTTTAAGATTCTAAGTTGAGGCAACCCATTGACGTACCAGTTCGATATTCGCATGATAGGCCAAATTTTTTCCAACGAGTGCAAGTTTAAGGCTGTCCATAGCCTTCAACATCAAAGCTTCAGGGATGTCGACTTCCCAACCAATCGTAGAGTAGGAAGCAGACTCCAAAAACCTTTTACTCGAAGCTGGCAAGCCAATACCCACCAGTTTTTCCAAATAGGATGTTAGTTCTTCCATAGAGAAGAAAGACTCTTAACTGAAAGAAGGGGATAAGGGTGACTTTCTAGAAATTCCCCCAGTCCTCCCCCCTGGGGAAAGGATAGAGGTACGAGGAGGAGAAGTCACATGGGGAACAACAACATTGGTCGTTGCCACAATAGACACAACGCCATACAAAGAGACATCCACCTTGGAATGGGGAGCCTTCCTGGGCCCCCCTCTCAACTGACCCATGAAACAATCTAATGAATGCAGGGACAAAAAGATTAAAAAAATAGCCAGAGCAAGAAAGTTATATTTCTATTGTTATTTTTATTTTTCCTACTATAGTGTTATTTTTACTATTATAAATATTTATATTCATGTAAAAATTAGATTCATATCATAAATATAAGTTACAAAAGTTTTTCAGATCATTTGGTGTTATTGTAGTAATGACTAGCTTGCTAGTTTTTCCTAATTTTCTGTACAGATTGTTTTTTTATGGTGAAAAATAATTTCATGTAGGTTTGATCATCATATTATTCTTTAATTTATGTTGTTACAAATATTTTGATAAAATATTCTATTTGGGATATGTGTGTGTGGGGAATGGGATAATTTTTCTTCCATAATCAATTTATTAAAAAGGGGACATAAAATTGATCACTATATTGAGCTCGCATGAATACTAGAGATCAAATCATAAATACATGTTTAGTATGATTTTTTTGGGTGATAGTCATGTACTAATAGAACATTACATTAGAATATGATAATTCATTTCATAATGTATGAATAAAATCATAAATTATAAAAGTATTTTAGTTGAATTTTTAAAGAAAAAATATGACATGATTCGAATTATACCCATATTTAAGGTTGGAGATCAAGGATGGTAGCAAGGGAAAAGATGAAATTAAAATAATTTGAAAAATGTGTTAATTCACCCATAATTTAGTGTCCTAGAGGTACAATACTAATACCTATTTTTCTTTTAAGAGGTCAATGATGTTCAACTAGTGTATATGCTTTGGAAATTTGGATTTTATGTGTCTACTATGTATCACACTAAAATAAAATTTAATTGGATGGTATTTATTAATTTTCCTTCTTATAGTTCCCATAGGAAATACTCTTTATTGAGTAATCAAACCACGGTCTCATTTAAATTAAATTCTTTAGTTGGAATAACATCTCAATCTCATATATTATGCATTGAATAGTAAACCACATCATTTTCATATGATTTGAATTGCAAACCAACAACTTGCTGGACAATATAGTATATCATAGCATTATCATTAACAAGGGAAAATGGTATTCAAAAAGGCAAAGAGGATAAAATCTAATTAAATATTGCATCAATATTTAAACATAAATTTATTTCCTAATACAATTGATTTAAGCATGAAGAAGAATATTATAAATTTTAGTAGGGTTGAAAGACTACAACCCCTAAATAATAAATATTTACTAATGAAATTGACACCAAATAATTACCACAACTATCATTTCTATAATAAATAATCTTAAATTTAGATGTTAAAATGTGGTTTATATATTTAGCATTATTGGTACATTAATATTGCTATAGGTTTATCACGACTAAAGTTTGACAAGAAACTCCATTTATTATCTAATGTAGTATAGTTGTTGATGATCTAGTTTTGTGTCTAAATGATTATCATGATTATAAGAGAACATAGTAAACTGATGAATATTTTCAATTCATGTTTTAAAAAAAAAAATGTTTCCTCCTAATACAAGATTAAAGTAATCCTTAAGCATTGAAATGTATTTAATTTCTTCAAATTTCATTATTTTAATTTTGTTGAGAATATTCTAGTGGTTGACACTATTTTCCTTGCTTATTTAGAAGTCATTGATGTCAACATTACAAACTATAAATGTAAGGTATGTGTCTACTTTTTTAACATTATTCCCTTACAAATGGTTATCCATACTAATGGACAGTTTCCTTCAAAATTTGTAGTTTTTTTCTTTTAACAAGAAATATATAACTAGATGCATTAACCTACATGTTTATTTGTAAAATAACAAATCTTTAATAATAGTTGGAAGATTTGATTCTATCAAACCATAATGGTTAAACTCATGGATTGAAACTAGATATTAATGAGTTAAACCACATTTATAAAGTGGTACAAAGAATGATGAATGCTTCTTTTTTAATTTTAAAAAAGAATCGAAAGTTGTCAAATCTAAACATCAAACAAATATTATAGATTTATAGGGTTAACGAAAATGAAAAAAAAATAATGATTACATTTATAAAAATAATCATCAAAATATTGCCATAAATATTTCACTTACAATACTCCACTCAACATGTATTTATTGAAACATAAAAATATTTAAGAAACATTAAGAATTTGATGGATTTGGATTCTCTCGGGGGTTCTCTAGATTTCAAAGTATGCTTTTGATTATGTATTGTTAGGAAACTATCTAGTTGATGAGTTTACTTCCACCAACACAACTTTATTCACAATGAGATGACTCCTAGATATTCATAACATAGGCACATTTTCCATGAGTAATAATGATGAATATTTTAAGGCAACATGGTGGGAAAAGTTAGGCACCCTTAGGACTAAACTTTATTTCTATTATTTATTTATTTAGTTTAGTTTCTTTTGCAAATCTTAGCAATTTAGAGTCACATCCACCATATATTAGCCAATATCTAGGCCATTCAAATTTTGTTGTTATAGTTTCCATTTATAAAGTATGTTAAACATGAAGGTATGAATCAAAGGTGATAATTTTTAGTCTATTTTTTAGATTTTTTTGGTATTTGGAAGATGATTATTTACAAGTAATTAATTCATAGGAATCAAGCATGGAAGTTGATGCGCTTTGATCACCAAACTATTCAAGAAATACATTAAACAATGTAATTAACCAAATAATGAATTAGAATTCAAAGGATACTACACTACCTCAAAAATGTAGGACTCCTTGATATGATTTTGATCTAGATTTTTATTGAAGTTTAAATCCAATATCTAAATTTTTTAGGGAATCTATTAAAAGAGGTTATGCTTCAAATTTTTGTTGAAATTTCATCACATATTGTAATAGTGAAGACAATTTTGCATTTATCTAAGTATCAAAGTGGGAAGATTTTGATATTAGAGAATTTTTAATCAATTTATGTCGAATGGCCAATTCAAATAGGCATGAATTATCTCTCCTAGCAACTATCTAGTAGGATATTGAAGTAATGTTGTCTTATACAAAATAGGGTAATGGTTTAGGGTGGGATGGCTAATCCAAATAGCTATGAATTTCTCTACTAATTACTAGAGTTGGACGCTCAATTTATGATAAAAATGAGAAACATATAATATTTTGAATAGGCAAAAGCCTTGGTTCAAGGTTCATTTTAGTGTTGCTAGTGTGAAAGATTGATCTCCTTCAAACAAGCTATGTACATCGACATCAATAAAAAATAGGGCTTTAATAAGATTTTAAAAATGTTGAATCATGATAGTGTAACAATCCTATATAGTATAAGTATCTCCTTTTATTATAAGCAACAATGTATTTTAGGGTATATTAACAATAATGTTAACAACAAAAATTAAGTTGCTAGATGTGAGCATACAACTAAGTCTAAAGATGATGGTCGTGGTGAAATTTAATTTGCCTTGTCATGGATATACTGGGGACTACATGATACATAATTATGTTATAAAATATATCAATAAATATAATTGAATCTTTGTCTAAAAAATAAATTGACTTATCATTTCATCTAATATATTTAAAGTTATAATTCATATAAAAATAAATAATTATTTAAATATAACTGTTTATATAAATATCAATGTAGATATTTTAAATATGGCTAGCTAGGAAAATTAACGGCCACAATTCACCATAGGGAAATTCACGGTCATGACAAATTCACCTCATGGAAAATTCACCACCAGCAATTCATGGCGGTGAATTTTTCATGAGGTGAATTTGTCATGACGGTGAATTTTCCCACAGTGAATTGTCATGACGGTTCCGATGGTGAATTGTTGATAATGAATTTGCCTTTGCCTAAAGCCTTTAAATATATCTATATTTCAACATATCCTATTAAATTTATTACCAAGATAATAATTTTTTAGATAAATGAACATATTTAATATATCTATATTAATTTATTTGTTCACTGAAAGTCAATGAAATTACATTCGCTATAACTATCACATCCCAACTATATTAAGTAATATATTCGTTATAATTATAGATATCAAACCGTGTTTTAATATATTTAAGTAATATCTGCTGAGAGAGATGTGCACTTACGCCGTTGTGAGCACGAAATCTGTTCTTTTAAAAAGCTCATCTGCTAAGAAGAACATGTTTAAGATTATTGTATGAACACTTAAGTCAAGTCAATTTTTTGTTGTTGTTTTATTTACTTGTTTTTAGTTATGATATTGCTATTAGGATTCAACCGTGTAGTTTTCGAGTCAAACTCATTGACCCATGATTCATGAGTAGTGGTTCACAAGAACCCATCTCTCATGATAATGAATGGTCCACTTAGCACTCATTGCATCTAGGTGATGCTCACAGAGGTGAAGCATTGGTCTGTCCCGGGAGGGCACCCATCCCAATACTGCTCCAGCTCAAGCGCGCTTAACCACGGAGTTTCCCCCAAGGTTAAGCCCACTTAGCTTGCTATCCCATATGCAAGACCTTCAGCAAGTGTTACTTTGCTACCCCATTTCCAAAACCATGACATCAAAATTTGTACGGTTTTTAAAATTTCTACATACGGGGGAAGTGCCTTCGTTGCGTTCCGTCAAACTATGGCTGAGAAAGTGATATCAGGGATAGGCAATATCTGAGGGAGGAAGGGCAGTTTGAAGGGGTGGGTATCTGTCAATTGTACATATCTTTAGGCTAAAGATTTAATCTTAATTTATGCGAATCGGTATATTTGTCTGCATATTAAATTAAAATTTTAATGAGCTGAAGACTATTGGGAAAACTAAAGAGTAGAGAAAGAGAAATTTTAGCGATACGAAGCTTCTAAGATGTGAAAGCCACACCTGGTAACAAATAAACGCCAAGAGAAAATGACATTTCATAAAGAGCATTGTAGAAGAAATGCCGTGATGTCAACCTGTGAAATTGGAACAATTGAAACTGTCAACGACGTATTAGCCGAGAACGCTATTTAATCGCTGGAAGGTGTGGCTTTCACATCTTAGAAGCTTCGTATCGCTAAAATTTCTCTTTCTCTACTCTTTAGTTTTCCCAATAGTCTTCAGCTCATTAAAATTTTAATTTAATATGCAGACAAATATACCGATTCGCATAAATTAAGATTAAATCTTTAGCCTAAAGAAATGTACAATTGACAGATACCCACCCCTTCAAACTGCCCTTCCTCCCTCAGATATTGCCTATCCCTGATATCACTTTCTCAGCCATAGTTTGACGGAACGCAACGAAGGCACTTCCCCCGTATGTAGAAATTTTAAAAACCGTACAAATTTTGACTACTTATCAGTTTTATGACTCAGTCTCTCAGGGAAACTAATCGAACCGAAACCGAAACCGAAACCGATCACATCGAATTACAGGAGCGTGGGTTTCTGACACATCTCTGACGCAAAGATTATGCATACCCCATAGCATGCATCCATTCCCCGGTGCATTTTCGGGGCTGGATAGCCGCTGCCATCATGGACACCCAAAACCAGATAAAGATCGGCTTAGACGCCCAGGTACCCCTATGCTATTGGAAAAAGCTAACTCATAGAAAAAAGTTACCTATGTATGTAACATGATAATATAACATCCCCATCCCCATCCGACGCGCTAGACAAAACAAACCGTCGGAAAGACTGACGGCGGAGGATGCTGACGGAGCCGAACAACAACAAATGGACGGACAGACGGTGGTTTTAAAAAAGAGCGCCAATTTTGAAGCAGGATATTTGAAACTCGAAATGCTTCAATATCCCGTAGACCCATTCCAGAAACACCATTTTCATGCAGGCAGGGAGGAATATGGCGGACAGCGTCTGCGTTGGAAACAGGTATATTGATCTCGGGCTTTCTTTGTTGCATAAAATCGTAATGCTCTTCTCCTCCTCTGTTATTCCTTTCATTTTCTTCTGATAGGAGACTAGGTGCACTATTTGCAGAAATGTTGTTTATCCTCCTCCGCCAAAATTGTTGCGACTCTTATAAGCTGTAATTACCTTGCTTAATTCTAACCAAATTTCTTCAAGGTTCTTAGGTGCCAGTTTTCGAGCTGTTAAAATTTCAATAATCAAAATGTGTTTAGGTTTCGTATCCTAGAAATATAAATTCTTCAGCTCTGTCGGAAAAATTCCAGAAGGAAGATTAATGCCCCGTTTTCATTTCCTAGAATGTCAATTGTTCATTTGATAATCATTGTAGTAAATCATCTACTGTAGGTGTACGTGGCCCTAATTCTGCAGTCACATGATTGGTAAACTCATCTGCTTGGGTATGGGATGTATTTATTGATTATGCCATAGGCTTCTCTGATGGGGTCGCAAATGTGCATTCATTGGGAAATCCTCGTCAGTCTTACATTCAAATTTTCTGTTATCAAACTTGACTTGCTGAGATTATTTAAAATAATTGTAATAAAGTTGCACATTCATATTCTTGTCATCCAACTTGACTTGATAGGACTCTTTTTTTGGGTCTTGAAATACATCAAGCTTTCACTGATATAAGCTCTACTTATACATACCTCTATGTGTCTTCAGAGGTTTCAAAATGGTTTCCATCTATCAACAACAAAAATCCCCAGCCTTCCTAGATCATGACAGTCAGCAGCTCTACATTGATATGTATATGCTGTTGGAGTTTTGGTTTCTAAAAACCACTGTATTGAATTTCTCTAATTTCATTCAAGCTGGAATCCCATAAATGAGGTTGATTTATATTGTCAATAGTTCATGTGCCTTTTTCCATGATTCCAAGTATTGTATACATGTCTTTATACACGTTTCCAATAGAGGCAGGAGGCTAAGGATGTTGAATTTGGCATTACGCCTATTAAATTCATTTGCATGAAATTTTATAAATTGTTTTTGTGCATATTCCTCTAATCACTGCATTCCTTGGGTTTACTCTCTTGAAGGAATTCTGTCAAACAGTTCATGTAACTTTTCTATGCTTCCACAGGCAGTCACCACTGCAACATCTATCAATATTTGTATCTTTTCAATTTTAATGGATGTCTATACCTTTGTCCAAAGCTCCATTGCGTACAGTCAAGGAGGATGCTAATGAAGGTTGAGGAGCCTAGCCTTATAACCCGCAAATTGCATTTTCTTAGAAGTTTCTATGGCCTTTCTAATAAGCCCATTTTGAGCATACCCTGTAGTTTGCGTATCCCATGAGACCGCATTTCTTAAGGGCATTCTGTCAAACAGTTCACGTGCCTTATCTGTCTTTCCACATTTTGGATGCATGTTTACCAGGGCACTTGCAACAAAATTGTTTAATGAAATTCCTCTTTTCTTTATGTCATGAAAAATGTTTTATAAATTATTGGTTTGGGGTTTCTTTTGATTGAATTTTGGGAAAGATTGATGGTAATTTAATTCAGTAGAAGATTGTCTTTTGGATATGGTAAAATGAAATATTATACATTTCCATTTGTGAATATAGTTGTGAATTATTGACAGAATTGTATGTGTATGAAAGTTCTAAACCTTTCCAACAAATCTATGTTTAAATCTCGTAACCATTATAATCCATGTAGAAATGTGACATATTGTCAAACAATCCTTGTGCTTTACTTATGATTCTAATACTTGCCAAAAATCTGACTTCCAATATGCTTTGAAGGATGTCCTTATCCTGTTCCAAAGCTGTGCAGGTTGGTAGGATGTTGGCCAAGGTTGGGAGTATGGCATTACATCTGACAATCATTTTTGCTAAAAGTTTCAGAGAAAAAATTCATAAGCAATCCATGGTTAATTAGCTCTTAAATCTAGTTTTTTTCATCTTGTTTCTTATATTTTCAGTTTATGATTTTAATCTTTGGAATTAGTCAGTTTATGGTTTTAATCTTTGGAGTAAGCCAACAAATATTGATCTTGATCAATGAAACATTTTTCAGCTCAACAATAGTTTTTATATTCAACATTTTCTAAATAAAATAATTAGTCTGGAAAAGGGAAAGGTGTTGGGAGAGCATTTGGTTAAGAAAAATTTGAAAAGAAAATTGTTAGTTTTATTCAACATTTTCTAAATAAAATAATTAGTTTGGAAAAGGGAAAGGTGTTGGGAGAGCATTTGGTTAAGAAAAATTTGAAAAGAAAATTGTTAGTTTTATTCAACATTTTCTAAATAAAATAATTAGTTTGGAAAAGAGAAAGGTGTTGGGAGAGCATTTGGTTAAGAAAAATTTGAAAAGAAAATTGTTAGTTTTGCTTAGTGTGTTTCTTATTGATTTTGAATATGTGAATTTAAATTCTAAATAGCAAGAAATTGACATTAATAACTTTAAATTCAAGTGTGTAAGGCTAGGGTCCCATGGATAGGAGCTTTCTAAGAAAATTTATTAGGTGTTGCTGAAATTTTTTAGGAATATTTTAAGGTGGTGGTCCCATGAATTTAGTAGTGCATTTCAGCTTAAAAGTTTAAGCTGATTGACTCTTTCTCATTTGATTTCAGTTCAAATCTATCCACATTGTTGCAGAAGAGTGGAGGGGAAGACATTTCTATTTTGGCTTTATAGAGGACATTTGGAGAGTATGGTTTCTATCTTAGATCTGATTGATGTTTTTTATTGTTTTAATGTAGTTTTCAAATCATGCCATTGGAGATGGCTATTGATTTCTTCATGAATGACTTCAAAATTGCAAGTTTAATCTCTAGGGCATAGGGATACAATTTTTGTAGAGTTTACCAAAGAAAGGCAAATGTTGTGGTATGTTTTGCATGAAGACAATTTGAATTATATTTGGATAACATTTGGGCTTTGTTAGCAACCTAATCAAAGTGTTGGTTTTATTTATGTAATCTCTTGGATGATCATTCTTAATGTCAACTAGTTATTGGTTCCTTGGCTCACATTGTTTTGGTGGAGTGGTATTGTAAATATTGTGTTTAGTCTATTATGTATGTGATTTTCACTTAATAAAACAAATTGGAAGTAAAGATCTTCTAACATATTATAGTAATGGAGGGGAAAAAAGTTGAAAGAATCTTCTAACATGCTAAAAATGGATTCAAAGCTCCAAACTAGTACTTGTCTTCCGACCTTTTAAACAATTTAGAACAATTTAGAGTATTTTTTCTATTTTTCTCTATATCAGAGTTTATGCTCGATATTTATCTTGTGAAAAATAGGTTTTCATTCTCTTATAAATATTTAACAAGCTCTACCTTTTTTCTAGAATAATATGTTGTCTGACTTTTTCATTTTTCAAGCTTTGCAGGTTATGACAAGGCAAGGACAATTTTGTGGTGTTTGTTGTTTATAAAGGAAGCCTTGCCTAAGATTTGGGAAGAAAATGAGAGTTATGAAAATGTCAAGAACTCATTGAAACTGTTGTAAATGCATAATATCTCATTGTAGATAATGAATCACTATCATTTGGGGTTTTTTTTCCCTATTAGAGGAATATCTTCCTCATTTCTATGATCTTGAATTGTATAAAATCTTTAGGGATGACAACCCTTCTATGTAACAACTTTTTACATCTAATCTATATAATATGATGTAATCAATAGATAAAATTTCTTGGTGCGCACAAAATAAAAACATTTCATAAGGAAATAACTGACAAGGGATAGTGTGTTTTACAACATTGCAAATATTGTGAGAATTTTTTTGTTCCAATCATATAAAAAACTTGTAAATTGTCATTTTCACTTTATCAAAGAGTTGTTCTAAAATTTGAAGGTGGACTTCATTACATTCTTGGTGTGTACGAAACAAAAAACTTTTCATAAGGAAATAATTGGCAAGGGACAAGTGTTTTCCAACACTAGAAATAATGTGAGCATTTTTCATAAGGAAATAATTGACAAGGGACAATGTGTTTTCCAACACTACAAATAATGTGAGCATTTTTTTGTTCCAATCAAATGAAGAAAGTGAAATGCCATATTTACTCTACCAAATAGTTGTTCTAAAATTGTAAGGTCGACTTCATTACATTGTTGGTGTGTACAAATCAAAAACTTTTCATAAGGAAATATCTGACAAGGGATAGTGTTTTTTCTAACATTGCAATAATGTGAGAAATTTTCATAAGGAAATAATTGACAAAGGACAATGTGTTTTTCAACACTGGAAATAATGTGAGCATTTTTCATAAGGAAATAATTGACAAGGGATAGTGTGTTTTCCAACACTACAAGTAATGTGAGCATTTTTTTGTTTCAATTAGATAAAGAAAGTGAAATTCCATTTTTACTGTACCAAAGAGTTCTAAAATTTGAATGTGGACTTCATTACATTCTTGGTGTGTACAAAACAAAAACTTTTCATAAGGAAATAATTCATATAGGACAGTGTGTTTTCCAATGCTGCAAATAATGTGAGCATTTTTTTGTTCCAATCAAATGAAGAAAGTGAAATGCCATTTTTACTATACCAAAGAGTTGCTCTAAAATTTGAAGGTGGACTTCATTACATTTTTGGTGTGTATGAAACAAAAAATTTTCATAAAGAAATAATTGAGAGGGGACAGTGTGTTTTCTAGCACTACAAATAATGTGAGCATTTTTTTGTTCCAGTCATATGAAGAAAGTGAAATGTCATTTTTACCATTACCAAAGAGTTGTTCAAAAATTTGAATGTGGTCTTCATTACATTCTTTGTGCATATGAAACAAAAAACTTTTCATAAGGAAATAACTGGCAAAGGACAGTGTGTTTTCCAACATTGCAAATAATGTGAGCATATTTATGTTCCAATCATATGAAGAAAAGTGAAATGTCATCTTTTCTGTACCAAAGAGTTGTTCTAAAATTTGAAGGTGGACTTCATTAGATTCTTGGTGCGTACAAAAGAAAAAAAATTCATAAGGAAATAACTAACAAGGGACAGTGTGTTTTCCAACATTGCAATAATGTGAGCATTTATTATAAGGAAATAATTGATAGGGGCTAGTGTGTTTTCCAACATTGGAATAATGTGAGCATTTTTTATAAGGATATAATTGACAAGGGACAGTGTGTTTTCCAACACTGTAAATAATGTGAGCATTTTTTTTGTTTCGATCAAATGTAGAAAGCGAAATGCCAATTTTATTGTACCAAATAGTTGTTCTAAAACTTTAAGGTCGACCTCATTGCATTGTTGGTGTGCACGAATCAAAAACTTTTCATAAGGAAATATTTGACAAGTGACAATGTGTTTTCCAACATTGGAAATAATGTGAGCATTTTTCATAAGGAAATAATTGACAAGGGATAGTGTGTTTTCCAAAACTGTAAATAATGTGAACATTTTTTTGTTCCAATGAAATGAAGAAAGTGAAATGCCATTTTTACTGTACCAAATAGTTCTAAAATTTTAAGGTGGACTTCATTACATTTTTGGTGTGTACGAATCAAAAACATTTCATAAGGAAATATCTGACAAGGGACAGAGTGTTTTCCAACCCTACAAATGTGATCATTTTTATAAGAAAATAATTGACAGGGGATAGTGTGTTTTCCAACACTGAAAATAATGTGAGCATTTTTCATAAGGAAACAATTGACAAGGGATAGTGTGTTTTCCAACACTACAAATAATGTGAGCATTTTTTGTTCCAATCAAATGAAGAAAGTGAAATGCCTTTTTTATTGTACCAAATAGTTGTTCTAAAATTTTAAGGTGGACTTCATTACATTGTTGGTGTGTATGAATAAAAGACTCTTCATAAGGAAATATTTGACAAGTGATAGTGTGTTTTCCAACACTACAATAATGTGAGCATTTTTCATAAGGAAATAATTGACATGAGAAAGTGTGTTTTCCAACACTAGAAATAATGTGAAAATTTTCATAAGGAACTAATTGACAAGGGACAGTGTGTTTTCCAACACTACAAATAATGTAACATTGTTTTGTTCCAATCAAATGAAGAAAGTGAAATGCCATTTTTACTGTACCAAATAGTTGTTCTAAAATTTTAAGGTGGACTTTATTACATTGTTGGTGTGTATGAATCAAAAACTTTTCATAAGAAAATATCTGACAAGGGACAGTGTGTTTTCCAACACTGCAATAATGTGAGCATTTTTCATAAGGAAATAATTGACAGGGGACAGTGTGTTTTCCAACACTTGAAACGATGTGAAATTTTTTCATAAGGAAATAATTGACAAGGGATAGTGTGTTTTCCAACACTACAAATAATGTGAGCATTTTTTGTTCCAATCAAATGAAGAAAGTGAAATGCCATTTTTACTATACCAAATAGTTGTTCTAAAATTTTAAGGTGGTCTTCATTACATTGTTGGTGTGTACGAATAAAAAAAAATCATAAGGAAATATCTGACAAGGGACAGTGTGTTTTCCAACACTGCAATAATGTGAGCATTTTTCATAAGGAAATAATTGAAAGGGAACAATGTGTTTTCCAACACTGCAAATAATGTGAGCATTTTTTATAAGGAAATAATTGACAAGGGACAGTGTGTTTTCCAACACTGCAAATAATGTGAGCATTTTTTTGTTCCAATCAAATGAAGAAAGTGAAATGCCATTTTTACTATACCAAATAGTTGTTCTAAAATTTTAAGGTGGACTTCATTACATTGTTGGTGTGTACAAATCAAAAACATTTCATAAGGAAATATCTGACAAGAGAAAGTGTTTTTTCCAAGACTACAATAATGTGAGCATTTTTCATAAGGAAATAATTGACAGCTTGGGACAGTGTGTTTTCCAACGTGCTATAAATAATTGACAAGAGACAGTGTGTTTTCCAACACTGCAAATAATGTGAGTATTTTTTGTTCCAATCAAATGAAGAAAGTGAAATTCCATTTTTACTGTACCAAAGAGTTTTTCTCAAATTTGAAGGTGTACTTCATTACATTTTGGTGCAAATTTTATTTAATTTTGAATATCATTTTTGTCTAACCTAGATGCTTTATTAATATGGATAGTAATTAAATTAATTTGAGCTTATTATATGGCTAGTAATTAAATTAACTTGAATATCATTTTTATTCAAGAATCTTTGAGTTCATTTGTTCAACTCCACTTATAGAATCATCTCTCACTTTATTTTCTTACACAATTTCATATGTAGTACAAAAACTCTTGACTTTATCCACTTTTGTATTGCCATTTTCCCATTGCACATATTGCACACACACCTTCCTCAACTTCTCAAGAGCGGGAAGAATCTCTTCAATCAATACATTATCTATTTCATTAAATTTCTTCATTATAAGGTCTTTCAACACCATATTTATGTCTCTCTTTGGATTAATCCATCATCATCATTGCATAAATCCATTAGGTTAAACCTTAAACCCTAAACCTAACATCCATCATCATTGTATTAATCCATTAGGTTCATTTTAGGCTAATATAAATTTATTAATCTAATAATTTTTCATCCATCACAGTCCTTTCATTATCCATGCATCTATCCATCCTAATCATTAAATATCTCCCAACCTATTAACATTCAATCTCCCCATGCTTATATTCCTATCCACCATCCATCACTCTATCCTACAACCTCATCCAATCATTCCATAATCCCTTGTCATTGGTACTTGGCTATAGGCTACTCCTATAAGAAATATAATTCCATCTATCTTATTATTCCATCACTCTTTCCAATCCAAAATTTTAATAAAATCATAATCCATGCAATCCGATTATGCAAGGCTCCATTTGATATAGTCTCTCATATGCTTGATTGAATATTATGAATTATGGTATGTGGATTTGTCTTTAAACCAACATATTCTTGGTATAGTTGGATGATTTTTAATAGAAAAATGATAGCACACACCTACTAGAAAATGTTTCGATGATAATGAAGGGTAAAGGGTTCTATTTGCAAACTCTTATTGTGAGGGATGATGCAATTCAAGGATCAAAGGGTATAGTAGCACTTTCCCTAGATGATAAGATTTTTGAATGCAAGAATTTTATGAAACAAAAACAATTGGAAATAGATGATAAGGAAAAGGTAAAATCAAATCTAAGTATAGAAAAAAAGAATCAGTTGGGTGGAGACATGAAAGTATTTATAGTTTCTAATTTATAGCACACATTCCAATCCTAATAGGTCTACACATGTGGTATACCCCTAGAAGCCTCTTAACATAGTCATTACACGGTATACATTTTTTAATTCATAAGACTAGAATTGAGATGAATAAAATTTATTTTATGTCTTTCTAAATAAAGAGGGAGAGAGGGGTATTGATAAAGAACTAGTACAAAGGAGAAGTATCTTTAGAAATATATACAAGACTAAATATAAGTATGTTTAGAATATCCAAATCAATAAATTCATATATTTGTATAAAGAGAATACTTACACTATGATGAAGGACAAATAAAAACATACTCTAGGGAGACAGAGAGGGAAGGGGGGAGATAGGGAGTGGTAGGGTGGGAGGGATAGAAGGACCCAAAATGGACTTAGTATTCAAGGGGGAGATGTGTTGGTGGATTGTGGACCATGGGGACCTAAAAACACTTGAATCAACAAAACTGCATCTCAGTCATCAAATAAATCAACAATGGAATATAAAACATGTATTGAATCTATAAAATTATCTTAAAGAATATTATTGGCATCACAAGGAGGATCATCAACAACAATTGATCAACACATTGTCATTTGTATCATCTAGCAAAAATTCCATAATTGGAGTATAACAAGTATCCGACACCTCCCTAGTAACTAGGTTAGATAAGGAATTTGTGACACATGAAACATGTTTGGACATTTTTTAAATTAAGTGGGAAGAACCATGAGTGTGCTGACCACAAGAAGAACATGGGTGTAAGTCAAAACTAGAAATTATCTATCTCTTCAGTCAATACATTATCTATCTCATTCACTTTGATCTGCTTCTTTTCATATGTTTTAAGAGAATATTTCTTCTTCATTTCATACATTCTAGTACATGTTGCCTCCAATTTTGCATTTCCATTTTCCCATTTCACATAGTGCACATGCTCCTTTGTACTAGATCTTTATCAATACCATCATTGTTTTAAAAAATTCTAGTTGCTCTATAATTTGAGAGAGGTTGTGTGGGAAGGAGGGAGAGAGAGAGAGAGAGAGGGAAGGAGGGAGATAGTGAGAGGTAGTTAGAGAGAGGTAAGGTGAACAAACTAGAGAGAGGTAGGTAGAGAGAGGGATCTAGGTAGAGTGGGAGAGGTAGAGAGAGGTGGTGTGAGAGAGAGAGAGGGGAGGGAGAGGTTATCATAATGCTTATGAAGATTTGAAAGTAGTTATCACTATATCATAACAGAGGGAGGGAGAGAGAGAGGGAAGGAGGGAGATAGGAAGTGGTAGGATGCTAGGGATAGGAGGGAGAGAAAGAGGGAAAGAGAGATATAGGGATAGGTATAGAGATTGGTATTGTGTGAGGGGTAGAGGGAAGGAGGGAGATAGGGAGTGGTACAGTAAAAATGGAATTTCACTTTCTTCATTTGATTGAAAAAAATGGTCACATTATTTGCAGTGTCGAAAAACACATTGTCCTATGTCAGTTATTTCCTTATGAAAAGTTATTTATTTTTCGAACATATGAAGAAATTGAAATAAAAAATTTATTGTAAGACTTGTTATAAATTTTGAAGGTGAATTTCATTGCATTCCTACTGTGTAAATAACAAAAAAAATTCATTAAAAATTCTTATTATTTTGTAAAATTACAAACTGGAAAAGATTGTGTTATGAAACCTGCAACCCACATACTGTTGTAAAACCCTCTACAAGTAACAACCCAATTGGTTAGTCACCCCTCGGGTCAATTTGATTATTTTTATGTATACCCAACCTACAACTTCTCCTTGAGCTCTCCACCCTTGAGCTTAGAACAAGCACAATCATATCACTTACAACTCATTGTGTTTTTCCAACCTGCAATTATTTTGTGCATTTATTTTTTCATCATATGAGGAAAACATAATTTTTACCTAAGAAAAAGTTGTGGTAAATTTTGAAGGTGCCTTTCATTACATTTTTACTCTCTAAATAGAAAAAAGGTTTTCATTATAATGATTGTAGGTTGGAAAACACTAGGTGTTATGAAACTTGTAACCCACATACTATTGTAAAACACTCTATACACAACAACCCAATTGGTTAGTCACCCCTTAGGTCAATTTGATTATATTTATGTACCCCCACCTGCAAATCCTCCTTGAGCTCTCCACCCTTGAGCTTAGAACAAGCACAATCATATCAATCACAACTCCACTGTGTTAGGGTGGTATACAATACTTCCTCATGATATGTACCAATCTTAAATTTTAACAAAAAATGCCCACTTACTAGTACCTTATGTTCTTTCTATAACTGTAAAATTATATATGGATTTGGATATTTTAAACTTTTCAATTTTAACTTATCAAGCATCTCTTTTGGCACTAAAATATCTTTACTATCATTATTTATGTTGAATATATAGAACTTATATTTAGTCTTGTATATATTTCTAAAGAGACTTCTCCTTTCTAAGGAGGGAGTGAGTGATAAATGGATGGGTAGGTGGAAAGAGAGAGATGGGAAAGAAGGAAAAACAAGGGGAGAGGAAGGTTAAGAGGGATGGTGAGATTCTAGTATCTGTTGCTCTAGTTTTGTATTGCCATTTCATATTGCACATAATACTATGTAAATAAAAAAAGTTGAAGATTCTAAGACTTTCTCCCTCTCTCTGTCCCTCCCACCCTAGAAAATATAAATTAGTTAACCATATGATATGATTGGAAAACATAGTGGGGTTGTGAGTGATATGATTGTGCTTGTTCTAAGCTTAAGGGTGGAGAGCTTGGGAAGGATTTGCAAGTGGGGGATACATAAAAATAATCAAATTAACCGGAGGGGTGACCAACCAATTGGGTTGTTACGTGTAGAGAGTTTTAGAAAACTATGTGGGTTGTAAATTTTATAACACCCACTATTTTCCAACTTGTAATTATTGTAAGGTGGGAGATAGGGAGTGGTAAGTTGGGAGGGATAAACCTATACATATAGAGAGAGGGTGAGAGAGGTATGCATAGAGAGAGTGAGAGAGAAGGAAGGAGGGAGGGAGGGAGCGATAATGGGAGGGGTAGGTGGAGAGAGGTTGCAAGAGAGAGAGAGAGGGAGAGAGAGGACATGTAGGTATAAAGAGAGTGAGAAAGGGAAGTAGGGAGGGCGGGAGGGATGGTAGGTGGAGAGAGGTTGTGTGTGTGAGAGAGAGAGAGAGAAGAAAGGTTGATTCATCATTAGTGCCTCCTCCTATATTATTTAATATTCCTTCTCCTATAGAATTTAATTCTTTCAACGTATGGTGCTCATTCCATTGAGCTCTATTTTGAAATAGAGAAAGATCTTAGAACTTCAAATCTAATTCAGATTTCAAATGTGAATAGTTCTTTTGTAATGGAAACAATGTTTCAATTTCTACTTCAATTCCCTCCCACCCTACCACTCCCTATCTCCCTCCTTGCCTCTTTCTCTCCCTCTATCCCTCCCACCCTACAACTCCCTATCTCACTCCTCTCTTTCTCTCCCTCCCTCTATCCCTCCCACCCTACCACTTCCTATCTCCCTACATCCCCCTCTCTCTCCCTCATTTATCCTCTTTGTCCCTCACACACACAACCTCTTACCACCTACCCCTCCCTCTCTCCCTAACTCTCTATACCTACCTCACCTACCCTACTTCTCTCTATCTCTCTCCTTACCTCCTTATCTCCCTCCCTTTATCCCTCCCACCCTACCACTCCCTATCTCCCTCCTTTCCTCTATCTATCTCTCTCCCTCCCTCTCTCCCTCCCTCTCTCCCTCACACACACAAATTCTCTCCACCTATCCCTACCTCTCTCCCTAACTCTCTGTATGCCTACCTATCCTACCATACCTCTCTCTATCTCCCTCCTTCCATCTTTCTCTCCCTCCCTCTATCCCTCCCACCCTACTACTCCCTGTCTCCCTCCTTCCCTCTCTCTCCCGCCCTACCACAAATTCCTAACTATTCATAAAAATAGAATTAAATTCATTCATTGATATTTATCAACTCTTAGATTAATTATTTGCATCATGGTGACTATGTCATGTTACAAAAGGTTGGCTCTAATCTTGGAAAGGTGTCGATGAAAATGACTGCATGTGAGCCCCCACTCAATACTTTTGCTAAACCCAATTAATTAATTAATCCACCTTAATATTTCATTACCATTTTTCATAATTTAATATTCCTCCAATTCTCAAATGTTCCATCATCTGACATGTGTCATTTCTCTTTAAATGTCCAAGTATGCACAATCTTCCAACTATTCTCCACCCCATCCCTCCTAAATCCACTTGAGTCAAATGTCGATTTAAGGTTTGGCCATACATGAGGCAATCTTTCTCTTTCCTATGTTAGGTGGTTGGTTTTGAATTTCTTACTTGTCCCTTTTAGAGGGTGGGAGATTATTAATTTTCTTGTTGAGTATGATATGTGTAGATATTTATTTTAGAGGATTTTAGCCCATGTAAGATGCACATTTTTGCATAGGTACCAAATATTATGGAATCCAAAAGCTTTATTTTGGATGAAAATGATTCTTGTACCTAAGATTCAACCATTTGAACTACATACATTTTCACAAGGAACCAAAGGTATTTTATTTTCTTTTGGGGATAACTACCATACCAAAATATTCACTCATTTTTCTAGTCTAAAGACAAGAAAATGAAATAAGGCAATAAACATAAAGATAAAGAAAATAGACAATACCTTTTACTTTAAATAACATTGCTCCTTAGATAGAGTTAAAACAGGGTGTACCCTTGCTCTATTTGATATGGTCTTTGAGATGCTTGATTGAATACTATGAATGGAATGTGGATTTCTCTTTAAACCAACATAATCTTTGTATAGTTGGATGATTTTGAATAGAAAAATGGTAGCGCACACCTACTAGAAAATGTGTCGATGATAATGAAGGGTAAAGGCTTCTATTTGTAGAATATTTTTGTCAAGAATGATGCAATTCAAGGATCAAGAGATCATAATATATGCGAGAGATTACAATTGGTTCCATGAGGTAATTATCCATCACTCCAAATCTCTTGAATTTATCCACTTCTGCATTTACATTTTCCCATTGCACATAGTGCACAGGTTCCTTCATCAAATTCTGAAGAGTAGGAAGAATATCTTCAATCAATACATTATCTATCTCATTCACTTTGGTTTGCTTCTTTTCAAGTGTTTTCAAAGTAGATTCCATCTTTTCATGTGTGTGTGTGAGAGAGGGGGAGAGGTAGAGAGAGGATTAGGTCGAGAGAGGCATTCTTATTTAATACAACCCATGTATATATTATAATCATCACTATATGGATTTTCATCATGTTTATATCAAAGGTTCTTAATATACTTTTTTAGGATTAAAATTCTAATTCTACCCTATTGGTTGTAACATATTTGTGGTAATTTATAAAAATTGAAAGATCTAATTATATCTCCAATATTTGAAATTTACATAAATTTATAAGTTTATCCCATAAGTTTGGATGGAGTGGTAGGGGTCTTCATATCTTTCTTTGACACAAAATAAAATCAATTGAATTAGAAAATTGAAAATATATTTTATATTTGCCAGTCCCAAGGAGCACATGTAGATAGGTAGGATATGAGGACCAATGAGAGTACCTTTAACCATGATGAGTACATATGTAGTAGTTAGTTCTATCAACCCAATAACTTACTTTATTTGAGTTTATGTACCTTCTCTTGCACTATACGGTAAACTCTATTACTTATTATTCCTATCTCAATCTCATATCTATTATCATGAAGGATTTTTTAAATAAAATGCACTAGAACCTTGTACCTAGCCTTTATTTTTTTAAGGGAGGTTAGAATTTCATGAAAGCTTTGGTTGCATCAGTAAGATATGAAAGATAATGCTACAAGTGGAGTTGAACAAATGAAGTCAAAGATTCATGAACTTAAGAATTATATGGAAAAAATACAATTTGAAATAGATGATGCTATAAGTGGAGAGAGAGAGGGAAGTAGTGAGGGAGGGAGAGAGGGGTTGGTGGAGAGAGGTTGTGTGGGAATGAGGGAGAGAGAGAGAGGGAAGGAGGAAGATAGGGAGAGGTAGGTAGAGAGAGGTAAGGTGAACATAATAGAGAGAGGTAGGTAGAGAGAGAGATCTACGTTGGGTGGGAGAGGTAGAGAGAGGTGGTGTGTGTGTGTCATTGATCATGAAAAGAGTTTTGTTAAATAGTGATTGTATCGATAAAGAACTAGTAAAAAGGAGAAATGTCTTTAGAAATATATACAAGACTAAATATAAGTATCTTTAGAATATCCAAATCAATAAATTCATACAATTTTATAAAGAGAACACTTACACTATGATGAAGGATAGAAAGAAGCATACTCTAGGGAGAGAGAGAGAGAGAGAGGGAAGGGGGGAGATAGGGAGTGGTAGGGTGAGGGGGGGGATATAGGGACCAAAAATAGACTTAGTAGGAGGGGGAGATGTGTTGGTGGATTGTGAGACATAGGGACCCAAAAATACTTGAAAAAAAGTAGACCAAAGTAAATGAGATAGATAATGTATTGACTAAAGAGATTCTTCCTTCTCTTGAGAAGTTGAGAGAGATAAATAATTGCAGGTTGGAAAACACAGTGGGTTGTGAGTGATTGCATTCTTCTTGTTCTAAGCTCAAGGGTGGAGAGATTGAGGAGGATTTCTAAGTGGGGGATACATACAACTAATCAAATTGACCTGATGGGTGACTAACCAATTGTGTTGCTATGTGTAGAGGGTTTTACAACAATATGTGGGTTGTAGGTTTCATAACACCTAATGTTTTCCAACTTGCAATTATTTTAATGAAAAGCTTTTCTTATTTAGAGAATATGAATGTAATGAAAGAAACTTTCAAAATTTAGAACAACTATTAGTTATATTAAAAATTGTGTTTCAATTTCACCATATTATCAAAAAATAAATACACAAATTAATCGCAAGTTGGAAAACACAGTGGATTGTGAGTTATATGATTGTTGTTGTTCTAAGATCAAGGGTGGAGAGTTTGGGGAGGAGTTTTAAGTGGGTGATACATAAAACTAATCAAATTAACTTGAGGGGTGACTAACCAATTGGGTTGTTACATGTAGAGGGTTTTACCATAATATGTGGGTTGTAGATTTCATAACACTCAGTATTTTCCAACTTGCAATTATTGTAATGAAAATTTTTTCTTATTTAGAGAGTATGAATTTAATAGAAGGTACCATCAAAATTTACCACAAAATTTTGTTACTTAGAGTAAAAGATTCATTTTAATTTCCTCATATGATGGAAAAATAAATGCAAAAAATAATTGCAGGATGGAAAACACAGTGGGTTGTGAGTGATATGAAATTATCACCTTACATTTGTATAAAATTTAGATTTTATAACCTCAAATATATTGAGGTAGGATTATTATAATACATCTAATAATGAATCCAAAGTTATGCTAAATGAAAAACACAACAATCTCTTATTACATAAGCCACATTAGATCTCATGCTATGTGAGTATATCAATACCACAAATTTTAGTTTCATGAATACATATTCAATATATTTAGAATTTTTAATCTCACCAAATGGTTGAAGATGAATCCAAAAAAGGTAAAATAAATTATTGAAATTCCTACACCAATTAATATTATAGAGGTAAGAATTTTTTATGTGCTAGCTAGTTTGAACATATGAATTTCATTATATATTTCTATGGAATAAATGAGATTATGAGAGTAGATAAGAAATAATTTTAGAGAACATCAAGATTAAATAGAAGCTATCAATTATTAAGAAGAAAGTGATAGAACGACTATTGTTAGCATTACCATATTTTGATAAGGTATTTTAAGTTGATTGTGATGCAAGTGGAATTGTAATTGGAGCATTACTAAGTCAACAAGGAATACTCATATAAGAATTTAGAAGTAACCATTAATTTGAGGAATCATGAGTACTTGTTTTAGTGGGCTATATGGACATGTGGAAAATTTATAGATTGGGGGTACTAAAGTGGATTTATTTAGAGCTAAAGTGAATTATAACTATAATTAAAACTAAAAATAGGATATGTACCTAAGCGTAGATTTATTTTCCCATGTGTTATCATGTCAATATTCAAGTGTTAAGAGTGGAGATACATGACTCTAAAGTTTCTAGAATGTAGCCAAACCTTGAGTTCTCTAATGAACACTTCACTATTCCTAATCAATTAACATGTAAAGCTATCATTATCTCAACTTGATTCATTGGAAAACCCAATTATAATGCATATGGATCAAATTTTTGATAGAACATACATGGTGACTACTTTAATTCATACAAAGAACCTTTTAGTTTACAAACCCAATGTTCTACACCTCTTATTTAAAATTATTTAGGTTGAACAATATGGATTTGCTCATGTCTAAATCTCTATACAATAATGCTCTATCAAAATTATTTTTTCAACTTAAAAATAAAAAAAGTATAGCTATAAACAACAACATACTAATCAAATTCAACATAGATACAAGATAAAATATGTCACTAAATTATATTCATTATACCTAGAATAACCCATTGCAATAACTATCCTTATACGTTTCTAATGTTTTTTCTACTCTAAATTTCTTCTTGCACACCCACTTGCAACCAATGGATTCCTTACATTCAACTCAATCAACCAAGTCCCACGTATTGTTTTTTATAGTGCCTCCATCTCCTCTTTCATTGATTTTATTTAAGATTCCTTCTCCTATACAATTTGATTCATCATTAATGGAAGAAATTGTATTTCTAATCGAGTATTCCTTTTTGGTAACATTTATTGTCTTATAGAACTTCTCACAATTGCCATCAGTTTAATTATTGCATTCATAATCCCTCATCCCTTCATCCCTTCATCCATACATTTTTATTTTATACCATCCCCCACCCACATATCCCATCTATTCCATAATCCTCACCTAATCATTGATTTCATGTGCACTTGCCTCCCCTTGTCCCTATTTCTCCTTCTATCTTTCATCTTCCACTTTTCGTCTCTTGCATCTGATGTACCATGGCATGAAACTTGCATCCATATATCATAATGCATCGTATCAACTATCATCCATCATCATTGATTAATACATTAGATTCATTAGGCTAATATAGATTTGTTAATCTTAGAATCATCTTTCATTGATCACAATCATTTAATTATCCATTAGATTCATTATCATGCATCTTTTCATCCAAATTGTTATGTATCTCCCATCTCATTTCCATCTCCCCTTCCTTATATCCCTATCACCATCCATCGCCCCATCTTAAAACTAATGTATAATTTACAATTTAATATAATTATTAATAATATAATTTTATTTATATAATAATAAGATATAATATAATATATTATAACATAATATAAGATAATAAAATATTATTTAATATAATAATAATTATAAAATAATAATACAAATTTAATTACATTAAAAAAATAATAATTATAATAATATATTAATAATTAATTATTTTACTAATTAACTTAATTTGCATTTTCTTTATTTTAATTTAAAATTATTTAAAATATATTTTATTTATATAAAAACTATTTTATTTTAATTTAAATTTATTTAAAACATAATTTTTAATTTCTTCTTTTAAAAAAGGCAGTAATTTTTTAAAAATAGAAGCGGCAAATTTAAGAAATCATGGAAGGGCATTTTTTAAAAACGAGCGGCAAATTTAATAAACTATATGGAGCAGCATTTTTTAAAATCACAACGGCACAAACGGTTCTGTTTCCTCCGTCAAGTTCGTCATCATCTTGGCGGGCCCCGCAATCTGCCGTCCCATCATGTTAAGTATGTTGCGATGTATGTTTTTGTGTATGTTTTCATGCGTTTTTCTATGTACATAGGTCACTTTTGTCTAGGAGTTAGACGGCTCCTATGCTACTCCCCTGCCTACAAAACAGTATTTTAGCCGGGCTAGTCAAAGTGCATAAGAAAAGATCAATAAAGTTTACATGTGTTACGCCTATATATGCGTTACATCCAAGATGTGTTTACCCACTCTTTAGTCCCTACCGACCCTGCTGCTCATCCTTACTCTAGATATTCAGAAAAACAAAATCTTAGAAAATGGCTGATCCTGCAACAGTAGGACTTGTAGTAGGTGCTGTGACCTTGACCACCGGGATCATAGAAATATGGAAATACCTCACTGCCCACCCTGAAGTCCCCAACTTAACAGATGGTGTGATAAACCCTCTTCTGACTAAAACCAGAACTGATGACCCCCAAGAAGACATCATGGACATGTTCTATGATCAAGTCGAAGCCAGAGACGTGATAAACGTAAAGCAAGGGATGACTGCCTACAACGTCCTTGCCAGAAAGCTGGACACGCTAAGTGTAATCAGAAATGGAATTGCCCCCCAATGTGCTGAGCTTTCCCTGCAAAACAATAGCCTTAGGAAAAGGAATGCAATCCTAGGGGAAATAGAAAGTCTGATAGAGTTACTAGACCACTTACTGAAAAATGAAAAAAGAGAAAATCTCGAAAAACCAGAGCTTCAGTATCCCTACACCCCATATGGACAGTATAGAAGCTGGATGAAAGCCAACCTAAGGGCGAAAAAGGATGAAAAGCCAGTTCGGGAACTCGATGATTTCCTGAAAATGTATTCTGTAAAAGAATGCTCTAAGATGCTTCCTGAGAAGCTCTTGAAAAGAGCTTTAGTAATGTCTTGCTGGACAAGCTGGATAATGATTGAGAAGACGCTGCGACAGCAGTCGAAAATAATAGCATGTCAGGTGCCCAATCTGGTTGACGATGTAGAAAACTACTACAGTGCGGACAAGTACTTCGTGATCTGTGACAGAAAGGATGAGATCCTCCAGAAGTATGGTCTTCTCTGAAGAAGACATGGCAAAGCTCTTTAGAGTTAGAGCAGAAAAAGAAACTCAAAAGAAAAATCATGTAGGTCAACTCTGAAACAGTCAGAGAAGTAGTTGCATCCAGATCCAGAGATGTATCTGTTGCATTTGATATCACTAGAAAAGATATCTAAGGTTTCAACTTTTGATTTCATCAGAAGAATTAGCTGCATAATGCATGTTAACACTCAGCATCAGAGTTTAGCATGGGAAGAAGAAACTTCCCATTCTGAAGCAGAATTGTCCAGTCCGACAATTGAGTCAACTTATTGTAAAGCTACTTTGCCATGCTCGAAAGAGTTATGCTGGTGGTTGGGTCGAATGGTTGTTGAGCCATTCCTTCAACTCATACTCATTAGAATCGTAAGTTCTTATGTACTGAACTACAACTGGAGGTTTTCTTTCTGATTCTTTCCTACCAGTATGTTCTTTTGAATCAGTATCAATAGAATAAATTTTGCATCAAATACTAGTTGCACAACTCTTTTTTATTTTTCACGCTTCAATCTAAAAATGGTATCAGAGTCATACCTCGGTATTGAGAACTAGGTAGTTATGGGTGAGAAAAAGCTGTAAAAATATTGATCAATGGATTTAAACGAGCAATGATCTGTTTTGTTTGTTCATAATCGTTGCAGAATGGGTTGTTTAAGTTTGATTTATTTATCTGGCACTTCAAAAGCTATTGCTAGAAGTTTAGTTGATAGCTGGGCTTGCCAAATGATAGTTATAGTGGATTATTTTGCTAATGTGTGATTTGTGGCTGGGCTGGTCATAACTTAGTAAGATTGTTTATAAAAATATCACAACTTGTTTAAGAATTTTGTCCAGAAAGGGTTACCGAGAGTTAAGACTAGGTATAGGGGAGAGGACCCAGTACCTGAGCATGTTTCAATAATTGTGATAGTAGTTGTTAATATAATGGCCAATATTTTTATCAATATTGGACTAATAGTTGTGACTTTAAAGTTGTTAGTGTTGATGATAACTACCCATAGTTAAACAAAATGTATTCCTTTGATCTAAAAAGCAACCAATCATGTGATTCCACATCAGCGCTCAACAAAACATGCTGTGAATTCACAAGTATTGGTCTCACTTTTTTTTTGGGCCTTTTTGGACACCTTGACAAAAAGCATGCTGATGTGGCATCATATTAGATGATGTGGCCTTGAAACCTTAGGTATAAGCAGGGGACTTGCCAAGTAAGCTGCTTTAAAAAATTGGGAGTGATTTGAAATTTCCACGTAGGATTTTGAGAAGCGCGAAGTTAGAGTGCACAACTACCGGGTCCTCTCCCCTAGTATGCCGCAAAGAGAGAGAGAAATGGCAATTGGTGATGTTATTCTCTGAATAATGAAACCATTTGTTTTAGTACATTATTTATTTTGAAAAGGTTTTTAACATCAAGGTTTTAATTAGATGGTATGTTGCATTTTGGATATGTAGCAGGTTTAGATTGTTTGTATCTAACAACAGATAAAAAATCAATCCACATTCACATTGCATTGAGCATTGCATTGTAATTTAAGTAGCGCGAGTTTCATATTCTAAAGTTTCATTACTTTCTACTTGAAAATTGATGGACAATGTTCTTTGTGTATGTCATTTGGAGCTTACAAGTGTATGGGTCTATCTACGTGAAGATACATGAACCTATTGTTACTCAACATATCAAAAAGGATGCTAACATAGTTCGACACATAGATTAGTTTCTTGTATTCGATAAATCTTGGACCAATACTAATAGTTAAATAGAGTATTCAATTATTTGTAATCAACATGCATTGACCTCTTCTTGATTGTTAAGAGGCATATATGCACTATCCTTTTACAAAAGTACCAATTATTTTTTTCAAAACCTTCATAAGGTTCTAGCTCTTGTGATTGGTTATTCTCCTTACCATGAGATCATTTACTATAATATATTAAAAACTACATTTTAGTATGCAATAGGTATGTTGAAGAGGATTTTAGTGTCAACATCTTAATTAGATGGCATGTTGCATTCAAAGTAGTCCTGCATATATGTGGCAGGTTTAGATTGTTTGCATGTAACAATTGATTGAAAATCAATCCATGTTCACATTGCATCAACTATCTCATTCTAGTTTAAGTAGCATGTGCTTCATAGTCTAAAGCTTCACTACTTCTTGCTTAAAAATTGATGAATAGAGTCCATTGTGTATGACATTTGGAACTTGTAAGTGAATGAATCTAGCTACATGGAGATACATGAACCTATTATTAGTTATTTTACCTTATTTTTCCTTCCATTATAATCCCTCATGGATTGGGAAACCCTTTTGCATGGACCTATGGACCTATCTCTTCCAAAGGAAAGAAATATCATTTGATGAAAGTGAATCTTCATCAATATTCAATATTATCCATCCATTTGAAGAGTAGAAAGCCCCTCTCTCTCATGAAATATAATTATTATACTTACTTCTTATATGGTTTCAATTTTTTAACCGTAATGGATACACAAATAGGTATTCATTAGTTAAGGTAAATTTTTGAATTACTTTAAAATATACAAATGATCATAAACAACAAATTTTGTAAGAAGTGTATCTACTTTAAATGTAATAGAAGAATACATTGAATTGTATGGCTCTCCAAAAGTGTATGTTGCACATGGTGAGGGCCTTCAATATAGTATAAAGGGGAGGGCCTTAGAGTTTACAAGTGATATTATGTGTAGAATATTATCTTATTTCCTTTTGTAATGATAAAAAGTGTGTTCGTGTAGTATATGCTAATTAGTCTAATAAAACCCATAAATTATTATTTAACCTAGATTAGTTTAGAGCTAGGTAAATAAACACAAATGAATATTTAAAAAAAAATGAATGTCATAGATTAGGGAACTTAGCATTGATCTAGGATTTATCAAAGTTAGCATCCTTTTTGATTCACTGACAAATAATAGGTTAATGTATCTCCACATGGATAGACTCATCCACTTGCAAGCTCCACACGACATACACGAAGGACTTTCCCAATGAAATGAAGCTTTAAAATATGAAGCACACACTTTAAACTACAATGAGATAGTCAACACAATGTGAATCTTTCCCAATGAAATGAAGCTTTAAAATATGAAGCACACACTATTTAAACTAGGGGAAAACCCCCAATTGCCGCCCATGATCCAATACCCATTCACTCCATGCTCACCTGACCCCCCAATAACCGTTTATATTTTAGTCATTACATTATTTTATTTATGCCAATAAAAATTTACACATGACACCATTATATGTTCACTACTAAATGTGTAACTAACCAATAAAAAAAGAAAAATCTAAACATCTATTGGTACATATATGTTTTGAATACAAGACAAGTTGCAGACAATAAAGTAATTTTTGCATTTATTTAAGTACATTGATGTTTACAATTACCACTCTATGCAAGTGGCTCAAAGCTTCAACTGCATTATATATAAATGTATATTTGAACAGTTAATGGTGCACAATTTCACATTATATAAACCATTATGAACAGTTAATGGTGCACATTTTAACATAACAGCAAACATTGATCAACTTTATGAGCTATCAATTGCACATTCACCCACACTTCCTATCACATCTTCATGTATTAGCTCCATCAACTTGTGGTACCTGCACACACAGTTAATGGTGTAAGGCTCCCTATTAAACCAAAAAACATATTATAATTCATATAAATGACTGAATTTATGCAAGCCACCTATTTTATCTATTAAACCAAATATAAAATTTATTTCCTAAAGGCCACGATAGAACTCAGGCATAAATGGCCACTGCAAAATGAAATGACAGATTGTTTCCCACAAAAAATTCAAATTTGAAACTCAACCACCACAAATCAATGCATTCGAATTTGAAATTCAACCACTATAATTCAATGCATCCAATTTACACATTCAAATGATTTTATAAGAGGGAATTTCCAGGGTCATTATCATTACGAATTATCCTCTGCTTTCACTGAATATCCTCTGCAAAATTCAGAGCTTCCTAAGGCAATTTATCCTTTGCAAAATTCAGAGCTTCCTAGGGAAATTTTTGCACATTCGTCTTTAAAGGGAGCTTATTCAGGCTGGTACACCCAGAATAGGTAAATTCATGTTTTATATTATCAGTTTGCTGTTTTACATTTATTTTATCTGATTTCATTATTCAAGATACTGTTTTATATTTATGTACTCACTGTTTACATTACCAGAATAGGTAAATTCATGTTTTATATTATCAGTTTGTTGTTTTACATTTATTTTATCTGTTCTCATTATTCAAGATACTGTTTTATATTTATGTACTCACTGTTTACATTATTTTCAGGCATACTATTTTACATTTATGTTGTCTGATTCATTATTCAATATTCTGTTTTATATTTACGTACTCAATCTTTGCATTTTTTTCAGGCAATATGTTTTACATTTATGTTGCCTATTTCATTATTGAATATACTCTTTTATATTTACGTACTTAACGTTTACATTCTTTTCAGGCATACAAATTAATATGTTTTTAGTCAGCTGCTCAACTTAACATTTTCCATTATTTAATCATATCATAGTTACATTTTTTTCACCTGCATTCATCATAAATCAAGATAATAACAACAACATTACCCATTTTGGAATCATATCACAGTTATATTCTGAATCCCTCTTTACTAATCATGAAGTTTAATGGGTTTATAGTTTTTGTCCCTTTATTGAGCAGTTAATGGATTACAATTTGCAGACAAATACATATATATACAGTCATGCCATGTAGGGTTTCATCATATCAGATTGTATATATATATATCTGATAAGAATATAACATTCTTTGCAAAAACAATGATACATTCTCATAAGAATATATCATTCTCTGTAAATAGAATGATATTTTCTTATCATAATGTATACATACATTCATATATATATATTCTTATCAAATTACATACATGTGAATGGTACAAATTTGATCCCTCGTGGTTTATTCTGTCTATGCCATCGAGGGTTTGTCTGGGTTTGATTGTAATCATTTCTTTTTACATGTGACTAGTACAAATTTGATCCCTCGTGAATTAATCTGTCTATGCAATCGAGGGTTTGCCTGCTATGATTTTATTTGACATTATTTTATGAAATAATCACATGTAATGTGATTCAAACAGAACATTGACGAAATTTTGACCAAGTATAAAAATGAAATTTTATGGGTTTCCAGTTTTAACCCCAAATTATTGAGGGGTTTCAACATACGGGTTAATGGGTTTACAGATTTTGTTGATTCTCTTCGAATCCCTGTATTATCATGATGACACTTGATGGGTAGATGTTTCTATTTTTAGTAATTATAATATGCACATGAAAATAAATGGGTATACACATTTTGTCAGATTTCCTTCGAATCCCTTCATTATAATCATGAAATTTAATGACTTCAAGCTTCGTAGACAATGATATGTTGTAATCAGATTATATGTGTATTTTAGCAGAGAATGATATGTTCTTATCAGATTGTATATATATATATATATTTTGACAATGATATAGTCTTTGTTGCACTACTAAGTTATGCAACTTTTACTGTTTGTGCAAGTTAAGTGGAATATAATGGCACCTGCTAGAAGACTCTCTAAAAGGGTTGTAGGAAGAGGACCACGCACCATTAGAGTCACTCCTGGGGTGCACTTCGTTGATGAAGAGCCTGTAGAGGAAGTGCATGCAATTCCCGCAGAAGAAGATGTTCCTGACTCTACGGATGAAGCCACCAACACAACAAAAGCCAAACCACTTGTTGAGCCAGATGCTCAACCCGATGTACAACTACCCTCACCTGTACCCATTAGGCAATGGACATATGCTGATATGGAAGGAGCAGTCAAAAGTGTCGAAGAACACAACATGTCAGTCAGGGCAACAACAATCAAGTGGGGTATGCCACCTAGCAGTTTGAGGGCGTGGCTGTTAGGAGTTACCACCACAAAGAAGAGGGGTCCACGTACCATATTATCTCACGAGGAGGAGGGTGAAATTGTCCAATGGTGCAAGGACATGGCAGATTTGGGCCACGGACTGCAGGTCAATCAGCTACAATCCACAGTTGCCCAAATCACTACAACTCGGCCCAATCCATTCACAAATGGTGTCCTCGAGAGGTCATGGTGGGTAGGATTTTGAAGAAGGCACCTAGATTTGACAATCAGAACTGTTGAAGGAGTGGACAGTGACAGAGCAATTATGGTTCGTCCTTCAGTCGTGCAAGCTTTCTATGACAACCTTCAAGATATGATTAACCTTAACCACTATGGAGCAAGCCGAATTTGGAACTGCGATGAGATGGGTATTCAAGCTAGTAGGAACTGTGGAATGAGAGTTATTGCAAAATTGGGTGTAAAGAGTGTACCACATTTGGTTTCAAAGAGCAGAGAGTGGATCATAGTGCTGGCTTGTGTAAATGCAACTGGGTTAAGTATTCCTGGGTTCTACCTGTTTAAATAAAAAAGACACATGCAAAATTATATAGTAAATTGTGAGATAGGTGCATTGATTGTAATCCAAGAACATGCTTGGATGACAAAGGAACTATTTGTCAAATGGTTAGACCATTTTGCAGGTAATATCCTCGGTGGCATTTCACCAACAAACAGGGCCCTTCTGATTTTTGACGGCCATGGCAGCCACGTGGCTTTCAAAACCATTGAAGAAGCAAGAAAATTAGGAATAGACCTGTTAACACTTCCTACTCATACCAGTCACAAGTTGCAGCCATTGGATGTCAACATTTTTACTCCATTCAAGGCATATTTCAGAGAGGTACGAACCATCTGGCAAGCTAACAACCCACATATCGATATTGGGCATGAAGAGTTGGCAACTCTAGCAAGCCAAGCTTTCAAAAAAGCTTTGACACCATCCAACATTATTAGTGGGTTTCGTAGAACAGGTATTTGGCCACTTGATCGGTCAACCCTTGACAAGGACATGGGGCCAAGTCAAGGCTATATTGTTGAAGATGATGTACCAAGTCCTAGAACAAAAGGTGATGCTTGCACGATGGAAGATGAAGAGGATGTTATTGCAGCAGAGACATGCCTACGTCTACTTGGTTACAACCAGGAACAAATTGATGGTTTTGTGTGGGAATGCAATCAGGGCACTGAAACTACAACACACATTCAACTAGAAATTCAGCCAGTTGTTGTAGATTTCCAAGCAGAAGTCCAACCTCTTTTTGCACCCTGCAATGAAGATACAAAAACTACATCAGACCACAATGAGGGCACTGAAACTACAACACACATTCAACCAGAAATTCAGCCAGTTGTTGTAGATTTCCAAGCAGAAGTCCAACCTCCTATTGCACCCTGCAATGAAGATACAAAGACTACATCGGCTGGTCTGAGTTTGCCAACTCAAGTCAGCCAACTAGATTGGATGCATGAAGCAGCCACGAACCTTGGATGGCAATTAAATTCGATTGAGGAAGAAGTCAGCCTTTCTATGCCATCCCCACCACACATTGATCCGGTTGAAGTGATACATTACTTCACTACTGCAAGGAATTGGGAAGAGCATAGTGATGGTCAAAGTGAAGATGGCAATGCATATAGTGACGAAGAAGCTGAGTTTGTGCCATGCACCCCACATGATGGACAACAATCAACCAGACAAAATAGAAAATTCTTGAAACTTCTAGTGTAGAGGGTGCAAGGATCATCATGAGGAGGTCGTTCTGGAGTGCTTTGCCTTAGTAGGCAATCCCAAGTACTAACATCGAACGCCTTCATCAAAATGTATACTCAACAAGAGGCAGAGAAGAAAAGGCAAGCAGAGCTGTAGCAACGTAAGAAGGACCAAATGTTGAAGAGAAAGGCAGAACGTGAAGCGGAAGAAATTCAAAAGGAAGCAATGAGGGCTGAGAAGCAAGAAAGGAAAGCGATAGAAGTTGAGGAGAAGATGATTAGAATGCGGGAGAAAACAATCAGTCAAGAGTAGGCCAAGGCTGAATGTCTACGAAAGGCAGCTGAAAAGAAAGCACAACAAGCAGAGAGGATAAAGCGTAAGTCTACAACGGGGAATCCTATACCCCCCCAACACCCTATACTGCTCGATATGATGAACATATTGTCACTAGCCTTTACAAATATCAACAATATGCAAGTTGGGAGTGGCTCACAAAAAATGGGACTAACTGTAGATGCAAGCCAGACATTGCTTGCTCAAATAGCAACATGCCTTCAAACCTCAATTAACCAAGTTTCACCTCCTACAAGTGGGACAGACTCAGCTACTGGCGGATATCTCATGCCACCTTCTTTTCCTAGCAATATGGAAAACTAAATATGCTGGTATTGAGTTTTGTTTTTTGATCGATGTAGCAGTATATTCTGTTGATCTGCTTTGCATATCAGATCAAAATATCTGCTTCAAGTTATAACTGTGATATGATTATAAGATGTGATAATACCATTGTTATTATGTTTGGAACCTCACATATGTTTAAGGTGAGAAGAAGTTTAATACAAGCACCCAGTAATATTTTGATATGTTTCAAGTATTTTTCAGCCATGTTTTTCTGTCGCACCACCCAATGAATTCTTGCAATTTGATAAAAAATATAACTATGATATGATTATAAAATGTCCTAATGCTATTGTTGATATTTATTCGAACCTCATAGTTAAGTCTCTTATATGTTTTATGAGGGTTTCAGCCTTGTATTTTCTGTGGTATCACTAAGTACACTATGTTTCAGTGTTTGTCAATAAAAAAATCCGATTGTATGTATATATTTACAAACAATGATATATTCTTATCAGATTGTATGTATATATATTCATATATACATACAATCTGTTAAGAATATATCATTGTTTGTAAATTTTAATCTGACAAGAAATCCACGGGAGATGATGAGTTTAGGGCTTAAAGATGCCCAACAAGCCGTGGTTAGGTAAACTCATACGCGTGGTTTGATGAAGGCATATGGGGCACGTGGTTAACAATGTAATGTGGTGAGGTTGAGATTAAAGTGACCACCTCCTAGTAGACAATGATATATTCTTTACAGACAATGAAATGTTCTTATCAGATTGTATATATGTATTTGCAGACAATGATGTATTCTTATCAGATTATATGCATGTAAATATATACATACAATCTGATAAGAATATATCATTGTCTGCAAATAGTAATCATTGTATTTGCAGAAAGTGATATATTCTTATCAGATTGTATGTATATATTTGTAGACAATGATATATTCTTATCAGATTGTATGTATATATATACAATTTGATAATAATATATCATTGTCTGCAAATTGAAATCATTCTATTTGCAGACAATGATATATTCTTATCAGTTTGTATATAATTGTCGATCACTAGTTCTTTCTTAATGATTAATGTTTCACTAGCTTTATAACTTATACCATCAATTATCACAATCTAACCACATTGAACTACACTCTTAGCTGCCTTGTTATCCTCTAAGTTAACCCTCTATAGATTTCATATTATTTCAAACAAATCGAGTTACACGTGACCCTAAAGTTTCCATAATAATATTGTTATTTTGATTTCATTCTAACACAATAACTTTGCAACAAAACATAATACTAATATTATATTCTTACTTCATATTATAATTACCCTAATAGTTTGTTCATCTAACTTTCAGCCATATATATAAAATCACATAGTTTTCTGTATTACTAGGTCATTGCCAAAGTAAAGTCAAAGACTTTACCTGTCATTAACGCTTAATACCTTCAGTTGACTGTGAAAAAATCCTCGCATGCCTGCCATTAAGAGACCAATGTAGTTAAATATATTCCTCGAATCAAATAAGAATTTGTAAGACCAAAATATGTATGAAAA
This sequence comes from Sequoiadendron giganteum, assembly GCA_007115665.2. Taxonomy (NCBI): domain Eukaryota; kingdom Viridiplantae; phylum Streptophyta; class Pinopsida; order Cupressales; family Cupressaceae; genus Sequoiadendron; species Sequoiadendron giganteum. Next base: position 630,222,508 of record CM021104.1, read on the forward strand.
CAATACAACATAAAATATAAACATATCATAAAGCATTAAGAGTAAAATGTCCCTATAGAGTTTATTGTGTTAACAAACACAACTTCCATGGTATGTTGATAATCAACATACTTGGTTCACCTCTTGATGCTCTCACTTGCCTGCAAAACAATTGTAATAAATGGGGGTAGTACTTGGTACTCGTAACATTCCCACATCAAATCATCCTTACAATATTGCATGCACAACAATAAGAGTTTTGATTGGAGCATTAAAATCCACAATGTTCTGATCCAATGTATGAAGCTGAAAATAACAGTGTATATAAATTTGTATATACATATACATGTACATGTATATGCATATGTATATGCATGTACATGTATATGTATATGTATATGTATGTACATACACATATGCATGTACATGTACATGTATATGTATATACATATATGCAATTTGACTATTGAAACACATATAGCAAGTGGAAGAAAACAAATTATATCACATCATACAATGATGTGATATGATTACATAATGGATAATTCTCATTTGAACAATTGACTGAAAACTGAATAATTTGTATGCCTCAAAATACTGCAAACACTCAGTACATAAATATAAAAGAGTATATTGAATAATGAAACAAACAACGTTAATGTAAATCCAGTAAGCTGATAAATAAAAACATGTGTTTAGTTATTTTGGGTGTACCAACATGAATAAGCTGCCTTTTAAGAGGAATGTGCATAGGTAGCGTTAGTAAGCTCTGAATTTTGCAAAGGATATTGAGGGAATGACGGTGGAAATTCCCTCTTATAAAAACATTGGAGTGTGCTTGATAAAATAGGTGGCTTGCATAAATTCAGTCTATTATAATACGTGTTAGTTTTCATTATATGTATCGAGCTGAATTTTGCAGAGGATATGCAGTGAAAGCATAGGAGAATTCGTACTGAAAATGACACTGGAAATTCCCTCTTATAAAATCATTTGAATGTGCATATTGAATGCATTGAATTGTGGTGATTGAATTTCAAATCTCAATTTTCCTGCCAAATAATCGGTCTATTCATACTGCAGTGGCCACTCCTGTCTAATTTCAATGGTGCGTAATTTTTTTTAAAAAGCCTATTTACAATTATCAATTAACCTATTTCAAGATACGTTTGTATGTGGGCCCAATCAAAATATCACGTTGGTCCGCTAGGAGGTGGTCACTTTAATCTCAACCTCACCACATTACATTGTTAACCATGTGCCCCATATGCCTTCATCAAACCACGCGTATGAGTTTACCTAACCGCGACTTGTTGGGCATCTTTAAGCCCTAAACCCATCATCTCCTGTGGATTTCTTGTCAGAATACAATTTGCAGACAATGATATATTCTTATCAGATTGTATGTTAGAGTTTGTTAGAGTAGCTAAGAGTGCAGTTCAATGTGGTTAGATTGTGATAATTGATGGTATAAGCTATAGTGTTAGTAAAACATTAATCATTAAGAAAGAACTAGTGATCGACAAATATATACAATTTGATAAGAATATATCATAATCTGCAAATAGAATGATTTCAATTTGCAAACAATGATATATTACTATCAAATTGTATATATATATATACATACAATCTGATAAGAATATATCATTGTCTACAAATATATACATACAATTTGATAAGAACATATCACTGTCTGCAAGTACAATGATCACTATTTGCAGACAATGATATATTCTTATCAGATTGTATGTATATATATATACATGCATACAATCTGATAAGAATATAGCATTGTCTACTAGGAGGTGGTCACTTTAATCTCAACCTCACCACATTACATTGTTAACCATGTGCCCCATATGCCTTCATCAAACCACGCGTATGAGTTTACCTAACCACGGCTTGCTGGGCATCTTTAAGCCCTAAACTCATCATCTCCCACAGATTTCTTGTCAGATTACAATTTATAGACAATGATATATTCTTAAGAGATTGTATGTATATATATTCATATATACATACAATCTGTTAAGAATATATCATTGTCTGTAAATATATACATACAATCTATTTTTTAATTGACAAACACTAAAACATAGTGTACTTAGTGATACCACACAATGTGGTTAGATTGTGATAATTGATGGTATAAGCTATAGTGCTAGTAAAACTTTAATCATTAAGAAAGACCTAGTGATCGACAATTATATACAAACTAATAAGAATATATCATTGTCTGCAAATAGAATGATTTCAATTTACAGACAATGATATATTATTATCAGATTGTATATATATACATACAATCTGATAAGAATATATCATTGTCTACAAATATATACATACAATCTAATAAGAACATATCACTGTCTACAAATATATACATACAATCTAATAAGAACATATCACTGTTTGCAAATACAATGATCACTATTTGCAGACAATGATATATTCTTATCAGATTGTATGTATATATATACATGCATACAATCTGATAAGAATATATCATTGTCTGCAAATACATATATACAATCTGATAAGAACATTTCATTGTTTGTAAATAACATATCATTGTTTGCTAGGAGGTGGTCACTTTAATCTCAACCTCACCACATTACATTGTTAACCACGTGCCCCATATGCCTTCATCAAACCACGTGTATGAGTTTACCTAACCGCGGCTTGCTGGGCATCTTTAAGCCCTAAACTCATCATCTCCTACGGATTTCTTGTTAGATTACAATTTCCAAACAATGATATATTCTTAACAATGAATATATATACATACAAAGACATAAGAATAAATCATTGTCTGTAAATATATACATACAATGTGATAATAGCATATCAATGTCTATAAATTTTGTTTGCAATCAAAGTGTTCTGATTTTTTTTATTGACAAACACTCATCCCAAAAACCTTGCGAACCTCAAAGCAGGACTGGATTCACATGTGCAAAATCTAAGGACGGATTTAGTTCGGATTTGGTATGGCATGAATCGACGGGCCCAGTTCTCAAGCAATCCTTATCATTACAGGATTAAGACTATTAATAGCTGGACTGTATGATCTCCACCTCCATCTCTTCACAAAAGCCCCAAGTTTTCTAGAAAAGTAGGATGGTATTCATGTTCGGAGTCGACTGCCATTGCACTAAGGAGTCAGGAATGGCCCAGTGCAGAAGGCTTTTTAATATTCCACACCCAGCAATAAGGAATGCAGTTGTCGGCCTGGTCTCTAAGGTTTTGTCTCTTGATGAGCACTGGTGCGATGACAAAATCTATGAGCTCATACTATGCGCATTAGTGGACATAACCGAGGCCAGGGAAGTCATGGTTGAGCGGCTCGATAGATTCATAGAAATCGGTAATGCCGAGGGCGTAGCCAATGCCATTCTGAACCTAAGTGATGAGTGTTGGGTTAGCTTCCTAAAGTATTATTTCGACCCAACAATACTGAACATGGTAGAAGATGAGGAGGAAAATGATGAGGAGGAGGCGGAATCCGAAGAGGACGATGAAGAGGACGATGTGGACGAAGATGCAGCTAGTGCCTGTTGGGTTGCAGCAGATAACTTCCGTATTGACGCATGGGAAGTATTTAGAGCAGGAGTCAAAAACGCCAAAATGGGTGCCTTCTCCAACTTCATGCAATCTGAATTGGCTTGGCTCAACGGGGTCTGCTTGCAATGGTTGACCAGGATGGGAGACATCCTTGCAGCAATTTTCTTGCTCATAGAATGAGCAGGGTTTGTAATTTCGTTCTTGAACTATAAAAGCCAAATCTGAATGTACATGGGAGTTACCCCCTTTGGTAACACTTATCTATAAAATCAAATATCATTATCTGCGAAGGCAATTGTGATGAAACCCTGCACGACTTTATATAATGAAACCCTACACGACATGACTATATACACCAGTATATATCGCTTGCCTGCAAATTGTAATCTTAAAACCGTAGTATTATTTTGGAAAAATATTGTATACCCATCAAGTGTCATCATGATAATGTAGAGATTCGAAGAGAATCAACAAAATTTGTAAACCCATTAACCCGTATGCTGAAACCCCTCAATAATTTGGGGTTAAAACGAGGAACCCATAAAATTTCATTATTATACTTGGTCAAAATTCCGTCAATGTTCTATTTGAATCACATTACATGTGATTATTTCATAAAATAATGTCAAATAAAATTATAGCAGGCAAACCCTCGATTGCATAGACAGATTGATTCATGAGGGATCAAATTTTTACCAGTCACATGTAAAAAGAAACGATTACAGTCAAACCCAGGAAACCCTCGATGGCATTGACATAATAATTCACGAGGGATCAATTTTGTACCAGTCACATGTAAAACAAAATGATTACAGTCAAACCCAGGAAAACCCTCGATGGCATTGACAGAATAATTCATGAGGGATCAATTCTATACCAATCACATGTAAAACAAAATGATTATAGTCAAACCCAGGCAAACCCTCGATTCGATAGCATTGACAGAATAATTCATGAGGGATCAATTTTGTAACAGTCACATGTAAAACGAAATGATACAGTTAGTTATCATAGCACCATACAGAGAAATTCACTCAAACACCATCGACGCCAACGAAAACCGACTGTTCTACAAACAAACTTGCAGGTGAAGAGAGGTGGAGACGTTACCTATAGCGTTTGGGTGTCGGACGAAGTGGCCATGGCCACATGAGCTCGCATCAACGGCGGGAGAGAGGAGACGACGATGAAAAAACCGTGGGAGATGATGCATTTAGGGCTTAAAGCTGCCCAACAACTGGGGGTTAGGTTAGAAGTTTCTGGTGGGTTGATGAAGGCGAATGGGGCACATGGTTAACAAGCGCAGGTGGTGAGGTAGAGTCATACGTGTGGCTTGATGAAGCATATGGGGCACGTGGTTAACAATGTAATGTGGTGAGGTTGAGATTAAAGTGACCACCTCCTAGCAGACCCACGTGATATATTGACCGGGCCCACATACAAATGTAATTTTAAATAGGTTAATTGATAATTGTAAATTAGCTTCTTTATAAAAAATTATTGGATTTAGAATGAATGGGTATGGGTGAAGTCATGAAAATGTAGTGGGCGGAGGTTTAAAAACACCTTTTTTTAGCACTTTTTGTTTGACGGGTTCTACAAAAAGTATTTTAAATACCCACAAGCCAAATTTTTCTTTTTAAGGTCCTAACTCGCTTACGAAGAAGACCAAAAAAATAAAATTAAAATTGGACCTATTTTGCACTTTGCACGAATGTACGAAGTTAGCCCTGGCGGCTACTAGTACGTTTCCCCTACAATGAGATAGTCAACACAATGTGAATGTAGATTGATTTCCATCAAAACAATCTAACCCTATCACATATCTATAAGACTACTTTGAATGCAATATGTCATATAATTAAGACAACATAGAGTCTGTGGAATAATCTGGATGAAGAAAACAAAACGTATGCAAGAAGTCAGATCACGTCATGCACTAAAAGCTGTCAACATCAGTGATTAATATGCCTTGACTTATATTCTTGTGAAGCATTGGAGCCGTACAGATGAAAATGAAGATGAAGATGGCTTTAGTTTGTCCCCTCCAGTTGAGCTTAAACAACACGTGAAGCTGGTGTACTTCTGGCAGCAACAACATAATGTGATCAAAGTCTACACGACTCAAAGGGGAAACTCCATTTTATTTACCAATCCTGGGGCAGTTGAGTTCATTTAATTAGGATGTTAACTTTCGTCGGTGTGGTAGGATTTCTTCCCAGTAGTCTGTACATTAATGACTGCTCGTAATCCATTTACTCTACTAGCACTTGCAACCAGGGGAGCTGCAAGGAATACGCCAATAGTTTTGTATAATTTGGTGAGCATTATTGACGCTGTGGTTTTATCAAATGAGCTACAATTTCATATGTTTCTGTTTACGGTTTTCCAGCCCAACTTTGGCAATGAGGATTTTGATACATCTGTAAAATGTATGGAAATTGTTTATATTGATTCAATAATTGGAAGGGAAGTATTACTTAAACAAATTACAAATAATGATATTGCTATCAGGATTCAACTATGTAGTTTTCAAGTCAAACTCATTGACCCATGATTCATGAGTAGTGGTTCACAAGAACCCATCTCTCATGATAATGAATGATCCACTTAACACTCATTGCATCTAGGTGATGTTCACAGAGGTGAAGCATTGGTCCGTCTCGGGTGGTCACCCATCCCAGTATTGCTCCAGCTCAAGCGTGCTTAACCACGAAGTTTCCCCCAAGGTTAAGCCCACTTAGCTTGCTACCCCATTTGCAAAACCTTCAACAAGTGTTGTGCCTTATGAACCATTCATTATAGAGCCCCTTTAGCTCATCAATTGATAAGTAGGAGGTTTCTTCCACAGCGTGTCAAATAATGATATTGCTATCAGGATTCAACTGTGTAGTTTTTGAGTCAAACTCATTGAACCATGATTCATGAGTAGTGGTTCACAAGAACCCATCTCTCATGATAATGAATGATCCACTTCACACTCATTGCATCTAGGTGATGCTCATAGAGGTGAAGCATTGGTCCGTCCCGGGTGGTCACCCATCCCAATACTGCTCCAGCTCAAGCGCGCTTAACCACGAAGTTTCCCCCAAGGTTAAGCCCACTTAGCTTGCTACCCCATTTGCAAAACCTTCAGCAAGTGTTGTGCCTTATGAACCATTCATTATAGAGCCCCTTTAGCTCATCAATTGATAAGTAGGAGGTTTCTTCCACAGCGTGTCAAATAATGATATTGCTATCAAGATTCAACTGTGTAGTTTTCGAATCAAACTCATTGACCCATTATTCATGAGTAGTGGTTCACAAGAAAGGCATATATTTTGTGGTATAGATATCTGCAATAATTTTTGGTGAGAAGCATTTATATGGATCTTACTATCTACAGATCTGATTACGTATTTCATGTCCACAATACCTATTGTCATGATGAATTCTTAAATTAAAAAAGGTTGATATAAAATATATCTCATAAAACTAATGACTTAATGCAATTTTCTTTGTTGGTTTTAAAAGGAGAAACCAGTTCCATAGTTTCAAAATTCAAAAACATGCATTTTATAAAGCATAATGTGAATGAAATAGAATAGGGCAGAACATTGCTACAGAAATGAATCGCTATTAATTCACTATAAAAAATAAAAATAAACATTACATTGTTCTCATGGTGTTTTGTAACATTATTGCTTACAAAACCATTTGTTTCTGAAACCCAAATATTCGAGATATATTTGCAAGAGTAAACTGAGGAAAAATATTACACTTACCACAAAACATGTGTCAAAAGAATTTAATGGACAGCTGGAAATATGCTTATCACTTTATTACTCCGCCTCCATGAATCTTCTTGTATGCTTTCGCTTTGAATAACATTCAATAAACAAGGGTGATTACATCTTTGCTTGTTCTGCCCATGATATGCCTTTGCCATTTTGATCTTTATTGATTTTGGTGTTGCAGAACAAAGACATTTAGTAACTGGTATTTTTAGGGACAACAGAGACATTTAATATCAAATAACTGGTATTTTATTGATTTTGGTGTTGCAGAACAGAGACATGTAGCAGCTCTCAGAAACATGATTCATCTACAAGGAGATCCCAAACAATTTTGAGTGAAGGATAAAAATGAAAGTTCTGAAGCATGAAATTTTGTTTTACTGATCATATTTCTATTTTCTGGTTTGTTAAAACTTCGGGGATAAATTGCAAATACAACCTAAATTAAATAAGACATTATAGTAAATGTGATGTATGATAAGGAGGTTAGAGACAATGTGTTTGCAAATTGCTGCATGTAGAGTTGTTGTCTGGGGAGAGATTTTTGAATCCCTGCACATCATGGAAAATAGTGATTGGTGTTATGTCAGTATTCTTTTTGTTGGGTAAATGAATTGGATTGCGTGTACATGTCCACCTCTTTAAAGTAATATCACATGAACAATTACATAACAAAGCAATTCTGAAAACAAAATACATTTTATCTTTCATTTGACTAAAAGCAACCACCGTTTGAGTGCGATTTGATGGGAATTCGTTAAATTTTAGGAAACCAAATTCAATTATAAACAATTTATTTTTATCCATTATTTCCGAAAAACCACCCAACAACTATTGCTGCTCAATACAACCCATCAGCGAAACGTACTGAATGAGAATGCAACATTCCCTCTTATTCACTTTTCCCTTGTCTGGGAGTTCTATGATCACTTGTTGGCAATGGAAAACACATTTTTCCGTCCTGATGAGGAAACCAGGAGGTTGACCTGAAACATCAATATAAAACAGTTAGACACAATTAATCCAAAAGGTTCCTAAAACAGAATGCTCTGCAGAAATCTTAAATCTTTAAAATAAGAAATTTGGTAAAAGATGTAGCAGAGATCAACTGAAGGAAACAATTATTAAATGACAAAGAGAAGGTAATCAATATTTTCCAGATTTAGTATGTCAAGGATAAAGCATTTTTACCTGTGACCCATGTAGAAGTATAAATCTGCTTGCAGTAGCACTAAGAGAGATTGATGAAGTTATTTTGAAATTATTTCTTTTCAAGACAAGACTCAAAATGATGATGTGTTTTACAAGTATCGTCATATATTCTTTATGTCTTAAATTTTTTAATAAGCTGCTACAACTTTTAATACTTAGAGAGAGAACGTGGGGCATTCTTGAACCACAAATTTTATGATGTTCACAGACAGAGGAGGATACATCATGGAATGATTATTGGTAAGTCTCCAAGCCTGTTATCCTACGAGGGTAACAAAGGGACAGATTTATATTATCCAATATAGAGGAGAGTATTCAAGCCAATAAATATGGACGTGTGGATACAAGTTTAGAAAAGGTTGATGTAATCTGTTTGAGGAAGTAAGACAAACAAGATTTTCCCACATCTTCATTCTTATGCAAGCCCATAATTATATAGGGGGCAGTGGTACAGTTGGGGCCTTGCCAACAAGTCCCCACCACTTGCTCAAAAAACATGACAAACAAGGATCTAGACCTTAAACAACCTGAAACTTTACTTTTGAAACATTTTTCCAGCAAACATGGCTTTCAACTATTCTTTGGCGGAGGCTCACAGCTCACTGTTTGTTACACACACATAGATAAGAATAAAGACTTAAAAAAAAGAAAGAAAAGCAATTAAAAATAAAATAAATAAAAACACATGCGCACACACACAAAAAAAATAAAATAAAATAAAATTATATATATAGTGTATTAAATTATTTGTATAATAATACAGTATATATGTATAATATATATTGTATAATTTTATTTGTTTACCAATGTGTATTAAATATCATAGTATAGTTGTCTATAATAGATATAATAGTAAAATTTATCTCTCAAAAACTAGTTTTTCAATAAAATCTACCCATCTACATTAAATATTACAAGTCAAGATTTTTAAAAATATACATGTGATAATATACATTTAACAAAGAAAATATTACAATAATGTTGTTTGATAACTAAAATGATTCTGGATAGAGAGCTATTAAAGAATGGATATAGTAAAATAAATTTAGGAAGACAAGATGAGCATGAGCATTTAATACGTGGTAAGATTGTCAAGCCTTAATAAATAAAAAGTGAGTACAAGCATTATGAGTGACAGACCAAATGCAATCAATTGTAGCATCGGAAAAGATAATGAGTTGAAAAAATCTTTGAAAATCATTCAATATCTAAAAAAATCTAGAAAAATCTTATCTCATCTCTGTACTACAAAATAAATATTAGTTTGTTTGTGACATAGTTGAAGAGGATACAATTCAGTTATTGTGAAAGCTGCAAAGGTTGTCGAGATTGAAATTCTACAAAGGTTGGAAAGACTAAGCTTAGTGCACAGTACTAAATCTAAAAATGTAAGCTTGCTATGTATTTTTCCTTTGTGTTTTGTTGTTGCAGTTGTAAGTTGTTTGTCTTTTGCTTCAATTTTTTTCTATTATGGTTATTTGTTGGCAATTTTGTAGAAAGCTCTCTTTTTACAAATACCTATTTATTTGCATAAATAAATGGATTCTCAAATTAGTAACAAACCAAGATGAAAGCAAAAATAGAAAAAAATTCAGCAAAGAGTTCCAAATAAGTTTGTACATTTAGCAATTGAAACATATTTTTGATCTTTTTGTGCATTTTGCAACTAAAACCAAAAAACTAAGAGGCATATCACTAACTATAAACCAAAGTGAAAGAGCAAATAAATAAAAAGTGCATCAAACTGTTTGGGACGTTAGGTAGGGTGGTATCAAGTTTTTTTTAGTTTTTTTACTATGTAAAGCGATCTCTATAGCAAGATGTATCCAACTTCAAGGTAGGAAATGTTTTGTTTAGCTTTCTTGATAGAAAATAAGGATTGTAAATTGGTCTCAATTTTGCCCCTAATTTACAGGTTCTTGAGTTGGAAGGAGCAGCTAGACTTCAAGGTTGTGCAGAGATAGGACATACATATTATAGATTTGTGCTCTATTGATAAATAGGTATGTGTGCAAGACCTACCTATTCGTGCTTATTTTATGTTACTTTATTAAGTCATATTTTATTGTTTTAGATATTTTAGTTTTGTTTTAATTTTTAACCATTTTTATTATTTTTGTTTTGATTATATTTGAAAAATAGGTTTTGAAGGGACCTGGAACCCTTTACAACATAAGGTACAAATTGTTGCTCAAGATAACTATGAAAAACACCAACAACAACCCAAAACCCAAAACATCAATAGGAATAAAAAGTTGCTCAGAAGAGAAAACAGTAAACTATTAGCAGCTCCCATCAGCAACAAAATGACAAAACAATAGGAAAGAAACTAAGACCCAATAGTAGGAAAACACACAAAAAACAGACAAATAGGACACTACTTCATACTGCTTAAGGTGTTGGCCACCTCAAGCTCCTGATTCCTATGCATTTCAATCATATCCAACAACTCTTTTTTTTCTCAACATCAAAGGACCTCTTCTAGTCAGCTAACCCCTTAGCAGTAGGGCCTTTACCATCATCTTTCACACCTTTTTTCCCTTTACCTTTGGTTGAATGTTCTATCTCCATTTGCTCAGAAAAGTACAGTTGATCCTCTCTAAGCTCACTAATTTTATGAAACAGGACTTCTGAAGAGTTCGCACTATTCTTCACTGAAATGTAACAAGCATGGAGAAGTTCCTTTATATCCGCAGTAGTATCCAATATCTTGGTTTCTAAACCAGCCAACCGCTCCTCACACAGGGATTTAAAATCATTGTATGAACCCTCAAGATCCACAATTATGTCAATCAGAATATCCTAAGCCGAGCCTTTCAGAATATTCTTCAAATTCTCCTTCAAACCCCTTATTTTGATGTTTACTTTATTAAACTCATAGAGAGTTCATTTTGCTAATTTGAAAGTGTTAGTGGCCCCCACCCTCACCATGTCAAGAAGCTAAAACATGGAGGTGGATTCATCATTGAGATAGGAGAAGTCATGATATTGCTATCAAGATTCAACCGTGTAGTTTTCGATTCAAACTCATTGACCCATGATTCATGAGTAGTGGTTCACAAGAACCCATCTCTCATGATAATGAATGGTCCACTTAGCACTCATTGCATCTAGGTGATGCTCACAGAGGTGAAGCATTGGTCTGTCCCGGGAGGTCACCCATCCCAGTACTACTCCAGCTCAAGCACGCTTAACCACGGAGTTGCCCCCAAGGTTAAGCCCACTTAGCTTGCTACCCCATTTGCAAAACCTTCAGCAAGTGCTATGCCTTATGAACCATTCATTATAGAGCCCCTTTAGATTACCAATTGATAAGTAGGAGGTTTCTTCCACAACGTGTCAAATTATGATATTGCTATCAAGATTCAACCATATATTTTTTGAGTCAAACTCATTGACCCATGATTCATGAGTAGTGGTTCACAAGAACCCATCTCTCATGATAATGAATGGTCCACTTAACACTCATTGCATCTAGGTGATGCTCACAGAGGTGAAGTATTGGTCCGTCCCAGGAGATCACCCATCCCAGTACTACTCTAGCTCAAGCACGCTTAACCACGGAGTTTCCCCCAAGGTTAAGCCCACTTAGCTTGCTACCCCATTTGCAAAACCTTCAGCAAGTGTTATGCCTTATGAACCATTCATTATAGAGCCCCTTTAGCTCATCAATTGATAAGTAGGAGGTTTCTTCCATAGCGTGTCAAATTATGATATTGCTATCAGGATTCAACCGTGTAGTTTTCGAGTCAAACTCATTGACCCATGATTCATGAGTAGTGGTTCACAAGAATCCATCTCTCATGATAATGAATGGTCCACTTAGCACTCATTGCATCTAGGTGGTGCTCATAGAGGTGAAACATTGGTCCGTCCCGGGAGGTCACCCATCCCAGTACTACTCCAGGTCAAGCGTGCTTAACCACGGAGTTTCCCCCAACGTTAAGCCCACTTAGCTTGCTACCCCATTTGCAAAACCTTCAGTAAGTGTTATGCCTTATGAACCATTCATTATAGAGCCCCTTTAGCTCATCAATTGATAAGTAGGAGGTTTCTTCCACAGCGTGTCAAATTATGATATTGCTATCAAGATTCAACCGTGTAGTTTTCGAGTCAAACTCATTGACCCATGATTCATGAGTAGTGGTTCACAAGAACCCATCTCTCATGATAATGAATGGTCCACTTAGCACTCATTGCATCTAGGTGATGCTCACAGAGGTGAAGCATTGGTTTGTCCCGGGAGGTCACCCATCCCAATACTACTCCAGCTCAAGCACGCTTAACCACAGAGTTGCCCCCAAGGTTAAGCCCACTTAGCTTGCTACCCCATTTGCAAAACCTTCAGCAAGTGCTATGCCTTATGAACCGTTCATTATAGAGCCCCTTTAGCTCACCAATTGATAAGTAGGAGGTTTCTTCCACAACGTGTCAAATTATGATATTGCTATCAGGATTCAACTATGTAGTTTTCGAGTCAAACTCATTGACCCATGATTCATGAGTAGTGGTTCACAAGAACCCATCTCTCATGATAATGAATGGTCCACTTAGCACTCATTGCATCTAGGTGATGCTCACAGAGGTGAAGCATTGGTTCGTCCCGGGAGGTCACCCATCCCAGTACTACTCCAGCTCAAGTGTGCTTAACCATGGAGTTTCCCCCAAGGTTAAGCCCACTTAACTTGCTACCCCATTTGCAAAACCTTTAGCAAGCGTTATGCCTTATGAACCATTCATTATAGAGCCCCTTTAGCTCATCAATTGATAAGTAGGAGGTTTCTTCCACAGCGTGTCAAACTATGATATTGCTATCAGGATTCAACAGTGTAGTTTTCGAGTCAAACTCATTGACCCATGATTCATGAGTAGTGGTTCACAAGAACCCATCTCTCATGATAATGAATGGTCCACTTAGCACTCACTGAATCTAGGTGATGCTCACAGAGGTGAAGCATTGGTCCATCCTAGGAGGTCACCCATCCCAGTACTACTCCAGCTCAAGTGCGCTTAACCACAAAGTTTCCCTCAAGGTTAAGCCCACTTAGCTTGCTACCCCATTTGCAAAACCTTCAGCAAGTGTTATGCCTTATGAACCATTCATTATAGAGCCCCTTTAGCTCATCAATTGATAAGTATGAGGTTTCTTCCCTAGCATGTCAAATTATGATATTGCTATCAGGATTCAACCATGTTGTTTTCGAGTCAAACTCATTTACCCATGATTCATGAGTAGTGGTTCACAAGAACCCATCTCTCAGGATAATGAATGGTCCACTTAGCACTCATTGCATCTAGGTGATGTTCACAGAGGTGAAGCATTGGTCCGTCCCGGGAGGTCACCCATCCCAATACTACTCCAGGTCAAGCGCGCTTAACCACGAAGTTTCCCCCAAGGTTAAGCCCACTTAGCTTGCTACCCCATTTGCAAAACCTTCAACAAGTGTTATGCCTTATGAACCATTCATTATAGAGCCCCTTTAGCTCATCAATTGATAAGTGGGTTTCTTCCACAGCATGTCAAATTATGATATTGCTATCAGGATTCAACCATGTAGTTTCGAGTCAAACTCATTAACCCATGATTCATGAGTAGTGGTTCACAAGAACCCATCTCTCATGATAATGAATGGCCCACTTAGCACTCATTGCATCTAGGTGATGCTCACAGAGGTGAAGCATTGGTCCATCCCGGGAGGTCACCCATCCCAGTACTACTCCAGCTCAAGCGCGCTTAACCACGAAGTTTCCCCCAAGGTTAAGCTCACTTAGCTTGCTACCTAATTTGCAAAACCTTCAGCAAGTGTTATGCCTTATGAACCATTCATTATAGAGCCCCTTTAGCTCATCAATTGATAAGTAGGAGGTTTCTTCCACAGCGTGTCAAATTATGATATTGCTATCAGGATTCAACCGTGTAGTTTTCGAGTCAAACTCATTGATCCATGATTCATGAGTAGTGGTTCACAAGAACCCATCTCTCATGATAATGAATGGTCCACTTAGCACTCATTGCATCTAGGTGATGCTCACAGAGATGAAACATTGGTCCGTCCCAGGAGGTCACCCTTCCCAATACTACTCCAGCTCAAGTGCGCTTGACCACGGAGTTTCCCCCAAGGTTAAGCCCACTTAGCTTGCTACACCATTTGCAAAACCTTCAGCAAGTGTTATGCCTTATGAACCATTCATTATAGAGCCCCTTTAGGTCATAAATTGATAAGTAGGAGGTTTCTTCCACAGCATCTCAAATTATGATATTGCTATCATGATTCAACCGCGTAGTTTTCGAGTCAAACTCATTGACCCATGATTCATGAGTAGTGGTTCACAAGAACCCATCTCTCATGATAATGAATGGTCCACTTAGCACTCATTGCATCTAGGTGATGCTCATAGAGGTGAAGCATTGGTCCATCCCAGGAGGTCACCCATCCCAGTACTACTCCAGCTCCAGCGCGCTTAACCATGGATTTTCCCCCAAGGTTAAGCCCACTTAGCTTGCTACCCCATTTGCAAAACCTTCAACGAGTGTTATGCCTTATGAACCATTCATTATAAAGCCCCTTTAGCTCATCAATTGATAAGTAGGAGGTTTCTTCCACAACGTGTCAAATTATGATATTGCTATTAGGATTCAACTGTGTAGTTTTTGAGTCAAACTCATTGACCCATGATTCATGAGTAGTGGTTCACAAGAACCCATCTCTCATGATAATGAATGGTCCACTTAGCACTCATTGCATCTAGGTGATGCTCACAAAGGTGAAGCATTGTTCCATCCCGGGTGGTCACCCATCCCAGTACTGCTCCAGCTCAAGCGCGCTTAACTATAGAGTTTCCCCCAAGGTTAAGCCCACTTAGCTTGCTACCCCATTTGAAAAACCTTTAGCAAGTGTTGTGCCTTATGAACCATTCATTATGGAGCCCCTTTAGTTTCATTACTGATAGTAGAGGTTTTCATTAATCGCAAATTATGATATTAAGCATTCAATCGTAGTTGTCACCATGATTCATGTATTAGCGAATTAGACGTTCATTTAGCATCATACCGCGATGCAGTTGTGAACCAAGTCCGCTGCTCATTTGATATCACCAAGCACCTAATAGTCAGTTGCCCACTTGCTTGCTACCCCATTTCAGCCTATGAACATAGAGTTTCTTTCCAAGGGTAGGAGCATTCAACCTATTAGGTGTCACTATCACCATGATTCACAGTGAAGAACTATCGAATGGTTCATTAGTATTTGTAGACAGGTGAAGAGTTGTTTAGCGATGTCACCATCTTCCGCCACGCTAACTCATTAGCACTGTTACACTTTAGCTGTTACCGTGCCTTTATGAATTGAGTTATAGAGTTTCATTACCACTTAGTTTTTCATAACGCACAGATATTGTTATCGTGACTCAATCAGTATTTGAGTCACACTCATGATTAGCAGATAATGAATGGTTCATTGTATTTGTAGACACAGGTTGTCCGTTTCTATAAACTACTCTCAAGCACGCTTAACCACAAAGTTTCCCCCAAGGTTAAACCTAGCTAAAGGGGCTCTATAATGAATGGTTAATAAGGCATAACACTTGCTGAAGGTTTTTCAAATGGGGTAGCAAGCTAAGTGGGCTTAACCTTGTGGGAAATTCCCTGGTTAAGCGCGTTTGAGTTGGAGTAGTACTGGGATGGGTGACCTCTCGGGACAGACCAATGCTTCACCTCTGTGAGCATCACCTAGATGCAATGAGTGCTAAGTGGACCATTCATTATCATGAGAGATGGGTTCTTGTGAACCACTACTCATGAAACATGGGTCAATGAGTTTGACTCGAAAACTACACGGTTGAATCTTGATAGCAATATCATAATTTGACACGTTGTGGAAGAAACCTCCTACTTATCAATTGATGAGCTAAAGGGGCTCTATAATGAATGGTTCATAAGGCATAACACTTGCTGAAGGTTTTGTAAATTGGGTAGCAAGCTAAGTGGGCTTAACCTTGGGGGAAACTCCTTGGTTAAGCACGCTTGACTTGGAGTCATACTGGGATGGGTGACCTCCCGGGACAAACCAATGCTTCACCTCTGTGAGCATCACCTAGATGCAATGAGTGCTAAGTGGACCATTCATTATCATGAGAGATGGGTTCTTGTGAATGACTACTCATGAATCATTGGTCAATGAGTTTGACTCAAAAACTACACGGTTGAATCCTGATAGCAATATCATAATTTGACACGATATGGAAGAAACCTCCTACTTATCAATTGATGAGCTAAAGGGGCTCTATAACGAATGGTTCATAAGGCATAACACTTGTTGAAGGTTTTGCAAATGGGGTACCAAGCTAAGTGGGCTTAACCTTGGGGGAAACTCCATGGTTAAGCATGCTTGAGCTGGAGTAGTATTGGGATGGGTGACCTTCCGGGATGGACCAATGCTTCACCTCTGTGAGCATCACCTAGATGCAATGAGTGCTAAGTGGACCATTCATTATCATGAGAGATGGGTTCTTGTGAACCACTACTCATGAATCATGGGTCAATGAGTTTGACTCGAAAACTACATGGTTGAATCATGATAAGAATATCATAATTTGACACAGTGTGGAAGAAACCTCCTACTTATCAATAGGAGAAGTCCTAAAATAAGGGATCAACCTTTAGAGGCTTCGACTTTGAATGCTTCTTCTCAACATCCTCCTCCTCCTAAACCTTTTTTCTCGCCATTCAGATCCATATTGGGAGAGCTACGAACCGGGGATTCATCAATATCCACCGCCTTCTCTTCCAAAGCCTTCACCTCATAGAACATCATGGAATCCTTAACCAAGTCTTTCGAGGCCTAGTTCTTCAAATTGGCAATGCGTTTGGAAACCCTTATCCCCTTATCCTCAGCCTCCTTTGTCATCACAGTCTCCTATGACCCCTCCTCTTTACCACCAACCTTAGTATCACCCTGGCCAACGTCCAAAGCTTTGTTTTTGGGTGTGGAATCTCCAGAGCCCACCTTTGTATCCGCACCGTCAGATTGGGAGTCCACCTCATTTAGAATAAAGCACTTAGTTGCCCTTTTTCTTTTAAGGTTACCCTTCTTCCTCTTTTTCAAGGAGGTAGCCACAAGGGATGGGGTCCCAACCTTGTCCTCTTCATTCCACTCCTCATACTCAACAGTGTTGGTATTTGAGCCGAAAGAGCTAGAAGCCTCACTTGAAATTTTCTCCTTACCCTTAATTGCAGAGGCAAGGATAAGGGCTTTAACATGCTCTATAATTAACAAAATAAGACCCTTATGGAGGACCGAAGCCCTCCTATTTTTTAAGTGAGCATATACAGAGACCTCCATGGAACACAACAAAAAAAGAAGAAAGGAAATAAACAAACCATGTCAAAAATGGTTTAAAAGAGTAAAATGATGGCCAAGGATTGCAGTGAACATGCCTTCCAAAGTCATGTACCGTATTATCACCTTTGCAATATTCGCCCAAACCTTCTTGAGAGACTTTCACTCATAGCCCCAGTTTTCCATTTTGATGAGTTTTTTCCTTTCGTCATCCTTGAAGGATTGAGCCATTGCCTCCTTGTTACTCTTCTTGTCCTTATAGAATTTATGACCAACCATCAGCAACCCATTCACAGTAGCAATCAACTCCTCATTGATATCAACGACCAAGCCCTTAATCTGGAGCTTGTGGTTATGCCAACAAGAAACAAACTTTGTCGAACCATTCGGGTTGTGCCCATGCAATCTTTCTAAGAATGGCATAAAATTCTCATGCTGGAGAATCTTCCAAATTTTCTCCTTCTTCCTCAAGCTTACATAAGAATGTGGCTCAATTTTTCTTTTGTCACCTCCCACTTTCTCAAAAACCAGCAATAGAAAACCCTTGCAATTCCCGTTTGACTGAAAGCCAACAAGCGAAACAAAACCCACAAAGCGTGTCAGACAAGAATTGGTATGAATGGTTAAATAATGCCACTACATAAACTCAACCAAAACCATGTGTCATTTCTCATTAAGATCCTATCTTTCTCGGGAAGGAGAGCTCCTTCCTCCCATGCTTGATACTCATTCAGCCTGACAACCTCATTGGCAAAAAAAATGCCAATGCATTACCTTCTCGAAAAATGTGAGATACACGGGTCTCGTCACAAGAATTTAACATGGTCATAGCATCTTGTATTAATTGATCCACATTCTACTTGGGCTTATGGGTGCCACATAGATAATTGATGATGTTTAAAGAGTCACCTTCCACCCATATTTTAGAGTAACCCCTATCTATAGCATACTTGATGCTAAAAAATGTAACCTCTGCCTCAGCACAGTGATTTTTCTGATTTCCCAATGGGAGTGCCACCGTGCCTAAGAGCCTACCATCCTCATTCCTCAATACCCCCCCACAACTTACAGGCCCAGGGTTACCCTTGGCTGCCCCATCAAAATTAACCTTAACTCACCCTAATGACGGTGGATTCCACTTCATGCTCTTTTATTATTTTTGTTAATGTACTCACATCATTAAACTCCACCCTTTGTCATGGTAGTTATGCCTCTAGACATAATCAATATAAATATCTTAGGCATTTTAAGATTCTTATATTGAATTTATTATATAGGATAAATAGGCAAATTTAAACTAATATTTTTCAATATCTTTAAAAAAAATATATTTAAGATATCCTCTCTAGTTTAGAATTATATTATCATATGTTACTCTATCATTTGGGATTATTCTGAATTAATTTAAGTTTAAATTTGTGTAACTTTGTATATTCCTTTAATTAGTTTTAATTATTAACAATTGGACCAATAGGTTAAAAATGGTCATGTTGATAGTTTTATGATCATGGTGAGCTTTTGTAAGAGATAGTTGATTTACCCATAGTTAATTTTTTGTTGAGTTACAGTAAAGCCAACTCAATATGTGAAAACAAGATCTACTTTTGTAGATAACAAGCATGTGTTGTAGAACACTAACTGGCCATTCAAGCATAATGCTTGTTTATATAAGGGAATCTGCATGGTAGAGACTGGAATGAAATTATGAGAGCTTTAATTAATAAGTGATCTTGTCAATTTAGGGATAAAGCTTGTTAGCAGAGTAGTAAACATGGATAAACACATACACACACTATGAGGACAACCTAGCTCTTGTCACGGAAGCACCATGAATTCCACTCCACCCAGCCAGGATGGATATTTTGAGCAGTATCACAGATTATTAACTAAAAAACTAGGTGACTATTACTCTAAGACCCCGTCCCATGTGGCCTTATTAGTCATCGATGGTGCATGTCCTATATTATTTATGTTGGATTATATGCATTAGAGATTGTTGTTCCTATACATCAAATTGTTTATATTTTGATTTGCTAACTAACTAACGAGTGGTTTTTTTTGTGTGATAGCTAGATGAGATCTATCCCTAATCTGCATAAGTATGCAACTATCGAGATGTTTCATTGTTGGTAATATCATTACATATTAATGGATTTCATCATGCTAGGTGATTTTATATTATGAGTATGAGAAAATGGAAATATAAAGGTAATGATTGATATTCAATATTTAGTTGTGGTAGTATTCATTATAGCTTAAATAGATTATGGATAAGTGGTAATATTTTGGTTAAAATGATCAACTATTACTTGGCTCTAAAAGGAATTTTGCAAGTAGGAAGAGTTAAATTAAATATGTTACTTATGTAGATTTATTTCCTTAGTTGATTATCATTAGAAGGTTATTTTTCATATGTTATCTATTTAAAATACTGATGAGAAATACTGACACCTCCTTCTGGCTGAGTAAGTAGGTTAAAATTGGCCACTATTGATGAAGGGGTCACATAGCTATCTCCCTTGTTATTCTTGGAAATTTCTATTATTGTCAAGGATATGTGTTCAACCTTGTTTTGTTTGGGTCAAGTGCATGTGAGAGATGTTGCTTGTTAAAATATTGAATCACCTCTTTAAATGTCGTTATTTATTTTAGGTTCTATATCGTCTTTATGTGGTTTTAATTGTTTAAAAGGTGCCCTAGGTGGTAAGTCTATAGAGTAGGGGTCTTTTTATCCTATAAAATCACCTAAATAAAGTTTAAAACCCATCCTAATTCTCCACTTATGAAAAGTGGCGAAAATTGGGTTGGTTGGGTGATTGGGAAGTCATGTGTTGTTGGTTTTCTTTTTCCACCTATATATTCCTTCTTTGTGAAAGGAGAAGGGGATCCCTCCTTTAGGCTTGAATTCTCTCTTTTGGTTGGCTTCTCTCTTTTGGCTTATGATTCTCTCATTTTGCTTTTGCCTTGATCTTGTTTTTGGATGCTTTCTCATCTCCTTGGGAAGAAGATCTCTTGGTGAAGAATGGAAGGAAGAGGGTTTGAGAAGGAGAGGATTCCACAAGATGTACGATAAATCCTTGGTAATATCTTTCCCTGTTAGATATTTGTTGATAAGTAAATGGATGGTTGTGGTGTTTTCAATTCATTTGTGAAAATTTGTGTTGAATTCTAAGTTGTATTTATGATTGTGAATTATGTGTTGGGATTTTTTTGATTTAGGAATGATTGTTGCGTGCAAATATTTGTATAGATGAATGTCATGGGGTATGAAATTGTTAAGTGGTCCTTGTTAATAGTAGTTATGTGTGTGTGCAAGGGAAGAGCTATGTGGCCCTTAGAGCTCGATGGTGGATTGAAAATCAATCCTATGGTTGGGAGGAGAGCTTTATGGCCATGTTGGGTCTTTTGTTGTTGACTTCTTTCAGGTTACATATTGAAGTTGAAGGTAAAGGGAAAGTCTAGCCAATTTCAAGATCCAAAGAAATGGATAAGAGTCTTATGAATTAGAAAGAAGGGTTGGTTTCCAAGAGTAAAGTTGCAAGGAAATTAATTAATGGGTATATGATAAGTGGATCAATTTGTATTTATGTTTTCACTAGATGTGTAATTTCAAACACATTAGGCATGATTTCAATCTCTAGATGTGAAGAACTAATGTTTGAAAAATGTAAATTTTATGAGAGCAAACTTAGAGGGCAATTGTTTATATCCTTACAGGAATAAAAGAATAATACCTTGAATAACAAATCTCCTTAGATATTACATATTTATCTAAAATAAATATCCTAAATTTTGCTTATATTATAAACACTTACTAATATTCAGACCTGAGTAATTTTCATAAATTAAATGTGCAAGTTTTATTTTCCAAAATATATACATATAAAATTGTTGAAATGGAGGGGTTTCGACCCCTGGTCGGCTACCTCCATGGTAGCGACCATCCTGGTCGCAGTCATCACTGTGCCTTTCTCATGTAGGCAAGTCGACCAAGAAACTCAATGCATAGGACAGTGCATTTATAGAATCTTCAAGCAAAATGTACAAGCGTGAATCATGAAACTGTGCATAAATTCTCAAAATTTGGTAGTTTAGAGAGAACAGGGAATTAAATGAAATCTGTTATGTATTTAGTCGGGTGGGAGTTACAAAGAAACAATAAAAAGGAAATATAGTTTTCTGTGAATCATGAATAAACTTTGAGGTAATCGGTCTATCTTCCTTTGAAACATGTAGTCTTCAATCTGAAGTGAATGAATTAAAAGATAATATGGATATCTGGGTTTTCCAGTCTGTGATCAGATTTAGAGTAAAAATAAATGAAACATATAATATGAATTGAATTTAAATCCATTGTGAAATGCGTTGTTGAATCTCCAAGATTTTTTAGAGGAATTTTAATGGCATAATTAGAAGAAAACTTATGCATTGCATTAAATAATTCCTCAATCTTGTGGTTGATTTCCTGGAATGCTTGTATTTAGATCTTTGATGCAACCTTCTGTCTATATATAATAATCTGGAATTCAAATAATAAAAAAAAATAACAGGATTAAATATATACATATATATATATATATGAGACTTGTGTGGCTGGATAAAGAACAGAAGGAGAATTGAGATGTATCTTTTCTGCATAATAATAAAATCTGAAATCTATTCAATGTTCAGTCCTCCTTAATCTTCACCTGCAACTTCAAAAGGATAAATGGAATAAATCTGAAAATGGGTAGTAAATCAATCAAATCTAAAAAGAAAGAAAGCATTGAGATTTTTGGAGGTGAAGTAATTGTAAGTTGGTTGTCATTAAGTTTATAATTATCTTATCAAATTTAAATAAATCTAAATGTTTGGTTATATATTGAATTAAAGAATATTTAAAGGAAATTTGATGTTTCTAAATTAGTTGTAGGAAAAATAATGATATTAAATTTATACTCTTGAAAAGTAATCTTTTTAAGTAATTCAAAATGGTAGTTTCTAATTTGATTAATTGTTAAGTAGGAGTTAATGCAACTCAACACAAAATAAAAATTATTTTGAACCTTTCTTTTAAAATTGATAATTGTGGAAAGAAATGGACTTAGGAAATAAAATAATATTTTGTTTTATAATATAGGTAGTTAAAATTTAATTTGTGATATTTAATTGATGATAAATAAAATATTTAATAGGTACTTTTAAATTTATCAACGACACTTGAGTTAAAATGTTTATGAGTTGAAAACTTATCCCTATGTGGTTATTATTTGTTGTAAGTTATGAATCCAAATAACAATAGGCAATCCATCTAATAGTGTTGAGATTATAAAAGGTTAGATTAGGCTGGTGATTTAATTTCCTTGATCAAAATCAAATAATACCATAATATGAGTATTGATATTAAAGTAATGTGTTTCTAGTATTTATAGACTTGATGAAAGTGTTAAAATCAGATTTAAAATTGTTATTTCATGAAGAAGAAAAAAACTCTTGAACATACTCTTTTTTCTAATACTCTATGATTATGACTAACTAGTTGATCCCATATTTAATCGTCATGTTAGATTGATAATTAGCTAGCTAGATAATAATAATATAGAGGAAATTCTTCTATCACTACCACAACTTGGTCTTCTTAGTAAGAATTGTATTTCTCTCTAAGGTAAAAGAAGGCTTAAGAACCCATACAATGCATCTAGAAGATCTATAAATAGGTTTCTTCATAGAGGGGTCTAGATACAAAAGTGGAGAAGCTATAAATCTCTTCACTATAGGTAGAATAAAATTAATGCACTAGATATATATGCTCACATCAAGATGGAAAAGAGTTTTAAAATGAACTCCCTTAACAAGAATTGTGACACCATGATTCATCTTGTACCCTTTTTTTGAAAACCACTTGCACCCCCACATCATTCATCTTGCTTATAGAAATAGTTTCAAGAAAAACTTGGGATGTAAAAAAATATAGAAAGGCATTTTATCCTCACATCACTAAAGTAAATATTGACTCAACTACATCCAACAATACTAAGGAATGTATTGTCACCAAGGTAGATCTTTCCACCATCAATATTTTCATGCTTAGAAAACCACTCCCTATGGGGAGTCATATAAAAATAAGACTTGGAGTTGGTCATTCATGCATCCTCACGTGCATAAATAGCTAGGGCTACAACAAAATCATTAGTCATCTTTAGATATCTTTGAATTTGTGTCATAATTTAATCTATTATTTTATATTTTCTTCACTTTTGTAGTCCTTTTGATTATGGTTGTTCTTACCTTAGTTATAACATTACCTTAGATTTCATGGAGACTTAGATCCTCCTCTTCTTGTCCTTCTTTCCTTTTTCCTTTGATCTACTATGAAAAATTAAGACATCTTTTCAACTATCATGATTTTTCTAGCTCATCTCATTTACTAGGAGAGCACCTACCACCTCTTCAAGTGTCAACTTAGTGGAAGTGCTTTATATGGCCATAGCTAGGTTGTCCCACATACCTAAAAAATAAATAGAAGTGATGTTTTTATCCTCTTCACCCATCTACCACCAATGTACTTTGATTAGGTAACCATCATGTTGAATGCATTCAAGTGGTGTTCAAAAACAATGAGATTGTCACCCATCTTAAATGAATTCAACTTATTTGGTATAAAGAGTTTATTTACCATAGATTGGTCCCAATAGAGTTTTCTCATCTTTGACCATAAGGAACTTGAGGTGGATTCTCTTGAAACTTTCAAAAACACTAAATCTACCAAATAGAGTCAAATGAAAAATATTTTTTCATATCTAACAGATGCCTACTTGTTGCATGGCTCCAAGTTTACTTCTAGGAATTGGACCAAATACATATTAGTCCACCAAATAGTCCTCAATTTTTTATCTTTCATAGATCGAAGTTCATCCCATTGAACTTTTCCATCTCTACATGAGATGTGCTTACCATTTTCTTTACAAACATGATCTATTATACACAAATCCCACTTAAACCATGATTAATTTGAACATAAAATCCTTTTATCCCTAATACCCAATGACCAATATGATTAAGCTTTGATACCAAATAAAAAGAAGTTGGTTAAAAATTCCATAATTAATCAAAGAGGAGAGATGTGTAAATAGAAAAGATACTTAATTTTAAACATAAAATTAATAAACACAACCATAAAAAACATACATCTTGGGAAAGACCTTTTAGGAAAAGAAAACCTAGCCTTCAAATCTCAAACCAATTATATTATCAAAAACTCAAAAAGGTTTACAATACACATCTAGGCTCAATCCTTCATAGAAGATTATACCAACATACAAATCTTGAAATAATTCAACATCATAATATACTTACAAAACCTAACTTTCAAACCTCAATCTCAAGCACCCAATAAGTAGGAGAAGCACATAAATCCATCAACTATGAGCTAAAACCACCCAAAATAAAACACCTAAATACCTATTCAAAATCCAAAACCCAAATCCCAAGATGAGCCCACAAGAGAAAAAATGCATATTCCTTGCACCTAGTATAAGTTTTCATGGAACATCATCATTATTCACTACCAACTTTACTCCATTTTGGATCCATTTTCTCCAATCAAAGATGCCTTATGATGTGTCATAACATGCATTATAAGTTGGTTAATTTTAACTCCCTCTTACAACTCTCTCATGCATCATAGATGCTCTCACATTTTTCATGTGGGAGGCCTACTTCTAGAGGCCATCACTTTTCGTGTAGGAAATTGATTGAGCCAATTTTTTAAAATTGGAGATCTTAAAGTAAGATTCAACAATAAAAGGTCCTAAGATTAGTTTTAACATATTTTTGGGGCTAAATTTGACCATCTAAATCACAAAAATTGTATTTTGATGTTCTTAAAATTGGGATGCAAATTTGAGACATATTTCCTAAAATTCAATTATTTTATGATGATCGACATATTATTTAGTTTATTCCCAATTCAAGAATACTTGAATCTTAAACTATAGAAAAGAGAGACTAGAACAATGAAGAATCAATTGAAGATGGGACCCTAGATCTTAAATCAAATGGCATACCTAAAGACATGATATTCATGGAGCATGTATTTGATGTTTATTGTTAATCCCACAAGAAAAAATTACTTAAAGCAATTTATCAACTTTCCTCACAACTTGAGCACTCGTGTTCAACTATAGAATTCAAAGATGAAACCATTGGATTTTCATTTTGATTTCCTAATAGCAATTTCACACAAAGGTTGTAATTGTGCTTCAAAGATTTGTTTTGATTTTAGCATATATTTTGGTATTGTGTATTTACAAGTTCGTATTTTAGAAGATTTGATATATTGTGGAAGCATGTCTTTGTAATCATTAAAATAATATTTAATTGTGGAGGAAGCTTATTCATATTATGTTATTTGAAGCTTCAACATATCTATGTTATTTTTACAATAGTTGTACATCTTTTAGGCATTGTTGTATTGGAAATAATATACTTGTTAAAATCATTATTCATCATCCCCATGCTCTCACCTTGCCCTAATCAAAAAGTATAATAACATATTCACTATATGCTTTCACACCACCTTCATGGAATATGGGTGATCAAAAAGATAAATGTTTATATAAAATTTGTGAGTCAATACACTTTTGCTTGTATTTGCAACATAATTGCATGAGCATAGCTCACACATGATGTTTGTTTCTTACACTTGATAAATGGAAGCCATTGAACCATTTGCGACATTTTCATTGTTTTCTTGAACAAATGGTTATGTGGAATAGTTCTTTGCATTTTGGTCTTGGGTGGATTACTTTCAGAAATCTCACATAGTATGAGTGTATTTGTGTCAAATCTAAGCAATCTTACAAAACCTTGTATGAATTATTCACCAAAGATTTTCACTTTACTAATAACTACTATAGCTATCTAAAAGACATCAAGATCTATCACTTTCAAGATCTCTAAAATAATGTCAATATATACAATGACTTTATAAGGGAAAAAAAAGTACAACTGATTTTAAATTAAAAAATAATGTCAAATTCATGAATTATGTTAATTTGAATCACTATTGTGAATTATGAGGTATTACAATTTTTTTTTTGTTTTTTCACTAATTTTTCTTTTTTATTTACTTTTGTTTAATAAACTTTCAATAAATATTAGTTAAGATCATTTTGATATTTTGTTGTGGGCTTTATATTGATTTTGATATTTTATTTTTTTGAAACATCAACTATATATATATTGAGTTTTTCTTATCCTCTTACACCATTATATCTTTTTTGTAATTTAGATTACTGTATGAGCATGAATTTGCACCCCTAATGCAAATTCCCCTTTTACCCCTTTACACTTTAGAAAACCAAAAGTGGAGGTTTAATTCCACTTAAGCCCGCTGCTTGCATTTCACTTGGCGCCCTGTTTGTGTGTCGGTGGGGGCGTTTCTGTCAGGGACGCCCATGCAACGCGCAACCGTTCGTGCGGCACGCTTACATCCCTGGCAGATTCTTGCGGCTAGAGTCTGTAGAGACATTACACTTTCAATTGGAAGTCGAAGTGTAATGCCCCTCTTCAGGTGGCCGACCCGAATATGGCCATTTTCATCTTCTCCTTGATATTCTTGACCATTCCATCCATTCTCAAGTTTTGTGAGATCTTCAGTTCATCATTTCACATTTTCTCCACTCTTTCAAACATCCATTCAAGCTTTGTAGAAACATTCTTCACTCCATTGCAGCAATCTACCACTCCATCACTCTAATAGTGCGAGCGTAGGATAAACACCATTGCAACAGAGGCTTGAGTTCCTCTCATTCACTCCTCCACAAGCCTTGAGCACTTTGGATGGAGGTGGTAAGCTCCTCTCATCTCCTCTATCACATTTGGTTGAGTAAGCACATACTATTTTGTAGTGTCTTTTGCATACGTAGCTTATATTTCCCTTCTTTATCGTTATTTCTATCATTGCAAACTTATTTGTCTATGGAGGTGGAAACACCAAGACAGGGGTTTGACTGAAGAAATCCCCTAAATAGCCCCAACACTTTCCCTCTTTGATGTGTGCAGGTGGAGAGATCTCGAAGCAAGTTGGCGAGAGGATTATTCCATGAAATTATCTTCGTCACCCTTGCGGTAATATACTTCTTTTATCATATCCGTATTTACATTTCACTTTTCTTAGCCTTGTTCTTTACTAAAATAGACTGTTAGTCATTTTTCGGGATTCCAACCTCATCTCTCTGGTTTTCAGGTAGTACAGATGCCAGCACACCTATGAGACGCCAGCGCGTCGTGCTATCGTCCCAGAACCGTGTTTTTTTTCTCAAACAAAGAGCTACCTAAGACGCGAAGTTGACTCTGGGAAGTGACTTGTCTAGTCTCCCTTCAGCTCTTGTGATTGCAGAGTGATAGAAGGATGCATAATCCTCATCATTCTCACCCCTTCTATCCTAACCATCCTTTAAATTGAGGTAAGTTAGGGAAGCCTTTCTGCTCTTGGATTTTTGTGACTTGGGGCCTTGCAATGGTTGGTCCCCCTCTCTTATATTTTTGGTGAACCCAACGTCAACCAACATCTATCCATTTGTCGGCATCCTAAAAAAATTCTCGTATACCTCTTGGTTGTTGTACCCTGGTGTGTTGTGAAATTTTATGAGCTTCACAACCCAGTCTATGACCTCTGGGAATATTGCTAGAAGAAGTTTGTGACACCTTCTAATGGACAAGACAAAGGTCTCCTCTAGCTTCACTACCGACCTTTTCTCTGATTTTGCGGTTGGTTTATCCGCACAAGAGCATGTATCGCGAGGCGAATCTAGATTTCTTGACGAAACTGATTGCATCCCTACTCCTCCTGCGTTGCCAACCTCTTCATCCATAGATGAGCATGAGGTTGTTTGTATCCCTTCTGAGTACGTCGTTAGCCTCGGTAAAGGGTTAGGTGCATTGGAAAATCACTTGGAAGGCAACCTGAAGATGGTTAGGGCTGCTAAGTTGATCGGTGAAATAAGATACATGGTGAAAAAAGACCGGACAGGTGTAGAGCTTTTAGCTAGTCACGTTCGTCTAGTCGAAGCATGTGCCCCCTCAAGCCATGGTTGCATGATATGAGGTGGCCTCTTTGAGAAACGCGAGAGGCAGCTGGAGATGTCGATGCCTCCTATATCCATGTATATGGCTAACACAATCCCTTCGGTCAATATACCCGCTACTTCCAAAAAAATTGAGACTGTCAAAGTAAATAGGAACCCTTTGGGTTTCCACTTCACCCCTTATGTCACCTCTGGTGGTGGAGGATTTGGCGGAATGATAGGTGGAGGCTTTGGTGGAAAAAACTTCAGAAGTGGGGGTGGAATTGGTGGAGGTGGTTCCGGTGAAAGTCATGGTGGTGGCTTCGACTCTGGTGGTGGCTCTGGTGGAAGTCACACTAGTGGCAGTGGCATCGGTGGTGGCTCTGGCAGTGGTCACAGTGGTGGCATCGATGGAAGTCATATTAATGGTGGCGGTATCGGTGGCGACTCTAGAGGTGGTCATGGTGGTGGTCACGGCAGTGGCTCTGACGGTGGTTTCAGTGGTCCTATGTCTTCTAACAACCCTATTATGAATACCCTTCTTCAGAATATGGGCAAGATGCAGAACCAGCTAGAAAACCTTTCCCAAGCCTTGGCCCAGCCTATCTTCCAGCCCTTCTTTTGACATAGCCCATTGTTAGTTGCAATCCTAAACACTTTTCCGCAAGGGATGGATATTCCCAAATTCAAGAAATACGGTGGTAAAGGGGACCCACAGACACATGTGTCTGCCTTTAACGCCTTATGCACAAATTTTTTCCATCACGATGCATTGATGGCCAAACTATTTCCTCGATCCCTCAAAGATAGAGCGTTGGACTGGTACTGTTCTTTGCCCGATAATTCCATCTTCACATTCGATCAGCTTGTGAATTAGTTCTTACGATAGTTCCAAGCCAATATCGGACCAAAGATGACCTTCTCAGACCTTGTTAGGTGCGAACAATCGGACAATGAAAAGATTACAGACTTTATAGCACGATACCAAGCACTCTTCTCATAGATCTCGTATCTGTTACCTGATTCTAATGTATAGAAGGTCTTCATAGGGAACTTACAAAGGCCTTGGCAAGAGAAGTTCGCCCTCATGAAGCATCCTTCTTTTGCACACTTGTGTGTGACTCTACAAGAGTACCAGCAAACAATGGCTCAGTTCAGGGGTCCTCCCTCACGCTCTCATTTTGAAGGAAGATCTATCGTATCAATCTCGGGAAGAGGTAAAACTATTGTGAATGTAGTAGCCGTTGTGGATAACAATGGCCTCAAACGCGACCGAAATTTTATGAAGCTATCATAATCTTATTCTTCCATCTTGCAGAAGTTGGTTAAGGATAAGATCCTTACCCTGCCACCTCCTAAACTAGTTAGAGAACCATACCCTAGCTGGTAGGAAGAAAACACAAATTTTCAGTACCATCGAGTTAATGGACACAATACGGAACGTTGTATGCGATTGCATCCTGAGATACAGGACCGCATCGAGGATGGTACTATCCATCTTGATGGGAACAAGCAAAACACAAACAAATCAGTGGTGAAAGCTAATAGTGAATTGCAGATATACATGGACCCATTTCCGTCACATTTTGCTAACATGATTATCGATCCCACTCTCTACTTCTCACCTTGAGGCGTATATTAACGTGGTTATCGTTACTCCCTCTCCCCGCCTTGTGATTGGTTTTTTGGATATAACATTTACTTTGTAGGACATGCCAGCAAATGGTAGGCCTTCTCTGCTTTACATTCTTGCTCGCCTCAATGGCAACATTGTGACATGATTCTTAGTCGACCCTGCAAGTAGAGTCAATGTCATCATGGAGGAGATGTTACTCCTAAACTCCCTACAAAGGGAGGAATATGAAAAGACAAAATCCATCATCTGCACGCATGATGGACTTTCTCTTAAACCCTATGGATCGATAACATTGTTCGTCCTAGTTGGACCTAGGAGTGTAGATACGGTCTTCGATGTTATCCCCGAATCTGACCTATTCAGAGTGAAGCTAGGCATACCTTAGCTAGCTTCCATGAATGGGATCACCTCTATAATCCATAAATGCCTGCAATTTTTCCATGAAGGTGTCGTGCACGTAGTGCATGACACTGGATATCAGCTTGTGGTATCCCGTGAAGGATACTCATTGGATCACTTTTGGCCCACTCCAGTCAGTCCACTCCTGCAGAGAATGGACCTACTTTACAAGAATTATGTGAAGTACAAAACTGGGGGCAAGGGACAACCAAAGTTGACCCTTCCCATAGCAGAACAGCCAACTGCCTCCTCTTCCTAAAAAGGAAAGGAGAAGCTCACTCCCTCTTGAGTTGACTCATCCACTCCTCTCTCTTGGGAAGAGTACTGGATGAACAAGCCTAGGTTCTACCTGCTAAGTCCAATGATGCCTCCTTGGTGAAATCCCAAGGTCAGGATATTGGATCTCCCTAACGGGTCCCCAGGACCCTGGTACTATTTGTACAGTAGAAAGAAAGGCTCGCGGAGAGCGTTTTCCCCTCGACCTCTTCTTATTCCCCCGAACAAGAAAGGATCCACCTCTAAGGTGGTAGAGTCTACTCCTCTCCTTAACATTACACCATTTTAGGCTCACCATCCTTCCCCCTATGATGATCTAGAGTGGGAAGCTAACGACCTCTTGGTTGACCAGTGTTAGGGGGAGACCCTCTTCTTGATCTTTAGATTTGATGCATGTATGTGTTGTGATGTGTTCCCTTGTGATCGTGCTATATGTTCCTAGATGACCCTCGTCACCCCTGTTGGTGCTGGGATACAGGTGTGGTGTTTGTGTTGCAAACCTTCTTCTACATGTATCTCTATTCTTCCATGTTTGTGATTGACTTTCGATAAATTGGGGACGATGCAAAGCATTGGGAGAATTTAGGCCTCCTTCCATGTTGACCCAATTTTTCATTTTTACTTTGTCTTTCATGCATTCTTCTTGATCTGGTTGGGGATTGATGATCTTTCACCTCTTGCCACAGTTACCTAATATAAATAAAGGCATATCTGACCCCGCATAACCATATCCCCCTGTGCCCTTTGTGTGTGATTTGTCTTCTTTAGTTTTCTCTTTATATTTCTCTTGTCTTTGCTTGAGGTGTCACTTTCATGTGCGACAACGCCTCTTCTACATTACTTGGTGTTTAGAAAATGCATTCGTTGTCGAACGAATCTTTTCTCAAAAGACCCCTCACACACTTCTTTGTTAGAATTGCATTCTCAACTTGAAACCTTAACGGAACATGTTTACTTCATCATGGGTTCATAAAGAAAGGAATTGGAAACCCTCCTCTGAAGCGGGAATAGTCTTAGTCTTCCCCTCGCAGGAGCGCATCTCCTTCCTTTTGAATTCCTTGATGAAGTGAAAATTTTCAAAAGGATTCCTTGGTGACGAATCAATTCGAGAAGGAAGACGGCAGCTTCTAAATAGTGTGTCCCTTTAGTGGACCCCTCCTTTTATGGCCGGGTTCCCAAGGGACCCCTTCAAAAACTCTTAACAAGTTTTATGGCGTCTAGCTTGGGGGTAGCCTGACTAGACCAGCTTCACACCTCAACATCTAGTCTGAGGGCAGCCTGACTAGACTGTCTTTGCATCTTTAAGTCTAGCTTGGGGGCAGCCCAACTAGACTTCACTTTTCAAATAACACATCCCTTGAGTGGACCCTCCTTCCTTTTGAAGGGTTCTCGAGGGACCCCTTTGAAATTCTTACAACTTAGCGATGGTCTGTGTGACTGTCTGTTCACTGGCCTGCACGGTCGCTTCCTAATGTGTTTTATCTATGAGTAAACATGTCGCCATCTCTGACTCTATGGAATCCCCTTTACTTGGTCTCCCTCATGTGAGAGTTCTTGCGGGATACCTTCCTTACAGGTCTACGGGTCTGTAAGGCACTCTACTTGGTCTCCCTCATGTGAGAGTTCTTGGGGGATACCTTCCTTATAGGTCTACGGGGCTGTAAGGTGCTTTTCCTAGTTTCCTTCATGTGAGAGTTCTTGAAGAATACCTCCCTTCTAGGATCGTGAGCCTGTAAGGCACTTTCGCACTTCAGCTTTGTGGTTCCACGGAACTATGAAATCCTCTCCTATACTTTCGGGTTTGCCAGACCATACTCTGCCTGCTCGTCAGTTCAGGTATATATCTCTTACTTTGTTAATTTCTTACTACTCTACTTTATCGAAGCACTCATTAGTACTCATGCTCGCTAAAGTGGGAGAAAAATGTATGAGCGTGAATTTGCACCCCTAACGTAAATTCCCCTTTCACCCCTTTACACTTTAGAAAACCAAAAGCGGAGGTTTAATTCCACTTAAGCTCACTACTTACATTCCACTTGGTGCCCTATTTGTGTTTCGGGGGGGGTGTTTCTGTCAGGGATGCCCACGTGACGCATAGACATTTGCACGGTGTTCTTACATCCCTGGTAGATTCCTACGGCTGGAGTCTGCAGAGACATTACACTTTCGATTAGAAGTCAAAGTGTAACGCCCCTCTTCGGTTGGCCGACCCGAATATGGTCATTTTTCATCTTCTCCTTGATATTCTTGACCATTCCATCCATTCTCAAGTTTTGCAAGATCTTGAGTTCATCACTTCACATTTTTTCCACTCTTTCAAACATCCATTCAAGCTTTGTAGCAGCATTCTTCACTCCATTGCAGCAATCTACCACTCCATCACTCTAATAGTGTGAGTGCAGGACAAACACCATTGCAACAGAGGCTTGAGTTCCTCTCATTCAATCCTCCACAAGCCTTGAGCACTTTGGACAGAGATGGTAAGCTCCTCTCATCTCCTCTATCATATTCAGTTGAGTAAGCACGTACTATTTTGTAGTGTTTTTTGCATATGTAGCTTGTATTTCCCTTCTTTATCATTATTTCTATCATTGCAAACTTGGCTGTCCGTGGAGGTGGAAACACCAAGATGGGGGTTTGACTGAAGCAGGCCCCTAAACAACCCCAACACTTTCCCTCTTTATTGTGTGCAGGTGGAGAGATCTCGAAGCAATCTGGCGAGAGCATTATTCTACAAAATTATCTTTGTCACCCTTGCGGTAATATACTTCTTTTATCATATTTGTATTTACATTTCGCTTTCCTTAGTCTTGTTCTTTAATAAACTATATTTTTAATCCTTTTTCTAGATTCCAACCTCGTCTCTCTAGTTTTCTAGTTGTACGGACGCCAGCGCACGTGTGAGATGCCAGCACACTGCGTTTTCATCCCAAAATCGTGCTTCTGTCCTCGGACAAAGAGCTACTTGAGACGTAGAGTTGACACTGGAAAGAGACTCGTCTAGTCTCCCTTCAGCTCCCAAGATTGTAGAGTGATTAAATGATGCATAATCCTCATCATTCTCACCCCTTCTATCCTAACCATCCTTTAAACTGAGGTAAGTTAGGGCAGCCTTTCCGCTCTTGGCCTTTCGTGACCTGGGGCCTTGCAGTGGTTGGTCCCCCTCTCTTACACTTACAAATAGGCACAAAATCCCCTTACAATAATATTCTTAATACTTGATATTTTTTGGATTGAAGATGCCCTAAACTTTGAGATTTTTACTTGTATCATTTCAAGGATTTTATACTGCTTTCTAATTTTGTCATATCTTGACTAACACCCAAGATACATGTCAATTATGATTTTATTATTTTTTATTAGATTCAACACTTTTGACAAAAGCTATGAACCGGAAGAGGGTTTTGAAAGGGGCCTAAAATAGTGTACAATAAGAATAGGCAACAACCACATGAGACTAAAACACAAAGACCAAAACAAACAAAGAAGTGGGCCTTAAAACTAGAGAGGCCCTAAAGAAACATATACCAATGTGACAACAAAAGGACAACCATGATAAGAATTATGAAGATTTAAATTTAAACATTGCCAAAGGATCTTGGATTGGAGGCAAATCTTGACCTAAATGGTTCATCCTACCCTTTTTCGAAGAGGATCCAAGCTCAACCAATAGATAGTCAGAGCTTCAAGATTTTCTTGTCCTTAAGAGTAGACCCCTACATGTCTCCAATAGGACCCACAATAGCAATGTACAAAGCCTTTCTTTCATTACTTATATCATATTTTTCTTTAACAACATTCAAACACTCTTTCCCAAACTCGAGAGGATTTTGTTAGAGTTTCCAATAAACTCCATAAAACTAAGATCACCTACAAAACCTGGATTAGCCTTCAACAAGGAGAAAAAACAAATATGCAAGAGCAATTTTCAAAAGATGTGCAAATAATATTATTGGGAATAATGAACTACATTAGATAACTTGCTTTTATAAAGAAAGATGTAAAACCCTAAAGATAAAACCTAATTAGGACCTAAGTAAACTTAATAAAGTGTAATTAAATATTTAATTACACCGACACCCCCCCCCTTAAGTGCAACTTAGGAAGAATAAGAAACATGCAAATAATGCAAGGATGGATGCATGAAAGCATGAATGGGTCGTAGCTACAAGGACATGTTAGGTACCCATGTACATAAGCAATGTAAAACAAAACAAATAAACAGGGAAAAGGAGAAAACCCAATGGGACAAAGTCCTCCCCAAAATAGGATGCAATTAAGTGATGAAATATGGAGGACTCCATGAGACCCCCCAAGTACACCATCCATCACATTTATACATGAAAAAAATCCCCATAAGAGGGAAAGAAAGAGACCACATATCCCCCCCCATAATGAAGTGGCTCCAAAACCACTAAAGAAATCTCATCTACTAGAAGAAGGAAGAGGGAAGAAGCCTCAAGAATGAAATCTTTGAAGGTGCATCAATAGTAGCCTAAGATGTCTCCACAAAAGTAGGTGTGACCTCAATCAAGGAAGAAGACAAAGTATGTGAAGACTCAAGAGAAACCTCCAAAGATGAATGATTGAAGAGGAGTGAAATCCCCTTAAATAGGTCCTCCAAATCTGCAAAAGAGGAATGGAAAACCAAATTGGATATACCTATCATGAAACCATCCTACAAAGGAAAATTTGGAAAACAAAAAAGATCATACTATGTTGAATCATAAGAATCCATATTTGTAGCAATACAAGCATCAGCAACTGCAATAGTAGATGGAGAAGATGTAATACATGGCTCAAGAACTAGATCAAATGTGAGAATGCCAAAGTTCAAGAATCCAAATGTCTCCTCTAAAGCATGATGCACACTAGAAGTCCAATGAATAGATGAAGGAACAGAGTCACCATCAGAAGCAAAATTTGCAAAGGAATACAACCGAGATGAATGATCAACCACCCCAGTAGTAATAATCTATTGACACTCCAAGTCTCTGATGATAATCGAATAAGAAGTGAACTCCACAGTCCTCCCATCTTCACCATGTGTAATTTGATATATGGAAAGAAGGTTGTTCATTAAATGAGGAACACACAAAACATGTTGAAAAGTTTTTTCCCCAAAACTAATAGACCCCTTCCCATTAACACTCATGTATATATTATTTCCCATCAAAATAGGATACATAGTACAAGGCTCAAAAGAAGAGAATATAGTCTATGAAGATGTCATATGATGAGATGCTCCTGAATCTAGAATCCTTGGGTTTTTGTTTCTTTCCTTTTGCATTAGAAGCCTTCTGATCTATAGTGTCTGGAGATGCAATAAGTGCCTTTGATGTTGGAGATTTCAATAAGCCCATTTGTACCAAATTTGCCTACTCCCAAGTGAGTGATTTAGCAAATTCATCAAGTGAAGGCATAGTGAATGTGGTACCAAGTGCATCTTCCATGATATAGAAGGTAGAAACAAAAACTAAGTAATCAGGACCAAGCTTGGAAAGGATAGAAAGAATCAACTGTGTCATTCTTCTCAATACCACACTGTTTCAACTGTAATCTAAGAGACTTGAGTTTGGTGAAGAATTCCTGAATGCTATCATTCTCCAACTAAAATCCTCTCATAGTATCTGATTGGTTTTTAGGATTCTTATGTTGTTGGATAATTTCTTTAATATAATGGTTGATTTATAGTATAAAATTTCATTAGTATGGTCAATGATAATCATCATTTCTATAAGTTTATGTGTGATTTTGTGTAAGAATTCACTCCCAAACCTTAGTAACTTCCAGGAGGAAGTTTAAACTAAGGGGAGGGGAATGTAAGGCCCTCCCTTCATACAATAGTTATAACTGCTTGTGTTATAGGTTGGGTAGTTATAATATCATTTTATCATATAAGATAGTTAATACTTTATCATTGTTTAGTTCTAAATAATAATTAGAATGTTATTTCGATTCATGTGTGTTGCTATAATGAGCTTAAGTTTTCAATCCTTAAGGACTTCCAAGAGGAATTCTATATAAGGGGGGGATGTAAGGCCACTTGGTACACCTCCCATAATGAATGAAGGGATAATCTATAACGTGGGCTATGTCTTCATTTGCTATTGTGAATAGTAAATCTTTAATTTAATAGAGCCTTGCATATGTCTTCCTTTATAATGTCTCCCAAAATGATCAGCTCATTTTCCAACTGAAATCCTCTCATAGTGTGTCGCCAAAAAGTGTAGACCTTGGCACTTTTTCACTCATTTTGGCCTTTTCCACTAGATTTTGGCCTTGTTTTACCTTGGTTCGGTCTTGTAAGCTTGCAATTCAACAATAACCTAACAGTGTTTTACTAAGGTGTTGTGAAGTGTTGTAACACATTTCCTCACTTTTCTAAGACCCTTTCAACATAATTCACCTAAACAACACCTTCTAACATCATTCCAAGTCTTATGACAAAGTGTTGTAAAGTGTTGTAATGCATTTTCACACTTATCTAGGCTTATCACCCCTAAATTAACCCTTTTTCCTATGCTAATTTGTCCCCTTAATGTACTTTTAGTCTCGAATTAAGTGTGTTTCGGGAGGCAAAATTGATAAACTTCATAAAACACAAATTAATCCCCGACCACCACTTGAAATTGTCCTAGTGGACTAGGTCGCCACCTTGGGAGACCTAGTCCCTTTTGGCATAAATTTCAAATTTAAAACAAAATTCAACAGGAATCTTGCCTCCTAAACCCTAGTGTCAGCCTATCATGTTGCATTTCAGCAAAATTAGGGTTTTACATGTACAAATAAGGGTTTCCTTCCTCATTTTTCTCTCTTAATCTCTCTTACTCTCCCAAGCTCATTTTTACATCTCTTCACAAGTACTCTAGCACTCAAGACTTCACAAGCAAGCATTCAAGCACAAGGGTTTCACAAGCCACCTCCATTGGAGCTGCTCTTGCATGTTGCAGACCATCAACAACAAAGGTTTGGTAAGCATTTCCATTAAGTTCATCATTCAATCTTACTTTCCTTTGATTTTATCTCATTTTGGGTTTGAGTTACCATCAAAGGGGTTTGACTTAGGCAAACCCCTATTTCCTAACCCCAATATTCTCTTGGTCTTTTCATGTGTTTGCAGGTTTGGTGAAGTACAAAGTGTTGGAGAAAGTACAAACATTCCCTTAAGGTCACATCAAAGAATCAAACCCTAGAAGGAGCAAGAAGAAAAGTTGCAAGTCACTTTCGGGAGTTTCAATCACAGATTGCTACAGAAGAAGGAAGTACCAATTGGGACCCACAAAAACAAGCCCTAAATCCTTGAAAAGCATCAAGAGGACTAGGTCGCCCCTATTGGCGACCATGTCCCTATGCTAATCCCGTAAAAGGGTGTATGTATTTTTGGGTACCCATTTCCCCGAAACCTGGTTTGGAAATGTTTCTCGACAAGTGGACTAGGTCGCCCAACTTGGCGTAAGTGTCCTTTTGCTCATTTCATACATTTTCCAGAAGATTTCAGGACTAGTCATCTGCAACATCACATTTCTAGGTGCACACCTTTTGTCCTCCTCTATTATTTTCCAGAATACATACATTTAGGCCAGTTTAGATTAGTTTGCATTAGTTTAGATTTACTTTATTTGTATTGTAGATTCTATCATGAAATAGAAACATAGATAATATCTATTTTGTAAGTTATTTTGTAGATTTGGAGCAGGATTCCCGTGAAGAAGTACAATACAGATCGGAGGCCTCTGTGTCCACTTTCGGTTTCTCATAAAAGCTGAAAGGGACTAGGTCGCCCATAATGGTGACCTAGTCCCACTAAAGCTTTCTGACAATGAAAGTTGCAGATTCTGAGACCCAATTGACAGAAATGGCTTCCAGAGCAGATTTCCCGAAAAGGGACTAGGTCACCCCATTTGGCGTAAGTGTCCTAGGTGGCTCAAAACCTTGATTTTCCAGATTTCCAGTGACTTCCACAATCTCTACTTCAGACGTCTTCGGTTTCCAGGTGCACTTGTTTGATCTATTATGTTAAATTGCTCATATTGCTTTCATTTCTATTGTATTACATCATGTGTTTTCCAGCAACTTAAGTTCTCTTAATTTAGGTTAAAATAGTTAGGTTTTCATAGCACATTTCAGTACCTTTGCACACCCCACTTACATATTCAATCCCTAGCATTGAATGAATCACAAGATTTGGTGCCCATTGGAGGTGAAAGAGAACCTTCTTCCTTCTAGGTGAAACCCTAGAAAGTTGTAGAGGACCCATTCTTTTACCCCCACATAAAGCATCAAATTTTGTGGTTCATTTTGGTAACTCATATGAGCAGTTATGAGCTCATTTTAGACATTTTCCAAAAGATTTTGGGACCAGTCATCTTCAACATCACATTTCCAGGTGCACACCTTCTTCTAGTTTAAAGTAATTGCTCATAGTACAGTGTTTCGTAATTCCTTTAAAGTGGGGGCATACATCACCACTCACATTTCATTATGCGATCTTCTTTTTCTTGTGATTCCTTCTCTTAGAAACATTACACACAATGTTGTTTAGGATGAGACATCTGCATTTTTCCTCTTTTGCATACAAGATGAGCCCTTGCCTCTCTTGGATACAATATGAGTACATTTGTACGTTGCCTCTCTTGACAACATTACGCATAATGTTCCCTAGGTTGAAACATCACATGAACAAAATAAAAATCCCTTTGAAACAAAATCATTTCAAACATCACTTTCTTTTGTCACACCTTATCAAAGTCATCATCAGGTATAACTTTGGTATGGTTTGAGCGGGAAGCCCAACAAGTGGCATGACTTTCCCCATAGCCACCTTTGTGAGTACATACCAACCATGTGTATGTTTCTCGCCTTTTGGGACAACTCACCCCGTGAACGACCTAATGTTCTGTGGCCCCAAAGTGAGCACATATTTTTCACCCTTTCTCTCCAATTCAAATATTGCCATTGCATGATCATGTATCTCGTTTTGTTGTAATGCATTCACCCTTGAATGTGTCTTTTGCATTGATGTCAAGTTGACTTAGAATCTCAAATCCTTGGTGGCTTGACTACCTCCTTCATCTTTCTCGTTCTTCTTCTTTTTCATTCCTCGCCATCTCCATTGGGCTACTTTAGTGTGAGTTTGAAGCAAGTTCATCCTCTCACTAAAGTGGGGGCTAAATGTGTCGCCAAAAAGTGTAGACTTTGACACTTTTCACTCATTTGGACCTTTGCCTATGGACTTTGGACCCTTTTCAACCTTTTTTTTACATCTTTCCAATCCTTGTGCCAAAGTGTTGTAAGGTTTTGTAAAACATTTTCATGCTTTACTAGGCTTGTCATCTCTCAATCAACCCCTTATTATGCCATAATGACCCTTTAATACACATATAACTCCTATCTTAGTGTGTTTTCATGAGACAATCCCGAAAAACATAAATAATCACATCTTAATTACCGACAACCACTCAAATTTGCCCAGGTGGACTAGGTCACCACCTTGGGCGACCTAGTCCCATGTGGTATAAATTTTAATTTTAACTTAATTTATTTCTAGATTTTGGTCTCTAAAACCCTAAGGTCGGCCTGTATGGTGTTATTTTGGGAAAATTAGGGCATAACTTGTATAAATAATCTTCAAAACCCTAATTTCTCGTTAGGTGCATCACTCAACTCACATTCTTCTCATCTCTCATCTCCTCTTCTTCCCAAGGAAACTAGGGTTTGAGTATTCTAAGTCACCAACGAATCTCTCTCAAGGAGCATTCAAGGGTTGAACCTCCATTGTTGCAACTCAAGATCAAACATCATGGCAACGTAAACTCTATATCTCCCCTTTGTTTCATGCTTCACTTCCTTTATCTTTTCATCATTTGGTTTGTTTACTCAAAAGGGGTTTGACCAAGGAAAACCCCTAATCTCTAACCCTAACCCTTGTCTCCTTCTTTGTGTGTGTTTGTAGATTTAGGTATTTTGCAGGTGGAAAATCATTCAACAAATCATCCAAGCTCGCTAAGGTTGGAGAAACTCTAGTTGAAGCTTGGAAGATCTCCACAGATCAGATTCTACATTTTTTGGACCGGACACCTAGAAGAGCAAAAAATACAGACAAAAGGCTCCAAATTCCACTTTCAGATTCTCAAAAACCCAGAAGAGGACTAGGTTACCCATAATGGTGACCTTGTCCCTTTGAGCATGATTTTTGGGAATCTTCACATTTTTGGACACCCTTTTGGCAGAAA
The DNA here is from genome assembly GCA_007115665.2 of Sequoiadendron giganteum. NCBI lineage: Eukaryota > Viridiplantae > Streptophyta > Pinopsida > Cupressales > Cupressaceae > Sequoiadendron > Sequoiadendron giganteum. The sequence continues at coordinate 630,263,974 of CM021104.1, forward strand.
CGGGCTCTGGACTAGTTTTTGGGAATCTAGGACTAGGTCACCTAGATTAGCACAAGTGTCCCTTTCAACTTCTACAGCATTTTCATCAGCATTCCAAACCTCCATTAGATCCTTCTTCTATTTCTAGGTGCACACACTCTATCCCCTTCATTTTTGTATAGTTTAGTGTACATTATTAGGCCATTTGTATATGTTTGCATAGCTCAATATATTTTCAAACATAGTTGCATTCTTTAGGTTTGACATTCATAGTTAGCTTCTATTTCCATTTCCAGCATTTATGGCATCATCACACACATCACTTAAGCCCCTAACCCCCCCTTTGAATGAACTCACCAACAATCCTTTCATGCAAAAGAGAGCCCATTCTTCCAAAGTTAGCTTCTAGGTGAAAAACCCTAGAAGTTCATTGGGGAATCCTCTTTCCCTAAAGAGAATCATTTTTGGTGGTTCATTTTATTTTAGCATCATAAAATAAGGCAATATGAGCAATTATGAGCTCATTTTAGACATTTTCTAGAAGATTTCAGGACCAATCATCTACAACATCACATTTCTAGGTGCACACCTTTTGACCTCCTCTATTATTTTCCAGAATACATACATTTAGGTCAGTTTAGAGTAGTTTGCATTAGTTTAGATTTACTTTATTCATATTTTATACATTAGAATAGCTTCATTTTACTTTCAATTTTTAGCCACACTATACACACACATATCACAACCTTCATCAATCAGCCCCTCCCCTTTGAATGCAACCACCGAAAATCCTGTAACCACCTAGAGGAAAGAGTGTCATTCTCACACACCAAGTGCTCCTAGGGTGAAAAACCCTAAGAGCCTAGTAGAGGGAATCCTGTTGCCCTATTTTTGAGCTACATTTTTGGTGGTTCATTTTGGTGAACCTTGGGATCATGATAGTAATTTTTTCCTCCATCCTTGCACTAAATATTATTTCAGTTATGATAGTAACTAGCTCGTCATTTTAGTTGGGATCATGAAAGTTGCAGATTCTGAGACACAGTTGACAGAAATGGCTTTCGGAGCAGATTTCCCGAAAATGGACTAGGTCGCCCCACTTGGCGTAAGTGTCCCAAGTGGCTCAAAACCTTGATTTTCTATATTTCCAGTGACTTCCACAATCTCTACTTCAGCCCTCTTCAGTTTCCAGGTACACTTGTTTGATCTGTTATGTTAAATTGCTCATATTGCTTTCATTTCTATTGTATTACATCATGTGTTTTCCAGCAACTTAGGTTCTTTTAATTTAGGTTAAAATAGTTAGGTTTTGATAGCACATTCCAGCACCTTTGCACACCCCACTTACATGTTCAATCCCTAGCATTGAATGAATCACAAGATTTGGTGCCCACTGGAGGTGAAAGAGAACCCTCTTCCTTCTAGGTGAAACCCTAGAAATTTGTAGAGGACACATTCTTTTACCCCCACACAAAGCATCAAATTTTGTGGTTCATTTTGGTGAACCTGACATGAAACCCTCGAATTTGATCTTTAGGGATTAGATAAGAGGATTTCTAGGACTTCTAATGAATTTGTGTTGTAGGATGCGGTTCAGTTTTTAGCCACACTATACACACACATATCACAACCTTCATCAATTAGCCCCTCCCCTTTGAATGCAACCGCCGAAAATCTTGTAACCACCTAGAGGCAAGAGTGTCATTCTCACACACCAAGTGCTCGTAGGGTGAAAAACCCTAAGGGCCTAGTAGAGGGAATCCTTTTTCCCTAGGTTTGAGCTATATTTTTGGTGGTTCATTTTGGTGAACCTAACTGTAGACCATTTGCTAGCTTTCTAATTTTTGCATTTCATCTTAGAGATAGCTTGCATTGTGTTGAATAATTTGCATTGTTTTCATCCTAGGATTAGTAGAAAAAGATAATTTAGTGAAAATTCATGCTAGACTTGCACATTGCATTTCATTCTTAGCAAGAAAATACAAAAAAATCTGCATTTCCAATTTTTGTTTCTATTAGAAAATCAAAAAAAGCATAAAAAGAAGTTAAAAATTCAGGAATTTTTCAAAAACACACTACTAGGACTAAGTCTCCACACTGGGCGACCTAGTCCTTTGGCACTGTTTTCTATCAAATTCCCAAAAAAAATCCAATATTTTTTGTTTTATAGATTCCTGGTTTTTCCTTTTTGCATTTTGTTTTGGAATCTTAGTTACAAACCCCTTTGTCACTTTTGCTTACATTGCCTTACCCTACACCCCACCCTTAGGTAAATTGGTCTGATCATTTAGTGTTCCTTTTCCAATACAGTTGTGAGATGAAGTTCTAGGACCATGCCATCTACCAACAATACTATTGTTGTAGATCTTGGGATCCTTCCGACTTCAACTCCTAGTATTGACAATGGTGCATTAGGCTTAGAAACCATCCTTAGTAATTCCTTGCACCTAGATGACACAGCTGGTGATACTAATGACCTTCCACATGATAGGCTCTTCCATATCCATGTTGATCTCCCTGATTGTCAACATGAAATCAGCCTTGAACCCATATCTAGAACCACTATCCCTACCATCGAGAACCTTCACTACTTACTTGACCATGATGATGGCTTATGTGTCATGAAGAGGATTGTATAAATCTATGAAAAACATGCACATAAGGCATCACACTCACCCACTCCTATGTTTGTCCAAGGAGGACCTTCTACTCCTCCCCCCTCAACCGTTGCTTCTATTCCTACCTATACACCTCCTAGCGTGACAACCACTATGCAACAAGTCAGTAATGTGGTACCTCCCCTCACCATCACCACTAGCATCCCTACTTCTCTTGTGGCATCCCACCCCTTCACCTCTTACATTGTCCCTACCCTCACTATCCCTACCACTTCCCCTTCCACCACTTTCACCCCTTCACCTCTCTCCCTTCCACCTCATAACACTTACATTGACCCTCTTATTCAACAAATTTTCCACATTGTAACTTCCATGCAACAGCAAATATCCACCATTAACCAAAGCCAATATGGCTCCCTTGCCCACTACATTCGTAGTAATCTATTATCCCTTGACATCCTATGCACTCCCTTGCCACAAGGAATAGAGATCCCTAGATCCGAGAAGTATGGAGGGAAGGGTGACCCTTCTAACCATGTCAATGCCTATACTGCCCTTTGTAGCGACTTCACTCTTGATGACAAGTTGCTTGCTAAGTTATTCCCAAGGACTCTCAAAGATGTTGCCTTGGATTGGTTCTCCTCCCTACCTAATAATTCCATTATTTCATTCAATGAACTAGTGGATGCTTTCATTAATCACTTTTAGGTTCATATGGCCCCAAAGAAAACTTTAGCGAACCTCATGAGATGCAAACAAGATAATAATGAGAAGATAATTGATTTCATCTCTTGTTATCAAGCTCTTTATTCCTTGATTTATGTTAAAATACCAAATACCCATCTACAAAAGATGTTCACCAAAAACCTTGTGACACCCCTACAAGATAAACTTACTCTCATGAAGTTCCCTTCTTTTATGCACCTGTGTCAAGCACTCTGTGACTACCATAATTCCACTAGCATTCGTGACTCACAGTCCACTCCTAGTCATGTTGAGAAGTCGGACAACTCTTCCCCATCCAACCCCCAACCATTTTGTAAACCAAACAAAGGGTTTCTCCAATTTAACCCTTCATCCCAAAACCTGCCACCCGTTAATAACCAAGTGGCCACTATTAGGTCTGTAGTTCCCTTTAATTACGGAGATCCTAAGTGTACCTTCACACCCTTTCCTGGCACCCTTCATAATACCATGACCCAATTACTCCAGCAACAAATGTTCTCTTTACCTTTCGTCCATACACCTGATCCCAATAAACCATTACCTCCATCGTACAATGCCATTGCTTATTATTAATTTCATCGTCAAAACGGACATGACACTAAACAATGCAAGCATCTAAAGCACCTAGTGTAAGACCTCATTGATTCAATTCATCTATCTGTTGCAAGCGTTAATGATAAAAGCAATAAATATGTGGCACCCCATAACCAAAACTTGCAAATCTTCACCAACCCCATGCCCAAACATAATGTATCATTTTTCAAGCCGAGTAAAACTTCACCAGCTAATGTCATGAATGTGGATTCACAAGATCTACATTATGTTTCTCTTCCCCCAGTAACCCATGTCACACCTATTAATTAAATGGTAGGAGCAATAGACGTTATCCATCGTAAGGGTCCAACAAAAGGACCTCTTGAGATCACCTTTTTTGTACAAGATATACTACGAAATATTCCTAATGGTCCTCTCTACATAGCTAGTCGAATTTATGATAAGCCCACTAATGGGATACTCATAGATCCCACATGTGGTGAGAATGTGATCACAGAAGAGTTTCTAGTATTACATAATATTGATCAAGATGTCTATAATCGACCTACTGCTTGGGTCAAAACACATAATGGTTTTGCGTTCCTGACAATTGGATCAATTGCCCTCCCATTACAAATAGGTCCAAAAACATTGGACGTTACCTTTTCCATTATCCCTCAATCAAACCAATTTCACTTAAGAATTGGCCACCCATGGCTTCGTTCTATGAAAGTGATCTCGTCCATCATCCACAAGCGTCTGAATTTTCCCATTGACAACGAAATATTCATTGTCCACCATAGTGGTTTTAATATTTTATCCTCCAAGGGTAACTTTTCCCTCGATGTCTTTTGGCCTAAGCCTATGGATCCCATCACCCCTCAACAATACTTCTTCTTCATTGCCTATCAAAATTTCAAAGCCAAGAAGATCTCCGAACTTTCTCTGCGCAACATACCTCCTTCTACCTTGAACTCACCCATCCTTGATGAAGCCATGTTGCCACCTGACTCTGATATGCCTAGTCAACCCACTCTTGAAACCTCTTCCACATCATCCAAGAGGCCTAGGGATCATGATAGTAACTTTTTCCTCCCTCCCCACACTAAATAGGTCTATAAATCTAAGGAGAAGGTGGATGATCCACCCATAGTTCCTCATGTCCCTCCTCTCAAAAACAATACACAACCTATGGTGGATTATCTGTCCCCTTCCCCCATGCACCTTGATAGAAAATCAAAAAGGAATAAAGAGGCTAGACAATGTAGGCATCATTGTCGTACTCTCGCCCGCCAATCTCATGAGGAAGGACAAGCTAAAGATCCCAATACACCTGTGCCCGAAGCCATGCCTGTTGATCCTCCTCTTCCTCCCTCGCAGCCTGATCATATACCTCCCGCACCACCCATTTTACAAGCCATCGTTGATATTGTCATATGACCCACCATTGTCATCAACATAGATGATGATGATGATGAGAATGCTCACATTGATGAAGAGGTACACCAAACCTTGAATTCAATATTCTCCTCTTCCATGACCATTCATGAAAATTCTCCTAGGACAAGCATTGACCTTGACGCTAGTTCAGAAATTATTGTCGTTCCTCTCACTAGTCGCCCTCCTGAGTTTTATACTAAGTAAGATTGGGAGGCGAATGAATTTCTCGCAAAGTAATGTGCATGCACCTTACTAGTCCTTTTTTAAAAAAAATTTGCATTTATGTGTCATTATTCCCCATCTTGTTTGATTTTCTCTTACTCTCTGTGACATTCTTCTATATGTACCTACCTTCTTCTATGTGTCGTGCATACCTTTTTGCTTTTCGCGCCTTTCCTTTTTCTTTTGCCTTTCATTTGGGGATGATGCAAGGCATTGAGACCGCAATGTCTCCTTCATGTTGAACCAAATGAACTACTTTTCCTTTTTGTTTCCTTTTGCATTTCATTTGAGGATGATGCAAGGCATTGAGACGGCAATGTCTCCTTCATGTTGACTCAAAAATAAGACTATTTTTCATTTGTCTTTTTCTTTTGCTTTCTATTATCCTTTTGGGGATGATGCAAAGTGTCCAGACATCCCATGTCTCTTCCATGTTGACCCAAATTGACTTTTCTTTTTCATTTGCTTTCACCCTCTTTGTGTCTTCTTCCAATTCTATGTATTTGGGGGAATGATGATAGTTCCACGCTCTCTAAAACAAACATTGCAACAACAAACATACTGACCTCAAATTCATAGTTCCCTTATGTGTTTGGTTTTTTTTATTTTGAGGGCAACCCCTTCTTCCTTTGCTTTCTTTTTTTTCACATGACGCAGCCTGTCTTGGACACCTATCACTTGACATTGGGCTTTTCAAGTAGGCTCTAATGTCCCTTTTTCATTTTTCCTTTCTCTACTTTAAAGAAATTTCTCACAAAATGGTGTGTAGCAATCCCTTTAAAGTGGGGCATACATTGGCACTATTTTATTTCTAACATTTGCACTTATCTTAGCATATTACATTCCTCTTTGTAGGCCTGATGTGATGCATTGCATCCCCTAAGTTGTGAATCCTATATCCTTTGATTGGTCCTCTCTTGGAGACATTAAACACAATGTTCCCTAAGTCAAAGACCCCATATGAACTAAACAAGACTCCTTGGAACACTTTTTGCATTTTGCATGTTGCACTTTTGCATTTGTGCATACATGGCCACCTTGCATAACATAACTTGCATGCCTATGGTGCCATCTTGCACCTTTTCATGAGTTCTAAGCATCCAAGGCTTTGCTTGTCTCATGAACCCCACCCTTTTCTTTTGTGGTGCCTTATCAAAGTTATCAGGAGGTATAACTTTGGTATGGTTGAGCGGGAAGCCCAACTAGCAGCACAACTTTCCCCATAGCCACCTTGTTGTGTGTGAGTGCATAACAACAGTGTGTATGTATCTCACCACCTTTTGGCATTCTCACCTGGTGGACAACCGAAAGTCTCATCGTCCCATAGTGAGTACATCCTTTCTTTCGGACAAACAACCTAGATCTGATCCACAACTAGTTGGACAAATGGTCAAAGCTTGATCCAACTCCTTTTCTCTCTCTTCACCCTTTCACATCACCCCTTGTGTAATCTGTTATACTTATGTTTAGTTTTCCATGGGATCTTGATCCTGGGGGCTTGATCATCCCTCTTTATCATAGTTATCTCACCTTACTAGCACGAGTACATTAGATCCTGCTCGACATGCATGATTCAGCTACTTTAGTGTGAGTTTGAAGTAAGTTCATACTCTCGCTAAAGTGGGGGCTAAATATGTCACCAAAAAGTGTAGACCTTGGCACTTTTTCACTCATTTTGGCCTTTTCCACTAGATTTTGGCCTTGTTTTACCTTGGTTCGGTCTTGTAAGCTTGCAATTCAACAATAACCTAACGGTGTTTTACTAAGGTGTTGTGAAGTGCTGTAACACATTTCCTCACTTTTCTAAGCCCTTTCAACATAATTCACCTAAACAGCACCTTCTAACATCATTCCAAGTCTTATGACAAAGTGTTGTAAAGTGTTGTAATGAATTTTCACACTTATCTAGGCTTATCACCCCTAAATTAACCCTTTTTCCTATGCTAATTTGTCCCCTTAATGTACTTTTAGTCTCGAATTAAGTGTGTTTCGGGAGGCAAAATTGATAAACTTCATAAAACACAAATTAATCCCCGACCACCACTTGAAATTGTCCTAGTGGACTAGGTCGCCACCTTGGGAGACCTAGTCCCTTTTGGCATAAATTTCAAATTTAAAACAAAATTCAACAGGAATCTTGCCTCCTAAACCCTAGTGTCAGCCTATCATGTTGCATTTCAGCAAAATTAGGGTTTTACATGTACAAATAAGGGTTTCCTTCTTCATTTTTCTCTCTTACTCTCTCTTACTCTCCCAAGCTCATTTTTACATCTCTTCACAAGTACTCTAGCACTCAAGACTTCACAAGCAAGCATTCAAGCACAAGGGTTTCACAAGCCACCTCCATTGGAGCTGCTCTTGCATGTTGCAGACCATCAACAACAAAGGTTTGGTAATCATTTCCATTAAGTTCATCATTCAATCTTACTTTCCTTTGATTTTATCTCATTTTGGGTTTGAGTTACCATCAAAGGGGTTTGACTTAGGCAAACCCCTATTTCCTAACCCCAATATTCTCTTGGTCTTTGCATGTGTTTGCAAGTTTGGTGAAGTACAAAGTGTTGGAGAAATTACATTCCCTTAAGGTCACATCAAAGCATCAAACCCTAGAAGGAGCAAGAAGACATGTTGCAAGTCACTTTTAGGAGTTTCAATCATGGATTGCTGCAGAAGAAGGAAGTACCAACCGGGACCCACAAAATCAAGCCCTAAATCCTTGGAAAGCATCAAGAGGACTAGGTTCCCCATATTTGCGACCTTGTCCCTATGCTAAGCCCGAAAAAAGGTTTTTGTATTTTTGGGTACACACTTCCCCGAAACCTAGTTTGGCAAAGTTTCCCGATAAGTGGACTAGGTCACCCAACTTGGCATAAGTGTCCTTTTGCTCATTTCATACATTTTCTAGAAGATTCTAGGACCAATCATCTACAACATCACATTTCCAGGTGCACACCTCCTGTCCTCCTTTGTTATTTTCCAGAATACATACATTTAGGTCAATATAGAGTAGTTTGTATTAGTTTAGATTTAATTTTTTCATATTGCATACATTAGAATAGCATCATTTTACTTTCAGTTTTTAGCCACATTATACACACACATATCACAACCTTCATCAATCAACCCCTCCCCTTTGAATGCAACCGTTGAAAATCCTGTAACCACCTAGAGGCAAGAGTGTCATTCTCACACACCAAGTGCTCCTAGGGTGAAAAACCCTAAGGGCCTAGTAGAGGAAATCCTTTTGCCCTAGGTTTGAGCTACATTTTTGGTGGTTCACATAGTATCTGATTGGTTTTTAGGATTCTTATGTTGTTGGATAATTGCTATAATATAATGGTTGATTTTATAGTATAAAATGTGATTAGTATGGTCAGTGATAATCATCATTTCTATAAGTTTATGTGTGATTTTGTGTGAGAATCCACTCCCAAACCTTAGTAACTTTCAGGAGGAAGTTTAAACTAAGGGGAGGGGAGTGTAAGGTCCCTCCCTTCATACAATAGTTATAACTCCTTGTGTTATAGGTTAGGTAGTTATAATATCATTTTATCATATAAGATAGTCTATACTTGCTTTATCACTATTTAGTTCTAAATAATAATTAGAATGTTATTTTGATTCATGTGTGTTGCTATAATGAGCTTAAGTTTTCAATCCTTAAGGACTTCCGGGAGGAAGTCTATATAAGGGGGGGAGGATGTAAGGCCACTTGGTACACCTCCCATAATGAATGAAAGGATAATCTATAATGTGGGCTATGTCTTCATTTGCTATTGTGAATAGTAAATATTTAATAGAGCCTTGCATATGTCTTCCTTTATAATCTCTCCAAAAATGATAAGCTCATTCTCCAACTAAAATCCTCCAATAGTATCTAATTGGTTTTTAGGATTCTTATGTTGTTCGATAATTGCTATAATATAATGGTTGATTTATACTATACAATGTCATTAGTATGGTCAGTGATAATCATCATTTCTATAAGTTTATGTGTGATTTTGTGTGAGAATTCACTCCCAAACCTTAGTAACTTTCGAGAGTATCGCCAAAAAGTGTAGCCTTTGACACTTTTTGCTCGTTTGGACCCTTGCTTATGGATTTTGGACCTTTTTGGACCTCTTTTTACCTCTTTTAAAGCCTTGTGCCAAAGTGTTGTAAAGTGTTGCAATACATTTTCACACTCTCCTAGGCTTGTCATCACTTAATCAACCCTTAATTATGCTAAAATGACCCCTTAATACACATATAAGTCCTATATTAGTGTATTTTCATGAGACTATCCCGAAAAACATAAATATTCACACTTTAATTCCCAACAACCAATGAAAATTTCCTAGGTGGACTAGGTCGCCACCTTTGGGTGACCTAGTACCATGTGGCATAAAAATTGAAATAAACTTAATTTCTTTTGGGATTTTGGTCTCTAAAACCCAAAGGTCGACCTTTGTGGTGTTATTTTGGGGAAATTAGAGCACAACTTCTATAAATAAGGGGTTTTCCCCTCATTTTTCACATCTCTTCCCTCTCATCCCTTCTTCTTCTCAAGCAAGCTAGGGTTTGAGTAGTCTAAGCCAACAAGACATCTCTCAAAAAGCATTCAAGGTTTGAATCCTCCATTGCTGCAACTCAAGATCAAACATCATGGCAAGGTAAAATCCATCACTCCTTGGTTTCATGTTCCTTTACTTTATTTCATCTTCTTGGTTTGATTACTCAAAAGGGGTTTGACTAAAGAAAACCCCTAATCCCTAACAATCAATAAGTTTTTTCTCTTTGTGTGATTTGTAGGTCTTGTAGGAATATTTGGCAAAAAATGAAGGTGGAATACCATTCAACAACTTGTCCAAGCTCTCCAAGGTTGAAGAAATCCTATTTGAAGCTTGGAAGACACCTAGAAATCGTATTCTACATTTTCAAGACTGGACACTTGGAGAAGCAGAAAACACGAACCAAGGGCTTCACACTCAATCTTCTAATCTTCAGAAATTCAAAAGAGGAATAGGTCACCACCTTGGGTGATATGGTCCCATTGAAGCTATTTTTCAAGGATCTTGGTAGATTTGGATACCCTTTTGGCTGAAATAGACTCCGATGTAGTTTTCTAGAAAAAGGACTAGGTCGCCCAAATTGGCGTAAATGTCCCGACAAGTTTGAACTTCAGCATCAACAACATTTCTAGCCTTCAATCATGTTTGAAACTCATTTCCAAGTGCACCCCTTTCATCTCTTTCTTTATATTTTAACTTAATGTACATTTCTTAGGTTATTTGCATATCATTATGTGTTTTCAAACATAGTCGCACTTCCTAGGTTTTACATTAGTATTTAGTTTTTATGTGCATGTGTTTCTTTAACCTAAATATGCAAAATAACTAGAAGAATGCAAAGGAAAGCAACACAAGACCACCTCAGCAATTAGCCTAAGTTAAACACAAGATAAAAGAAAGATAAAAAAGAAAAACAAGATTGATATACCTTTTATCTGTGTTTCCCTTGGTTCGCCCTTGATTGAAGCTTGATGTGTATGCTCCTTTGATGGTAAATGGATGCAAATTAGATGGAGATGAAAGTGGATAAAATGAGTAGATGAAAGAAAATTCAAATGCAAGATGATATGCAAATGTTGGATAAAGATGATAAGAGGGATAGCAAGATGGGTGGATAAGGGAGTGAGATGGACATAGATAGGAGATATGGGTAAGGAAGGGATATGGGTGTTGACATGATGGATGGATGATGAAGGTAGATGGATGTAGATAATAGGTAGGGATCAGAAAAGTAGATGGGGAGGATAAGGAATATGATAGCATATGGATGAGGGGAATATATGCCAAGAGGTGTCCAAAGTAATGTATATATATATGTGCCCCTGTCTCTATCAAGATCACAAGGAAGATGGAGGGACTGGGATAAATGGGATATGATGGATAGGATGTGGAAGATAGGTAGATGTAGGAGATGAAGGAAAGGAATGCGTAAGTGGATGTTGCCCCCAATTGTGGAAGTAGACGGGATGAGGGATTTACGCATGACGCCTATTTTCCAAGTTTTCATCATGGTACTTATCTAAGGTGCTTGTTTGCAAAGTTTTCACCATTGGACAAATGATTTTCTCTTTACTATTTTTTTTAGTTTTTTTTTTTCTTTTTTCTTTTTTTTGACTTTTGGGAATTTTTGGACAGAAATAAAGATGGAGATGGATGAGGATATGGATTCCGAAGACATGATAAAGTGGATGGATGAAGGAATCAAGCATCAAGTTCCATATAAGGTAATAAGATCCCATGTGTAAAGTGACCATTGGATGTTGGTACAACCTTATTAGAATGGATGGGTTATGCAAGGGATTGGATCAAAGGGATTGGATGGGGGAGATATGGGAGATAGTGGATGGGGTGTTGAAAAGTTAATGGATGGAATGATGGAGTGGATGTGTGATAAGGGAAGGTGTTCAAGACCAACATTGGCACAGGTGGTGGATGTGAAATGATAGGAGGGTCGATGGATGGAGAATGTGGCGATAATGGAGGCATTGGGATAGTGAATTTTGGGACATAAGGACCCAAAACAGATTTAAGAGATGGAGGATGTGAATGATTAGTTTTGGGATTAGTAACTTTGGATGTTGTTAGGGATTTTTCATTTGAATGCATGACATATTTTTTCTTGGGAATCCACATGGTTTTGATTTTTGCTTTAGTGGGCCTTTGTGGCTGTTTGGATTGACTTGGGTTTTGGATTTGAGTTTTCTTTTCTTCAACATGTCTTTTGAAGGGGACATGAGGAGATTTAGATTCATGTGGACGTTTGGATTTATACATTTTTGCTTTGTCATCCAAAGTGCTTTTAGTAGCAATGGTATGGGTATGGGGAGATGGATGATGTGGAGAGGACATGGATGGAGTGATAGAAGTAGGCTTTTGACGAGGATGTGTGGATAGAGGATGCGAGATAGGATGCATGGAGGGGTACCGTTGTTGATCCTGATTAGGAGTTATGAAGTTAGAATTTTTATGCTATACACTAGGGATGGGTGATGGATGGAGGAAAGGATGAATAGGATGAGATGGAGGAGGTGATTTTGGGATATACAGACCCAAAATAGACTGTGTATATGGAGGATGTATGAAGGTTGTTGGAGGGACATAAGGACCCAAAATGGATTTAGAGGATGAAGGAGGAAGATGGGCAGTTAGTTTGAGGGAATATGATGGAGGAGGAGGGATAGCGACAAATGATTTGGTGGATCGATGAGAAGTACCTCATGTGCCTTTAGAAGAGGATCGTTTAGGATGTACGAAGGTTGTACCAACATCTTTGGAGTGTGAGTCTTGGGAGATATATATCTAAGATCGTGTGTGCCTAGATGTTCTTTGACTTGGATGGGCTCTAAAGTACCTTGCTCATGAAGGCCTGAACCTTTTCCTTGATATTTCATTTTCTTGAGCATGTGATCTATGGTGGATTCTTATTCTTTTGGAAGCATGATGCAAGTGCATTATTAGGTAAAGGAGGAAGAGTGGTGCATATACTTTGTTTTTATTCTACAAGAATACCACCATGGAAGAGGGTAATGTTACCAAGGTGATACAAAAGTGGCATTGGGATGGTAGGACTAGATGGCAATGAAGGATCATGAGATGGAGGCAAGGGGATAGCAACATCCTAATCAGGAGGAATAGGTAGGGATTGGGAGAGGGATTAGGTGGTATGACAAGATCTAGATTTATGGCAGTGGGTGATAAGGGCTCATGAGATGGATCGATTAGATATTGAGTGCAAAGGGGATCATGGGATAGAGTAGATGAGCTAGTGTGATCTTGAGATGGAGTAGATAGGATGGTAGGATCAGGATTCGGTTGAGGAAAGGAATCGTGAGATGGTATGGATGGGGGACTGTTATCTTGGGATGGAGTGGATGGGATAGTAAGAGCTGGATTTGGAGGAGGGGATATGCTGGTATGCTTTCAATCAAACTCTTGGCATGGCTCATCTTGTGCGGGAGGCATGACAAGGGAGGAGTGTTGGAGGGACTCGTCACTTGGGGGAGATGGAAGGATGGATGATTCATGAAGGTCATGGGATTGGATTTCGGTGATACAAGGATTAGGGGGAGCAGATTTGATTTGGGTGTCTTCGATGGGTTGGATGGTGTTAGGAGTAGGAGATGGGGATTCAGTGGGCTTAATGGGTGTGGTAGGCTCAACTATTTGGACGGTGTTAGGAATGATAATGGGAGTGATAGGTGTAGGATGGAGAAGGGCCTCATCACTAGTGACCAAACATGATAGAGTGGGAGAGCGTGGTTCCTCAACTCTAGATGTGGACTTGGGGATGTCTCTTTTGTCATGAGTCCTTGGATGACATTTGGAAGGAGATATTTGGGCATTATAGGTTCAGGTGGGGTGATGGGAATGGATGGAGGATTAGGGGTGGATGGAGGTCTAGGAGTATGGATTGGTGGATGAGGATTAGATGAGGGGATTGGTGGATTAGGATTAGGATTAGATGTAGAACTAGGAGGAGATAGAGGATTATGATTAGATGAGTGGATGGGATTGGATGGACGACTAGGAGGAGATGGAGGATTAGGGTTAGGGATTGGAGGATTAGATGAGTGGATGGGTGGATTAGGATTAGATGAGGGTATGGGATTGGATGGAGGATTAGGGATTGGTGGATTAGGGTTAGATGAGTGGATGGAAATGGATGTAGAACTAGGAGGAGATGGAGGACTAGGATTAGGAATTAGAAGATTAGATGAGTGGATGGATGGATTAGGATTAGGATTAGAGGAATGAATGGGACTAAATGGAGGACTAGGAGTGGTTGGAGGACTAGGTGGTTTATGATTAGATGGAGTATTAATATATAATGCAGTGAAAGGGGGAGTGATGTAGGAGGATGCGGATGCTGGATTAGGTTGGGAAGATTGGGATGGTGGGTAATAGTAGGAAGATGTGGATGATAGATTAGGATGAGAAGATTGGGATGATGGATAATAGTAGGAAGATGTGGATGATGGATTAGGATGGGGATATGTGGAATTAATTTAAGGATATTGGAATGGGGGATTGTGATAGGAAGTTGTGGATGTTGGATTAGAGCAGGAAGATTGAGGCGGTGGACTACCATAGGAAGACATGTATGGTGGGTTGGAATAGAAGGATATGGACGATGGATTAGGATAAGAATATTGAGATGGTGGATTAGGATAAGAGGAATATTGGGATGGTGGATTATGATAGGGAGGTGCGAGTGTTGGATTAGGTTGGGAAGATTGGGATGGGTGATTAAGGTAGAGATATTGAGATTGTTGATGATGATAAGGATAGGAGGCTGTGGATGGTGGATTACTATAGGAGGATGTGGATGTTGGATAGGATAGAGGTGGAGAGGGATGACATGATGAATATGTTGATGGTGAGGATGTTGGATATCCCTTTTCAAGAGTAGTATAAGGACTGTTATTAGATGTGGATGAAGGCATAGTGGGATAGTTCGAAGGAGTAGTTGGATTTTGGGGGGCGATTGGAGAGACCTTGCTAGTAATGATAGCATCAAGGGGATCTATATAACACTCTTCATGATCAACAAGACTTTCATTATCATCATCAACGTAGTTAGGATTCCCCTTGACTACTATTATTGGTTGTGCGAGAGGGGGATAAGGATTCATGATGGATACAGATTAGAAGGAAAGAATAGATGATGGAAAGATAAATAGGATGGATTGGAAGCTCAGATGGCGATTGGATCGGATGATATGATAGGATTGATTCTAAACCAAGTTTAGGGGTTTTGACTAGAGGACGTAAGGTGTTGACAATCAGATTTTTCCCAGATTTGGCAGTTTTAAATTGTCAAATTTTTCCATTTTAGGAAACTTCATAGGCATACCTTTGAGAGTTTAGTTTTTTCCCAAAAAATACCCAAAACTAAGATAAGATGAATTTAAAACTAACATCTCAAATCTGAGACATGCATTCCGAGTTATTAACGAAAATGATTTTTCAAAAACTGGAAAAAAACACTAAATTGTGATTTTGAGGGTCAAGATGAAAGTTTGAGGCCCCGAAAATGTGTCGAAACGGGGTCCTACCGACTCAGTTGGTTGGGAATCTACATGCCACCTCATAACGCAACCACCCATAAAATTTCAATGCAATCAAACACACGAGTCAAAAGTTATGGCCTCTGAAAGTTTCTGCATAAAAATCAAAACCCTCAAAACGAAGTCTAGATGATTGTGATGGATGATTTGATGATAGATATGGACTCTAATGACATTATAAGAAGCAAATATGTGGTTTGTTCAATGAAATGATGACATTTTTTTTCTGTTGGCCGCCTGTGCTAGGGTGTGGCCGCCCCTGCTCAGGTGTGGCCACCCTTCGGGTGAAAATAGGGGTGAAAATGGCTATTTTGGTACAGAGAGGCGGCTATGCTCGAGCGTGGCCGCACCTGCTAGGGTGTGGTTGGCTCTGCTAGGGCGTGGCCAACTCTGCAAGGTTTTTGAACTTTTCCAAATCAACAACAAGCCTAATGAATGGTAAAATGGACTTGCTAAATGATGTAACAGGCAAAACGAGTTCCCTAAACGGCCAAACGAACTTTCTAAGTGGATGAACGGGTCGACGGAACGAGAGAGGAATTTTCTAAATGGATGAATGAGTTAACGGAATGGTGGAATGGATGTTCAAAATAGGGGAATGGACTGACAGAATGACGGGGGGATGCTGAGAAATGACTTGTTTTGGGCGTGGTCGCCCTTCAAGTGAAAACAAGGGTCAAAAATGATTTTTTTGGTGCAAAGAGCCGTCTATGCCTGGGCATTGCCTGTTCTGTCGGGGCATGGCCAATTCTGTCGAGTCGTGGTCACCCCTGCCGACGTGACTTGGGTGAAAAATGACTATAGAAAAGGATTGAAAACACTTCAAAACAACAAGAAAAGTGGAAAAATTGACTTAACTTGTAAGATATGTGTTGGTTTTACATAGAAAAGATAGTTCAAGCAGCACAATCCTAAGATTAGTAAGAAGGGTATGACCAACACGGTTCTCTAACTAGGATAAACAAGGCGATCTAGGGAGTCCTTGATATACACACGATATGTGAGGCCCAAACCATGAACACTAGTCCATCACAAGCGTGAGTTGGGAACCCCTATGAGATACTGAAAGGCTCAGACCAACTCTTCACGTCTATCTAGGTATCACCCTAGCTTCGACGCTCCGCCAATTATGATGTAATTGAATTGGGGTACAACTTTCGTTCTCTCCCCTTTTTATACCCCGCCAATACATGTGGTCAGGATTGTCCCTTGGGGTGATGAAATCCCCAAGCAAGTCCCACTAAAAAGAAAGTGTTAATCATTTTTGGCTACTCCCCAGGTTCACACGAGGTGCAAGGGGAAAGCTTGAACAATTTCCACCCCCTTGGGTAACAGAAAGAACAAAGTAAGCTATGATTTCTCATCACCCAGGATCGCCAAATGGTCCAAGGGGATTGGATACGTCGATAGCTTACTTTACAGACAAAGTAAACAAATCCTTTAACCTCCTACTTAATCTATGTGCCTAATTAGTGTGAAATAAATGGAAGTAAATAGCTAACTAAAGGTCCTTTGGTCCTGCAAGAAATAGATTAGTAGTTTTCCCACCATTCTTTGTCAATCATAAATTTCCTACACAAATGTTAGTATAAAACCCTTCACAATCACCAACAAAACAAGTTAGGGGGTCAGTATTAATAAAGCCAAAAAAAAAATAGTTTGAAAATGCAGAAAAGCACTATTTTTTTTTTACCTTTCGTTCGAACCTGGCCACCTTTGTTGGTGAAAACAGAGAGCTAAAATGTTTTTTTTGCTACAAAGAGGCATCTATGCCCGGGCGTGGCCACCACTGCTAGGGCATGGCCAGTTCTGCTAGGGCGTAGTCAATTCTGCAAGGGTGTTTTCGGCTCTGTAATGAAAACAAAGAGCTTCTGGTGCTAGTTTTTCATAGATAGGCGTCTCTACGGGACCTAGTCACCCCTCAAGTCAAACAGTGGGAGAAAATGATGAAGTTTCCACTGAGGGGCATCTATGCCCAAGCGTCGTCGGTTCCGTTGGGGCATAGTCAGTTTTTTGCGTCACCTGAACCTGCATAAAGCACAGTTAGCAAAAAAAAATGGAAATGTTTCTGTCGAGGGGCATCTATGCCCAGTCGTGGCTGGTTCCACTGGGGCGTAGTCAGTTCTGTTGGGGCGTAGTTGATTTTCTACGTCACCTGAACCTTCACAAAACATCGCAAAAAAAATGGATTTTTTTTCCATCGAGGGGCATGGCCGGTTCCACTAGGGCGTAGTTGTTTCTGTTAGGGCGTAGTCGGTTTTCTGCATCACCTGAACCTTCACAAAACATAGTTAGCAAAAAAAAAATGGCAATGTTTCCATTGAGGGGCGTCTATGCCCAGGCGTGGTTGGTTTCGTTGGGGCGTAGTCGGTTCTGTCGAGGCGTAGTCAGTTTTCTACGTCACTTGAACTTGCAAAAATGCAAACAACAATAAACTTTAAAAGCAAATGACCCATCTTTGGGTCCCACCAGGCGTACCAAAAATGTGTGCATGTGTTTCTTTAACCTAAATATGCAAACTAACTAGAAGAATGCAAAGGAAAGCAACACAAGACCACCTCAATGATTAACCTAAGTTAAACACAAGATAAAAGAAAGATAAAAAGGAAAAACAATATTGATATACCTTTTATCTGTGTTTCCCTTGGTTGGCCCTTGATTGAAGCTTGATGTGTATGCTCATTGGATGGTAAACATGATGGAAAATCGATGCAAATTAGATGGAGATGAAAGTGGATAAAATGAGTAGATGAAAGCAAATGCAAATGCAAGATGATATGCAAATGTTGGATAAAAGGCTCAAATGGCTCAAGAGAAAAATGGTGTTGGAAAATGGTTAAGGTCTCTAGATCCTTTAATGAAGAAAGAGGGGTGGTATTTATAGAGGAAGTTGAATTCTCTAGAGAATTCAACGGTCTGGATTAAGCCACCATGGCCAAGATGGAGGGTTGTGGTGAGTTGAGGACTCACAAGCCCTCACATCTTGACATGTGGAGGGTGAGTTGTCCAAGGGGTGAGGTGAGATGGACAAGGTACAAATGATGTGGAGTAAGGAAAAGTACTTTGCAAGTACCTTGGGGGATGAGAGGATTTCCTCAAAAAGAACCTTTTGTCCCGAAATGAGAATGAAAGTGACATATGAGGAATTTTAGTATTTCTCAAAAAATCCTAATGGAGAAGAGAGAATTAATTGGAGAAATAAATGTGAATATTTAATTCACATTATTGGAGGGGATAAGGTGGTTGGGATAATAAATATGAATTTTAAATTCATATGATAAGCACCTTATGGATAAGACAAGGTTCTTATGGAGGAGGTTGAAAAGTGTCTTGTGGATAAAACAAGGCCCTTATAATAGAAGGTTCTTAGCCTTCATGTGACTTGATGTGACCTTTCAATGATCACATGTGGAAGAGGATATTCCATGGAGAAATCAAAAGTGTATTTTAAATTCATGGGGAAGAGGGAGATTCCTTGGAGGAATCAAAAGTGAATTTTAAATTCACATGGGGAAGACAAAAAGGAATTAAAAATTCCTTGGGTAATGAGAGAGTTGACCAAAGGGGGGTTGATTAGACTGACTAATCACTAATTAGAAGACAATTAGTGGCTAACGAAGATTAAGATCCAACTTGTAAAAGTTGGAGGATGTGACACATCCTAATTAGGGATTAGCCATATGCACATCCCTAATGATAGGATTAGGATATGGATTAGGATTAAGGAAAAGGATGTGACATGTGAGGAATTAAATAAATGTCATAATTATTTAATTCATTTGATGAAAAGGAGAGTAAAGGGGGTAAGGTATTTAATCATTAACTAAATACCTTAGGGATTAAGGGTATTAATTAGATAATAGCAATATTACCTAATTAACGTGAATAAGAGGATGTTTAGACAAAAAGGGATAAATTTGGACAAATGTAAGTGTCCAAATTTGGATGTCTACAATTTCTTTTATCCATTTCCAACATTTATCCACACTCTTCATACACAACACAACCCCTATCTTTGAATGAACTTACCCAAAAAGCATATCATTAAGTGGAAAGAGAGTCATTTCCTAACCTAGCTTCTAGGTGCAAAACCCTAGAAGCTAATTGGGGAATCCTCTTTCCCTCCTTGTATATCTTTTTGGTGGTTCATTTTGGTTAACTTGACATTCTTTCACCTTTCTTTTTTTATTTAGAGTCCTTTTTCACCCTAGATTTAGTTTGCATTGCATTTGTCATTGTCTAACTTGCATTCTAGGGTTTCATATTTTTGCATGCATGAAAGTGTACATATTTTGTATTATTGCATCTCAACCCCTTGTCATTCCTCTAAAATATGAACCTATCTTAATTCTTCTGGTCTTCCAACATCATAACCACCAAAACACGGTTGCAAATTTCTAGAAATTTTGAAAAAAAACCCTAACTAGTACTAATTCACCATTATGGACGACCTAGTCCCTGTCCAAATTTTTCACTGTATGTCATAGCATGAAAAACCTCATTTATGTGCTTCCTAGACCTCCTAGTACCATATACTATAAGTTTGGAAAGTTTTGGGAACATAGGTTTTACCCTTCTAGCTCAAAAACACCATTTTAGGATGGTCATTCTTCCAATCATTTCATCATTCAATCTGAAAATGCTTCCCTTCCTACAATTTTGCATTTTATTAATAAAAGTATTTTTCACTTTTGTATACACAATGTTTATATTCATAAAACTTTACATTAGTTTGTTAAAATTCCTTTTCATTTTAGCATTTACATTATATACATTCTTAAAGCTTAGCATATATTGGATAAAAATGTTTTGTATTGTTGCATATACATTGTTTATATTGTTGAAATATTGCATGAAATGATTACATATGCTTTTCATTTTTATTCACACAATGTCAGTATCTTACATAATTGGACATGCTAAGCAAACTTCAATCTCCCCTCCCTATGAGAATGTTGTAGTGGACGAAGAGACAACTTTGGACATTCCTAACGATCATATTAGTTCTTCTCCTAATATCTCTCCCCTTGGTGATGAAGATATTTTGTTAGAAGAACCAATCAATGAGAGTTATGAGAATCCTAGTTGTTTCTATCCTTTTACCTCTCTTATTGGAAAAGACCTTAAAAACCAAGACAACACAAACATAGCTAATCATGACGATAACATTTTCTTTTCTCCTAGTATTTCTCTTCGTGGTGAAGAAAATACTTTGTTGTTCGAAAACACAATTAGTGAAGGTCATGAACATTTTAGTTGTCCCCCTTCACCTAAACACATCCTTATTGAGCATCACCATTCCATCATTGATCCTTCCCCTATTAGTGATGAGGCTATTGTAGAAGAACCAACCCTAGATTGCCAAGAACTGTTGGTTTGTGGTTCTAAAACCCTTCCTCCTAGGGAGGTTATCATGATTCCTAATAAGGATAACCATAACAATAATAATATTACACCCTTAGAAGTAAATACCCAAACACCCTTGGCCTCTCCCTTGCTAAAGGATGTTAATATTATTCAACCTCAACTCATCCTCTACCCCCTTCCACCAAACCCAAAACCAAATTCATCCTTTACCCACCTACCCATAATGTGTTGCAACAACTGAGTCATAATACCGTTGCTCATATGCATTACACCTACAAAAATTTGCAACCGCAACCATCACCCTCCACTCCTTTACCTTTACCTAATCCCATCTTACTTGTTTCCCCTTGCTTGAATTCCTTCCTTAGGGAGTATGACCTTTTGGACCAACTAAGGAATACTCCCGCAAAAATATCCTTATACCTTATTCAAGTCTCCCCTCACTATCACACCATGATGCAAAATTCCCTACAACAAGTTCTTATCCCTTCTCATGATCCATCAAATTACATAGCAACCATTATTCACACAATCAATGCTAATATTGTTTTTCACCAAAGTGAGCTCCATCCTTTGGACGTGCAAAAATGAAATGAAGCTTTCATAATAATCTCTCAATACGAAACAAAAGGGATTAACCAAACTCTTGTAGTTACCAGCTCTACTCTTACTGTGTGTAGTGTGCACCTTTTGGATAGGCCTCTTACAGTTGGAATGGCCAAATTGGACACTAAAATCCATGTTATGCCTCATGAGATTTCATACAATCTTCTCTTAGGCAGGTCATGGATTCATGCAATGAATGGAGTGCCTTCTACTCTTCATCGCAAGATGAAGTACATCTACAATAACAAATTATACACACTCGATGTTGACCCTGAACCTAACAGTTTCTTACACATTGAAAAATCCAAAGAGAATCATTTCAACACCTTAACACCGACCACCCAAGTGGAACCCGCATCGCACCCACATCACGAACAACATCTTGAGCAAATCACCAAGCTCTTAGATGATGATTGGGGTTCCTTAGACTTTACCCCTCCGTTAATGGGAGAATCCAACATAATACATGAAGACTCTACAAAGGGAAACATAATCTTGTCAAGATAAGACTCGGTCGATCCTTCGCATGCATCCACCTCAACCACTTCAGCCAATGAAGCACATAACGAACAATCACCCGATCCACAAAAGTTGAAAAAGCTTTATAGCAAAGGTTTTGATCTCATGAAACAATTTGGGTATAGTGGAAAAGGTTGTGGTGCTCACAAACAAGGTATCTGCAACCCTATAGATCCTAACATGCAAACAACGCATCATGGTCTTGGTTATTGTCCTTTAATCGATATCACCAAGCCTTTACCCCCATTAGCACCCTCCCACATCACCCTTCTATACCAACCTTCACAAGTGGTCCTTTGACACCAACAAAGGACTCTTTGCTTAATTCCCATGTCATCTCGCAACCCACTACTAATTCAGATTTTACACACTCCTCTAAAGGAGTATACAAAATCTCACACTCTCAAACATCCTATCTTAAGCATGACCTTTCTTTGTCACACACCAAAGGATCACCTTCTCCCTTTGATCAAGAGGGTATATTGTTGAGACTCCTCCAAGATCACTTGATCTCCCTCCCTCCCAGAACTTGAAAGAAATGTTCCACAAACATTCCTTTTGTGCTTACCACCGAGTTCATGGTCATCACACTAATGAATGTAAGGCCTTGAGTAGAAAAATCCAACATCTTAAGGATTTTGGTGCTCTTCCTTATGTGGGGGCACCTCATTCCTCTAATTGATACAAATTTTCACTCAACCTTGCATTTCACCAATCTTTTCAGCTCACTCTTGTCCTACAATAAGTGGGGGCAAGGGGTTAGTTAGCCCTTTCCCTCGTATGTCACTTGTCGTTGTATCTTTTTACTAGTCGTTAACCTTTCATGAACATATAAGAGCAAACTTGGGATGTGAATGACATGTCTTAAGATTGAATCGCATGTGACATACACTCCTCTTCATGATGCAGCTTATCGGAAACATATGACTCGGCATAGGGCTTTTCAAACAAGCTCTCATGCCCTTCTCTTCCTCTTCTACTTTAAAGCAATTGCTCACGGAACGGTGTGTATCAATTCCTTTAAAGTGGGGGCATACATCACCACTCACATTTCATTGTACGATCTTCTTTTTCTTGTGATTCCCTCTCTCGAAAACATTACACACAATGTTGCTCAGGTTGAGGCATTTGCATTTTTCCTCTTTTGCATACAAGATGAGCCCTTGCCTCTCTTGCATACAAGATGAGTACATTTGCACTTTTCCTCTCTTCGAAACATTACGCATAATGTTCCTTAAGTTGAGACATTGTATGAACAAAGAAAAATCCCTTTGAAAAAAATCATTTCAAACATCACTTTATTTTGTGGGGCCTTATCAAAGTATCACGAAGTATAACTTTGGTATGATTCGAGCGGGAAGCCCAACAAGTGGCACGGCTTTCCCCATAGCCACCTTTGTGAGTATATACCAATTGTGTGTATGTTTCTCACCTTTTGGGACAGCTCACCCCACAAACGACCTGATGTTCTGTGGCCCTAGAGTGAGCACATCTTTTTCACCCTTTCTCTTCATTTTAAAACTTTTCATTGTATGATCATGCATCTCCTTTTGTTGTAACGCATTCACCCTTGAATGTCTTTTGCATTGATGTCGACTTGACTTAGAATCTTGAATCTTGGGGGCTTGACCACCTCCTTCATCTTTCTCGTTCTTTGTCTTTGTCATTCTTCGCCATCTCCATTGGGCTACTTTAGTGTGAGTTTGAAGCAAGTTCATCCTCTCACTAAAGTGGGGGCTAAATCTCTCACCAAAAAGTATAGCCTTTGACATTTTTCGCTCATTTGGACCCTTCCCTAAGGATTTTGGACCTTTTTGGACCTCTTTTTACCTCTTTTCAAGCCTTGTGCCAAAGTGTTGTAAGGTGTTGCAATACATTTTCACACTCTCCTAGGCTTGTCATCACTTAATCAACCCCTTATTATGCTAAAATGATCCCTTAATACACATATAAGTCCTATCTTAGTGTGTTTTCATGAGACAATCCTGACAAACATAAATAATCACACTTTAATTCCTGACAACCAATGAAAATTGCCTAGGTGGACTAGGTTGCCACCTTGGGTGACCTAGTCCCATGTATCATAAAAATTGAAATAAACTTGATTTCTTTCAAGATCTTGGTCCCTAAAACCCTAAATTTGGCCTATGTGGTGTTATTTCGGGGAAATTAGGGCACAACTTCTATAAATAAGGGTTTTTTCCCTCATTTTGCACTTATTCTATCTCATTTTTCACCTCTCTTCCCTATCATCCATTCTTCTTCTCAAGAAAGCTAGGGTTTGAGTAGTCTAAGCCAACAAGACATCTCTTAACAAGCATTCAAGGGTTGAATCCTCCATTGTTGCAACTCAAGATCAAACATCATGGCAAGGTAAACTCCGTCACTCCTTGGTTTCATGTTCCTTTACTTTATTTCATCTTCTTGGTTTGATTACTCAAAAGGGGTTTGCCTTAATCCCTAACAATCAACAAGTTTTCTCTCTATGTGATTTGCAGGTCTTGTAGGTAGATTTGGAAAAAAACCAAGGTGGAAGACCATTCAACAACTTGTCCAAGCTCTCCAAGGTTGAAGAAACCCTAGTTGAAGCTTGGAAGACACCTACAAATCAGATTCTGCATTTTCGGGACCAGACACCTAGAGAAGCAGAAAACATAGACCAAGGGCTTCAAACTCCATCTTCTAATCTTCAAAAATTTAGAAGAGGACTAGGTCGCCACCTTGGGTGACCTAGTCCCACTGAAGCTATTTTTCAGGGATCTTGGTAGATCTGGATACCCTTTTGGTTGAAACGGGCTCCGGTGTAGTTTTCCAAAAAAAGGACTAGGTTGCCCAGAATGGCGTAAATGTCCCAACAGGTTTAAAATTTAGCATTAGCAGCATTTCTAGACTTCAATCAAGTCTGCAACTCATTTCTAGGTGCACCCCTTTCATCTCCTTCTTTTTGTTTTAACTTAATGTACATTTCTTAGGTTATTTGCATATCATTATGTGTTTTCAAACATAGTTGCACTTCCTAGGTTTTACATTAGCATTTAGTTTCTTTTATCCATTTCCAATATTTAGCCACACACCTCACACACAACACAACCCCTATCTTTGAATGAACTTACCCAAAAATCATATCATTAAGTGGAAAGAGAGCCATTTCCTAACCTAGCTTGTAGGTGCAAAACCCTGGAAGCTCATTGGGGAATCCTCTTTCCCTCCTTGTATATCTTTTTGGTGGTTCAGGGAGGAAGTTTAAACTAAGGGGATGGGAGTGTAAGACCCCTCCCTTCATACAACATTTATAACTCCTTGTGTTATAGGTTGGGTAGTTATAATATCATTTTATCATATAAGATAGTCAATATTTACTTTATCATTTTAGTTCTAAATAATAATTAGAATGTTATTTTGATTCATGTGTGTTGCTATAATGAGCTTAAGTTTTCAATCCTTAAGGACTTCTAGGAGGAAGTCTATATAAGGGGGGAGGATGTAAGGCCACTTGGTACACCTCCCATAATTAATGAAGGGATAATCTATAACGTGGACTATGTCTTCATTTGCTATTGTGAATAGTAAATATTTAATAGAGCCTTGCATATGTCTTCCTTTATAATGTCTCTCAACATGATAAGCTTGTTCTCAAACTAAAATCCTCTCATAGTATTTGATTGGTTTTTAGGATTCTTATGTTGTTGGATAATTGCTATAATATAATGGTTGATTTATAGTATAAAATTTCATTAGTATGGTCAATGATAATCATCATTTCTAGAAGTTTATGTGTGATTTTGTGTGAGAATTCACTCCCAAACCTTAGTAACTTTTGGGAGGAAGTTTAAACTAAGGGGATGGGAGTGTAAGGCCCCTCCCTTCATACAAAAATTATAACTCCTTGTGTTATAGGTTGGGTAGTTATAATATCATTTTATCATGTAAGATAGTCAATATTTACTTTATCATTTTAGTTCTAAATAATAATTAAAATGTTATTTCGATTCATGTGTGTTGTTATAATGAGCTTAATTTTTCAATCCTTAAGGAATTCTAGGAGGAAGTCTATATAAGGGGGGGAAGATGTTGTAGGAGTTGAGAAAATACAACACCACAAACCCCAAAGATCACCTGCATGCAACTAACCTGTCATAAAAAAAGAGATGGAAACAAACAAGCAAGGGTTCTCTGAAAACTGAAAATGTATATATCAGAGAGAATGAGAGAGTGAATTGATATAAAATACAATGGGATCAATCTTTATAAAAAGGAGATCATGCAAACCCTAATAAAACCCTAATAGAAGCCCTAATAGGATAACATTTAATAATTAATATAATTATTAAATGTCACTTTATGCAAACTAACGTGAAATCTTAAGAAGGGAATAAAGGTAACTTAATCAACATAATTAAGTTAAAACCTTTACTCTAACACCCCCCCTTAAGATGAGCAACAGTGCAGCTACAAACAAGTGCAAGAAAGCAAAGGTAACTACAATGCAAGAAGGCAAACATGGGTCCTGAAAACTAGGCCAAATCAGGTACCCAAATACAACCAAATCTCTATAAAATGGAGAAATAGAGAAAACCTCATGGGAAAAAGTTCTACTCCAAAAAGAGATGTAGAAAACTAAGAAGAACATCACTTAAACAGAAGAAGTTGTAAACAACTGTCGAAAGATGACTGCTATGGTGCTGAAGAACCTCTGCTGAAGATGGAAGATCCCTTCCAAGGCGAAACCAAAGAAGAATTAGCACGAACAATATAATAACCCCCCCATAATGCTGAACTAGGAGAGCCTGAAAGATCCACTGAAATGGTGTGAAACACCCAGTAGTCCATGAAGGAGAAGAAACAATATCTGAAAGTGCACAAGAAAGCACCTGCAACTGAAAAAGTGGTGTGCAAAACAAAGCACACATGCATGAGGCTGGAATCATATGGATCCATGGTCGTCGTGGAGGGACACTCACCGGACAAAGGTGTGATGGCAAACAAAGGCAAACAAAGGCAAACTACACAACCCCCCATGGTATGGATTCACTGTCGTTGTGGAGGGATACTCACTGGACAAAGGTGTGATGGAAAAACAAACGCAAACTACACAACCCCTCATGACACTTTATAATAATAGTGCGAGTATAAAATATGGCACAACCTTATGTGCAAAATCCCAAGAATACATGTACAATAGTGTGGCACTTTATCTCTGTGCGTTTACATAAAAGATAGCTTACAAATGATGCTCAAAATTTCCTCAAAGGACAAAATGCTGGAAATACATGAAGAACAGCCAAAAACGAAGCATCCCATGCAAACAAAAAGTTTTCAAGAGCAAATATGTCCAGGGAATCCACCAGAATGTGAAAACACAAATAATTGAATAAAATATACCTGGAGTGAAATCTGGAAAAATTGCATGGATGAAATTGAAGAGCTCTGAAATACGGTTCCAACGTCACTGAGATTGCGAAAAACGGAGAAACTGATCAAAAGTTATGAGCTTGGGATTGAAAATAGCCCCTTTGTCTTCAATTGGTTGTAGAATGCACCAATGGAAAAAAGAAGTGATGAGACCCACACCACTAGAAAGATAAGAAAACTAGCTTTCTAACGATATCTCGTTTGCCAAAAAACGATATCGTATGCCCAAGTTAAGGCCTCTGGAATAAATCAGCTCCAAAGAGGGAAAAAAACTAGTGTTGGGTTAAATTTGACGGTCATACGGCTGTCACAGCAAAAATACTAGGTTAAATTTGACGGTCAAACGAACGTCACTGTAAAAGCGCGACTGGGCTTATTTTGAAAAAAATTGTTTTTTATATAAAAAAAAAACATTTGATTTTTTTTAAGAAAATCATAAAAACATGATAGATAAAAAACCTAATTTTTTTTTTTAAATTAAGGAAAAAAAACAGGCGGGGACCACCGCCAGCTGCCACTGTACCACCGTCGGCGGTACTGTCTACCACCGGTCGGCACTAAGGCCACCAGCGGTCAGCAGTACGCCGATCGGCAGGGCAGAGGGCCCGCAAGCCTGCATACGTAGATACTTGCGGGTACCCAATACCGAGCCAGCAAGCCCTAAAACTGCAAAAAAACTTTATATTTTTTTTTTAATTTTTTTTTCATAAAATATCAAAGCTGACAATGTTTTTTGGTTTTTTTTAAATCAAAAATAACTATATTTTTTTTGAAATAAAAAAAAATGACGAAAAACGGAAAACAAATTTTTTTACCAGCAAATGGATGACCGTACGGCCGAACTATAAAAAAAAATTGCTTCAAATTTCGACTTTGTCCAAAATGGACTAATGAATAGTCGATTTAGGGGTTTTGGACCGCTGCGGATGCAATGGCGATGTCCGTTTGAGCTGAAAATGTTTCAAAATTGCAAGTATGCCCTAGATCAAGAAAACAAACCCCAAACCCTTGAAGCTCCAAAAATCTTCAAAACAAGAACAGGAAGCAGCAGGTGTGGAGCTCTGATACCATATAGGAGTTGAGAAAATACAACACCACAAACCTCAAAGATCACCTGCATGCAAATAACCTGTCACAAAAGAAGAGATGGAGACAAACAAGCAAGGGTTCTCTGAAAACTGAAAATGTATATATCAGAGAGAATGGAAGAATGAATTGATATGAAATACAATGGGATCAATCCTTATAAAAAGGAGATCATGCAAACCCTAATAAAACCCTAATAGGAAAAACCCTAATAGAAGCCCTAATAGGATAACATTTAATAATTAATATAATTATTAAATGTCACTTTATGCAAACTAACGTGAAATCTTAAAAAGGGAATAAAGGTAATTTAATCAACATAATTAAGTTAAAACCTTTACTCTAACAAATGTAAGGTCACTTGGTACACCTCCCATAATAAATGAAGGGATAATCTATAACGTGGGCTATGTCTTCATTTGCTATTGTGAATAGTAAATCTTTAATAGAGCCTTACATATGCCTTCCTTTATAATGTCTCTTTTATGATACTAGAAAAGAATTTTTGAAGGTTATTTAGTATTATTCTAATTGGTTTTCATAACTATATTTCCTATCTATTTTAAGAACATTTCATTTCTAGTTCTATCATTCATGACTACCTACTATTAGATTTATTGGCATTCAACATTATTCTTGAACAAAATAAAATAATATTGTAATGACTATTATTTATCTATTTTATGACCCAATCTTATCATTTCATTACTATAAGCATCTAAATTGCATGCAAAGGTAAATCTATCTTTTCAATATAAATAATTATTCTAAACATGAACTAATATTATCGATGTAATAAAAAAAGGATGACCACTTCAACAAAGACATAACAATCAGACTCTGAATTGCATACAAAACGACCATTTAACCATGTTTATTAATTAATTAAAAATAAAGATAACATTGTATCTTTATTTTTATTTAATTAATAAACATGATCAAATGATCTTTTGTAGGCTGCTTAGACATTGTCGAATGTGCATGAGGTAGAGATTCAGGGGAAAAGTCACAGTAAAAAAAAAGATATCCACGCCCTGTCAACATAAACAGAGGGGAAATTCATATTTACGAGGGGGCTTTTGTTGGAGAGGTTACGAAGAAAAGGGGTTGATGGTGGATTTTGATCCCTCGATGTAATCCAAAGATCAATTAGGTATGTTCGATCTTTATTCTCTTGTATTGTTAATACCCTTCAAAATAGTTAATTTGAATTCTATGCTTTATGACCATATTAGTATATATACTCATTTGAATATTATCAAATTTTATGGAGATCATATTTTAGAGATCAGAGGAAAAATAATGATTCTCTTAGCATATATTGTGCTAGATTTTAAACTATAAACTATATCCTAAAAATAATGATTCTCTTAGCATATATTGTGCTAGATTTTAAACTATAAACTGTATCCTAAAATCAAATGATGTGATTCAGATTTTAAATCCTTCATTCTTAAATGTGATTTGTAGCCATAGGGATGATATGCTTCGTCTAAATCAAAAATTCATATAAACTGAATCTTCACATTAGTGTCTATTATAAAATAAACTACTTATTGATATCCAAAGTTTCCATTTTAGGTGTAAATAAGGTCTCAAAATATAATTTTATACCTATAAATTTAGTTTGCAGGAAGTTCTGAAGCTTTATCAATTAACCTGCATGTGTATGCATTTAGTTATTAAAAATAATAACCAATATTACTATCAGAGATATAAAGTCTAGTTGGCTTGAAAACCGGTAACCAAATCCATTTGTTTTAGAATTTTGGTTGATGAAATTAGTTTTAATTCTATCTCATTCTATGATTCTAGATTAAATTGCATTTCAGTATCATAACATTTTTTTCTATTATTAGCTTTGCCATGTTTTCTTGTTTGTTTCGATGTCCTTATAACATGGTTTTTGCCTAATCAAACTCGACTTCAAAACAAAATTAGGTGATACAAATTTTAAGTATTATGTGTTGTAGATGGTCAAACCAAGGAGATTTTCTCATACTTAGCAGAAATTGGCTTCTCCAGTTTACATTCACATCTCTCTCTGGACTAGTAATATCTATCTTAAATTATTATCATTCTATATTTGAGGGTATATTTTGTACATTGTGGCATAGATTATTTTAAAATTTATCTTGCTTTACAATAGAAAGGGAATGAGTTGTTAGTTTGTCTTTGACTTAGAACTGTTGTTGGTTTTGAGTGTGTTGTCACTCTTAATTATTTGGTGACCAGGTGTTGTTTGTTTTTGCTATGTTACTTCGGTGTTTCTGTTGGTGTTGTTTCTCTATTTTGTTGGCAAATTTTGAGACTTTTCTCTTTGGAAGTGTCATTTTCTTAACTCTGTAAAAGGTTCTTGGTCCTTTCAAAACCTTGCTTACCTTATCAAAAACAATAGAAAGGTTAGCACATTGAATGCATAGTTGTATTTTTCTAAATATTACTGGGTTGTGTGCTTTGGATATTTCTTTTGAAATCACAATGGTCTTTCAACCTTGAAAGTTAATACTTGTTGGTTTTGTTATTTTGATTAAATGTTAGTATTATTTATAAAATCCTTTAGGCTATATGTGACTAATTATTTTGATACAATGTTAGAGTTTCCAATAAACTCCATAAAACCAAGATCACTTGTAAAACTTGGATTAGCCTTCTATAAAGAGAAAAAACAAAGATGCAAGAGCAACTTGCAAAAGATGTGCAAATAATATTATTGAGAATAATGAATTACATGAGATAACTTTCTTTTATAAAGCAAGATGTAAAATCCTAAAGGTAAAACCTAATTAGGACCTAATTAAACTTAATAAAGTGTAATTAAATATTTAATTACACCAACATCTACTCATGATACTTTTTGTCTAAATATGGTTTTTCTCTTTGAAATCTTGACAAGAATGGGAGAAGTGTCCAACTTTATGGTAATGCAAGCAAATCTACAAGGACTCATAATGGATATTTTTCTCTCAAACACTAAATTTAGAAGATTTTTATGTTTAGTAGCACCTTATTAGTATTAATGCGCACATAAAATCTATCAAGAACCAAACATTTCATAAATTTCATGACATTGCCAATAAATAAAAATGAACCAAACAAATTGGCAATACCATGAATAACCTCTTCATCCCAACACTGTAAAGGAAACCTTGAGAGTCTAAACCAAATAGAGGCCTTGTTAAAGTTTTCCTTAGTAGCATGAAAACCAATAGACAAAATTTTAATGAAAGATAAGACTTACCAAGGAATCAAGGACCTTCCAACAAAATTCTCATGCTTTCCTCAAAAGATTGAAAAGAGAATAAGAAGAATTCATTTATCATGGCAACCACTCAAATTGACTAGGCACATGCCACCTTTTTAAACTTAGCTTTGAGCAACATTAATATTTGTAAAAAATCCCAAGAATAGCCCAATGAGGGCATTCCCCATGTAGGAAAAATCTTTGTCAACAACATCATCAAAGACCCACAAAATGACGCAAGATTTGTTCAAATCGGGAGGATTTTCACCTAGGCAATGGTCAAAAGCATCCAAGGAAAAATCAAAAGGGAATCCACTTGTCGCTAGCCCAACAAAAGAAGTCCTAGTCTACATAGCACCTACTTCCAAGTCCAACATATTGGAAGAACTTAAATAAAGGAGAAAATTAGAAGCTAGCAAAGCTTGTGGGAAATGATGACTCAAAGTCCCAAGTGTGCTAATGTCAAGCAAAGGGAGGTCTTCATAGAGGAGAAAAAACCCACACCAAAGTTCACATGCAACAAACAAGGCAATAGACAAAGAATTTGTATCCCCATCATAGTCTTAATAGGGCTCTCACATTCACCCCAACAATAGTCAAAGCATTCATGACTCCTATAGTCGATTAATCAAACCCAATTGTGTCCTGATCTATGACCACAATCTAATCAATGTCATTCGCAGTTTCAACTACTAACTTAGAGTCAACACCATTTATGACCCAAGCAAAAACTACAACTTAAGGAGTCAACACACAATGGTCAACCAAGGTGGACCCAAAAAAGAATTTGGGCTAAGGAAATATTTGTCGAGGAGCACAGAAAACCCCCTTCTACAACTCCTAAACAAGAATGCAACTTGAAGAATCATTGAGGACCTCCATAGAGTCCTTCCCAACTACCCCAAGGGCAAGACACTAGTCCTTCAAGCAAGCCTGTAATAATAAGATGAGCACTTCACCCTCATCCTTGTCTTAGGCACCCAACCAGTCGTCCTCATCCATGTCATCAAGATCACCCTCAACTTTGCCTCCTATGCAAGACTTCTCACCTACAAGGGAATTCAAATTCTTGCTTCTGCTCTACTTCACCTCCAGTTCCTCTCACCAATGATTTTATTTTTAACATCAACATAACACTATTTTGTGGATATTAATAAGAGTGATCCTTATTCCCAATTAATAAGCAATTATAAATGGTTAGAATTTAACACAAATTCTTTGCTTAGATTCAACAATCAAGTTATATCACAATAGAAAGCATTGGTTTCTACGAGTCACAAGCCAAATAACATGAAAATATGAACTCTTTATTATGAAAACTATATGACACCCACTTTGGCAATCTTTGGTGTGAGCATTCAATTTTGGATTGCCCAATCAACTATTCAAACAATTGACACATCTTATTTGTATAGTAGTATACTATATCCACAAAGTATTCACAAGTACATGCATAGCTTATAAGTACTCTATATAGTGGGAAAGACAAGGGAAGAAAAAGGACAAATACATCTAAAACCTAAAGAGTATGTGAACATCAGGTGTGTGTAAAAACCACCCCTTGATCACTACGATTTTTTTTCAATTCAATTCACAACTACCAACTTAATCAATCATCATTGTGGCACAACTCCACACCAGCACTCAAAGGATTACACTAAAAAGTGGTAAGCTCTTGATGTTAGGGTCAAGGTCATCCCTTGACCCAAATCTAAACCTTGAGGGTTCATTCATGATGACCCTGTCTATGCATCCCCTTTTGGAAATCAAAGGCTTTGTAGTTCACACACCAATTTTAAAGGGAGTTAATTCTTTGGACTCTTGTATGAGATCTCTAATCACGCTTTTAACTCATGACTAATAATTAAACATTAAGTGTTAGTTGTCAACTTAATCTAATTGTAATAAAATGATAACAATTGGAAATAGATGTAACCTACTACATGCATCATCCCACTACCTAGTTCACAATCACATGCTTGTAAATATATCTCACTTGGAAATAATTTCAATGCATCTCATACTACATCATGGGTCCTATCATTTTTTGAATCCACTACCAGTTGTGATAACAATCAAACAACCCATACTACTTGATGTCATCACTAGCTAGGGCATCAATAACAATGTGCACAAAACTTGAGGTTGTATACACAATGAGTGACTAATGTATACACAATTAGTGATTGATACATCCACAATGAGTGACTAACACCTACCCTTTTTAATGAATCCTAGATATAAAAAAAAAGAATGTAAATGCAATGTGCACTACATCGAGTCCCATCCTTTTTCTTGGTCTTCTGCATCCACCGTGATGATGGCAAGCATCCCATACTACTTGTGATGCCATCAAACAACTAGGAAGAGGATTCAATGTATCTCATACTATACCGAGGGTCCAGCCTCCATACCAAGGGTCATATAGGCACAAGTGAGATTTCCACAAGTAGTGAACTTATCCAATCTAGTGGATTCCAACTTCAATCGCCCATAGGCCACCTACGACAAGTTTGTCCACCTAGGAAGTAGTTTCCAACATATACCACCTTATGACTTTAGTGATATTATCAACTAGCTTATTCATAATACGGGTAGCACTTGGCATCAATCATGCATGTGTTATAGGTGATCGATTGCTCATCCTCTTGATGCAATGGTTAGCTCCAATTACCATCACCCACATGATAAGGTAACTACTGGCACATTTGTTCCCATATCATAACTAGTGTAGCCCTTGGCAACCTTCACCTTCATGAACCAAGTGGACCTACATAATAGGGTTCATAAGTACTATTCAAGTGGACCTAGATAAGTATATCACAATCAATTGATTCAAGAGCCCATACATAGTCATATAGGTCTGGAGTTGAAATTCACAAGCACAAAATTCACATTGAACCCACACAAGATGGTCTCTACTCAACATGTACACATAAAAAAATACCAACTATAAAGCAATCAAATCCACCCACTTAATTCAAATGAATAACCATAACACACTATTTAGAAACACATACTTTATTTTAAAAATACAAGGGAAAATTATCCAACCTTACTTAATGATACTTATAGTTTTTGTCTTCAAATGGCAAAGACAATCTTAATGAATATCATCCCAATCTTAACTCAAAATCAAGTAAATATGCACATAGGCACTTATTACACCTATTGCCACTACAATATAATTTCCCAAATGGTCCATAATTACATGCTTCTTGATATCTTCTCAATATAATACATCTAATATTTCCAATATTACAAGTATCTAAAACCTCATAGGTCTTACAACATAGGTGTATCTTTGCCTTAGCCATGATTCCTACACGAACATACCATCATCCAACACAACCATAGTACCCCTTCCTTGGTTTCATGATAGTTACCCTATCTAAATTATTGTACTTAGTTTAAGAAAACATCATGTAGTCATATAAAGCCTTTATCGACCAATTTGAAGTGGATTACCAACAGTATCAACTTGTAAAATTAAAATATGTATAGCATTGTGTGGTTCTAGTACCACTAAATGAAGTCATCATCTCTTAATTAAGGAGATCGATATAGTTGTAAGTCAAAGCTCAACTTACAACTATAAGCCAAAGCTCATATCGAGTAAGTATATTTCCTAGCACACACTATAAGGAGATCAATATAGTTGTAGCTTCAACCTAAAACTCTAATTCACCTTATTCCCTACAAAATCTTAAGGTAAGAGTATACATTGCGTTCCATTTTTGTCTATTAAGAAGTCCAAGCATTGAGAAAATGAAATAATTCAACCTTTGAAGGATTAGTCATTTATCATGCAAAAATGACATGGTTTTTTATTGGTAGAAAAACACAATTCTAGGTCTATTTATAGACCTTTCAATAGTCAACATCCCCACACTCCCCTTTTTCTAGGAATTCACATGGTTTCAATCACAAATCAAGTTGTTATACTACAACTTATACACCAAGATGACTTGAACATATTATGAATAATAAATAATTATGACCCAAATAAAGAATATCGGTTAATGTTAGAGACTAAGTTTATCATATTAAGAGTTGTAGAGTAAAAAATTTTCCCTTCTACTAGAATGTGCTCGTATCTTGAAGACCATATTCTATATGAAGAAATTTCTCCCTTTAATATTAACTTCAAAAGTTTATTTTCTCTCTACTTTATACTCATCCATTGGGAGATGCCTTTCTCTTTTCCAACAATCAACTAGATAGGATTCTCTAAGAATTGGTACTTCCATAGCCCTGATTGAAGAACATAATACAAATACATGAAACTTTAATGATTGCCAAGAAAGCACATTAAGAATATTTTTTCCCTAGAACTATTTGTTTCATATTCCTGTTAAAATGATAGATATATAATGCAAATAAGATGAGTTGTATGATCAACAAGAAGCCATGTCAACAATTTTATTTTGGACATTATAATCTCAAACTAGCATTAGTCCATCCTCTCTCAAACCTAGGCAAGAACAATTACATGCACAAGACAAAATACTGAATGATACAATGCTCATACATAAACTAAACTATATACTCCAAAAAATTGCCTTGTTGGATGCCCATAGCTTAATCAAAAGCTCTCATTTTAATACAGGCAAGGAGAATGCCAATAAAATTTATGGAGTTTGGCTTTTCACTCACCAATTCTAGTTGCTTGAAATTTTCTAAACCTTTTCCACAAATTAGTTTTATAAATATCATGCCTACTAGAGCAGTTGCAACTAAAACATGTGACACAAATCCTATCACTTCTTCCCTTGGGACCGTCCATGCCCTATTATAGAGTTTCCAATTTGGTGCAGGCCATGGAGGATGGGATGATCTTGAGAGTACAGGCCGCAATAACATAGAATAGTATTTAGGGAGGTTGTGTGTAATCAACATGTTGGTGTTTCAATTCACACCTCTAGAGTGTGTATTGGAAACAGACAGTTATGCACAGATAAACTGCTCTTCAAATTAGGAGGGGAAGCTCCCTCTTTTGTTGTTATTGTATAAAAATTAAAGTAAACTAGGTTCCTATCTTTTTTACTCAGCTGTAGAGCACAAGGTCATAAAACATAATGCATTGCAACTAAGGTTTTCTCTGGTTTCTGTGTATCTTAACTACAACTAGGCTAAAACTTTAACTATCTTATCTCCTCAAGAAATTCAGAGCGAGAGGGTCTAGGAGCAATTGGGAATGGTTTGATCACTTAGACAAACTTGTCTCTCAGAGTGATAATTTGAAATAAAGTTAATGCAAGTAATCATCAGACAATAAACTATATGGCAGGATTCCCAAGGAGGCAATGGCGCTCTTTCTGAGGTGTAGGTTGAAATAAAGCTTATTGGAAACAACATTAAATGATAATCATAATCTCTTAATTCCCAAGGAGGCGATGGCACTCTGTCCGAGGTGTAGATTGAAAGAAAGATTATTGGAACAACAAAATATGAAAGATTTTGAGAATTTTGGATCAAAGGCACGAGGCTCTCCTGATTTATTATCTCAATTTCAATCAAAGATTACAGTTTGGGACATCAAATTGCATGAAAGAGAACAATCACACAACATGCGATCAACCAAATACACTTGAAAAATATTGAACAAAAATACCTGAATAACAAGAACACAAGCATACTACTTAGCATTTAGCTATAACAAATATGATTCAAGAACATACACTAAGTGAACAAAACACAGGCTATCCGACATCAGCATTTTGCTATTGTGAAGTAAAATTGTCCGAACAGTGTTGTGTGCCCAGTCAATCTTCAAGGTTTTCATAATGCAATTCTCTCAGGTTGAATACAAGACCAAAACGGTCTTACTTCATGAATTCCTGAAAACGGTTGACACTGATCTGCATCGGGCACACCTAGAGGTGCAAATTGAAATGCCAACAATTTTCTGGCGCAACAACGAAGAAAAGCTAACACTTTTGTGACACAGGAATGACCATTTGGCATCCTACTACTCTGGTTCAACAACCAAGTCTCACACCTGCCATCATTTAGTCGAACTTCATATTCATTGAAGGAGAGCGAACGGACACCATCAATACCCTGCGGACTTTCATCTTCAAGAACAAAGAACCAAACACTCAGTGGAGGAACGCGGCTATTACTCTGGACGAGGAAGAAGAAAAAGTTGATCTTGTAGCTAACAGGCCAATTCTACCACCTCCTGCGTGGCAGTAATCCATCCTAGCTTACCAAGTTTACACAAGGAGGAGAACAAATCCTCTCTTTCAACAAGCAAACATTGGAGAAGCATCTGACACTGACACATTCTTCCAGGAGGAACCTGTCACCAACCAAAAGCAATGGGTGACAACAACAATCATAATGGTGAAGGCCAAAATGGAAATGGCTGAAATGGTAGAAATCCAAGACGTCCACCCCCATTGCCTTGGGGTGATAACATTGGGCCATTGGCCTTGCAAGGACACCATGACTGCCCAAGGGTTCACGAAAGCATTTCCCAATATTTTACAGCGATGGAGCTTGTCACCCCGATGAGCACATTTCTACATGCACATCAGCTTGCTCTGTCTTACATGTACGTACGACATGAAGATATCGTCATGCGAATCTTTGTAGAGACTCTTGAGGCAAGTGTTGCCGACTAGTTTCATCATCTGGAACCAGGCATTATTACAAGCTGGGTAGTCATGAGTGAAAATTTCTTGGCTAGATTCAAACCTGTAGAAGATAGCCATCAACTATTTGCTCAACTCTTCAATTTGAAAATGGAGTGCAACGAGCCCATGAGGGAGTTTGTAGCAAGATTTAATCATCTTGTTACACGACTTTCTTCTACACTTGATCCATCACAAGAGATTTTGTTGAGCAGCTTCATTAATGCCCTCCCGTCGGATATAGCCTTTTTCTCAAAATTGGCTCATGAAACTGAACTACCAATTGCACAAGAAAGAGTTATTAAGATCGAAGACAACATGATCACATCCAGGAAGATGAAGACCGATGCTATCCGGCCACTTGTCCAAGCATGTGCAAATCCATTGCTACAAAATGTAGCCAATGAGGTGACCATCCTCAAAAGACAATCATCCACTCAAGGGCAACAAGCACTGCCCACACCACCGCCATATCAACAACAACAACAGTACCAATCTCAGCAGCAATACCAACCGAAGAGGAACAACATTCAAATGTTCAACAACTACAAACCAAGGTTTCCAACAGCGCTACCAAGACAGTCAACAGAAGCTGAGAAGTCCACAGTATTTTGTTGTTTCCACGAGATTGATGCACATACCAGATCCACATGTCCTAAGAATCTAAGAATGAACCAAATCATGGGATTTACTGAAGACGCACCAAGTTCAAGTTCTGTACCTTCACCAAGTTCAAACGTTGTCTCACCACAAACGGACAACTTTAATGGCGACTCTGCAACAAGATACTTTGATAGTGAACCAGTCAATCAAGAAGAAGAACAATACCGTCAATATTCTCTTGTTGTAAATCATGAGAATGTCTCAACACTTGTGTTCACACATGCCCAACACTTCAAAGCACAAAAAGAAGAGGAAGAAAGACAAAAATCAAACAAAAAGGGAAAAGAAGTTCCTTCCACTTCCAATCCCAAGTCTTCACATGAGAACATCAAAGCAGTTGTTGAGGACCCATCTTCAGCAAGTTTTGACATCGTGGCTTCCATGATGAAGACGAAGGTACAAATATCGCAACTGGAGTATCTTCAAGACCATCCATAACAATTGGATCAAATTCTCAAGGTCATAAAGAAGCAAGTTGTAATCAAACCCACATTGCTCGAGTCATTTGTACCAGCGGAAGAAAAGCGGAACCCATTTTATATATCTTTATATATAGGAGGTTTCAAACTTAGCAACTATATCATAGACTCGAGAGCTTGTGACAACATCATGCCCTTACAAATCATGAACCCATTGGGACTCTCGTGCACCAAGACTCACGACAAATGCTATTCACTTGAATCGAAGCCAATGTCGTTGCTTGGCCAGCTAAAAGACGCTCAAGTAAGGTTGGCATCTTGTCCGAAGAAGAAAATCATGATGACCATCCTGGTAGTTGACACTCCAACCAGTTACGAGATGCTACTGAGTAGAAGCTTCTGGAAGGATCTCAATGGAGAGATTCAGTTGGATTGGTCATATGCAACGATCCTGTTGAAGAAAGGCAGTTTCAAGTTGGAGCCTGAGGCCAAGTCCAAATTCACAGTGGTGAAGTCCCAAGACCCCCAAGCATAAGTGTTATATCAAGACACGGGTCCTAGAACATATGCCATGTTGTCTGAAGTAACTAAAGAAAGGAAAAAGGATGCATTTTCCACAAGTACCTCAAAAGAAGATACCAAGATGTGGACCATGCAATTTGACAAAAGTTGCTCAACAGTAGGCTCGGGAGCAATTGTCAGATCACTTCTCCCAAAGGTGTTTTATATCCATTTGCTTATCACTTGTAGTTTGAAAATAAAACAACACAACGGAATACGAGGCACTCATCCTAGGCCTCAAGAACACAAGGGATATGGGTATAAAACTACTCCAATTCGAAGGCAATGTAAAACTGATTGTGTAATAGATCATAGATCGTTACCAAGTAAGAAAAGGTCACCTTCAGTCTTATCGACAAAGGGTGTGGAACGCAATCGACTAGTTTGAAGCATTCAACATTAAGTTCATTCCATGTGATCACAATAGTAGAGCAGATGCCCTTGCGGTATCGATTGCTCTCTTCATGCCTCATTCTAAATTTCATCAGAATGCTTTCACCATTGAGCTCGTATATAGGCTAGTTGTCCTCAACAACTATGGCAACTGGTAGGTCTCCGATGATGATGATGGCATCGAAGAATTCATCTGCATGGGCAAAAACTACAAAGAGTTATTCTTTGAAGGTAGCGCTTCTCCCTTCAAATAATTTGTACCAAAATATTTTGAAGCAACGAAATTTGGGATCATCCAACTAAGAGGCAACAATATTCCCCAAGGGTCTAGTATCCTTAGAGGATATATTTGATAGACACGATAGGCATATTCAAGATCAAAGGAACTCGAAAACAAAGACATCTGTTGACTATTGTCAAGTCAACATTACTACGAAAGACAAGCCTCGGCAACGGTTGCACGACAGAAGAAAGCAACGGTTTCATCTCCCTATTCTAGCACTATCGAGATGTCTTCACCTGGTCCTATGAAGATTTGAAGTTCTTCACACCAAAGGAATTGTCTCACACAATTCCACTCAATTTGGATGCCAATCCATTCAAACAGAGGCAAAGGCACTACAACCTACATATCCAAGATAGTATCTACGCGAAGGTACAGAAGATGGTGGATGCAAAGATAATATTTCCAATCCATCATTCCACCTGGGTGTCTAATATCATTCATGTGTACAAGAACGAAGAAATATGAATCTATGTTGACTTCAGGAACCTCAACCAACCATCCCTAAAGGATAATTATCCTTTTCCAGTCATGGAGCACACATTGCAGACGGTCACTGGATCGGAGATGTTATCATTGCTTGATGGCTTTTCTGGATACAACCAGATTGCGGTTGTTGAGGAGGATCAAATTAAAACGGCATTCACCACCCCATGGGGTATGTTTTCCTATGAGAGGATGCCCTTCGATCTCATCAATGTCGGTGCCACTTTTCAAAGAGCCATGGATCTGGCGTTTGGGGACCTAAAAGACAAACTGGTTGTCATCTACCTCGACGACCTTACTGATTCTTCAAAGAATCGGCAAGATCATTTTCAACACTTAGTGAAAGTGTTTGAGAGATTCAGGTACCACCACATTTCATTGAATCCAAAGAAATCCATCTTTGCGGTGACGGAAGGAAAATTGCTAGGCCATATCATCTCCAAAGAAGGAACTCAGATTGACCCTAGTCAGGTTGATTCAATC
This sequence comes from Sequoiadendron giganteum, assembly GCA_007115665.2. Lineage (NCBI taxonomy): Eukaryota > Viridiplantae > Streptophyta > Pinopsida > Cupressales > Cupressaceae > Sequoiadendron > Sequoiadendron giganteum. The sequence continues at coordinate 630,305,770 of CM021104.1, forward strand.
AAAAACTTGTCTCCTCAAACAAATAGAACCGGGGTACATTCCTTCTTCGGCAAAGTCAATTTTATACGAAGATTTGTACCTGACTTCTCAAAGCTGACCAAAGACATATCAGCAATGATGAAAAAGACATCCGCCTTCAAATGGACTAAAAAAGGAAGGAAGGCATTCGTCCGAATAAAAGAAGCCATCAGTAAAGCACCAGTACCGGTCCGACCCGATTTCAATAAGGAGTTCATTCTTTATTGTTACGCATCGGAACACACTCTTTATGCCATACTGACACAAAAGTTGAATGAGGAGACCGAATCGCCAATTGCTTTCATGAGTAATAGCTTCAAAGGCAGCAAGTCTCGATACTCCCAAATAGAAAAGAACACCTATGCAGTTGTGAGGGTCATAAAGAATTTTATATTCTACATCTTAAACTTCCACACAACGGTGTTTGTCTATGATCCTGTAGTCAAGAGTGTCCTAACTCAACAGGAAATGGGCACCAAAAGAGGTAACTAGATCGCAAAGGTCCAGGAATACGACTTGGAGATCAAGCTGACCAAACTCATCCGTGGGAGAGGTCTATTTCAACTGATTGCAAAAGACGGTGATCTAAAGCACCAAGCTATTGATGGCATGCTAGAAATAGAGATTGAAGAGGACCTTCCCATGGCCCTACTAGTTGATTATGCGGAAGAATGGTACTCTGAACTTTGGTACTATTTGACTTATGGAGAATGTCCAACTCACTTGAACAAACAGCAGAAAAGAACTCTGAAGTTAAGAGCACAAAGCTACATGCTTAGAAACAATGTTCTATACAACTGTGGGCTTGATGAAACGTTCTTTTTATGTGTCAACAGGGACCAACAACATCGTTTGTTGGAAACATTTCATGGTCAAGCATTTGGAGGCCACTTTTCATCAAAGGTTACTGCTTTCAAAATCCTACGAGCACAATTCTATTGGTCGACTTTGTTTCGCGACGCATACGATTGGGTGCACAGATGTCAAAAGTGCCAACATTTTGTTGGCAAGCTCAAACTGGCAGCCATCCCACTAAGGCCAGTGATTATAGATGTTCCATTTCAATAATGGGGTATAGACATCATAGGTTCGTTCAACCCACATTCCAATAAGGGGCATGTCTATTCCTTACAACAAAGGATTACTTCACAAAATAGGTTGAGGCAATTCCTACCAAGCAAGCTACTTCTGAGGTCATGTGTGACTTTCTCAAGGAAAACATCATTACACGCTTCGGGGTACCATGAAATATCGTGACTAACAATGCAACAAGCTTCTCATCAAAGGAGCTAATAGAATTTTGTTTTTATCATGGCATCACCTCGTCCCACTCTTTAGATTACTATCCATGGGGTAATGGACAAGTTGAATCATCCAACAAGAACATTGTCACGATCATGCGCAAGATGATTGACTCCAATCAATGAGCTTGGCACAAGAAGTACGACGCTCTTTGGGCCAATAGAATCACTCCCAAAAGAGCTATTGGCACTTCCTCTTTCACTATTTTATATGATACGGAAGTTGTGTTACCCATCACGTTGGAGTTGTCTGTTTTGCAGCTAACATCCACAGTAGAAGATGCAAAATTCAAAGATTTGATTGAGAAACATATCCTGTGCCTGACGAAGCTAAAGGAAGAAAGGGTGGAGGTAGTCGATAAAATCACTCAGCATCAAGAGCGAGTGAAGAAGATCTTTGACAAGGAGGCTTGTCAACGAAACTTTGAGATCGAAGACAAAGTCCTATTATAGGACAAGAGACACGAACCCAAGCGAATGCACGGTAAACTTGACTCCCTTTGGTTGGGGTTGTTCCAAATCCATGAGTTCGTGGGAGAGAATTCCTACATTCTCTCGCATTCGGATGGAAGGCTCTTCCCGCTACCATACAGCGGGTAGTATCTACAACATTTATCCCTGCAGGGGTAGAGTGAATTTCTATAAATAATTTTCTTTCTTTTCGTAATGTGTTTCTCCTTTTTGTAATGTAAACGTTATGTAGTAATGTTTTTCCCCGTTCTGTAAAGTATCATCGTGTTTTAGGTGATTTATTAGATAGTCTTGTTTTAGGTGAATTTTAGGATAACTCCAAACCAAAGGTGTTGTGAAAATAGTCCTGACTCCATTGCCCAACTGATAAGATACTAGTATGCACTTTAAAAACTCAAAGATTCTCGGTTCTCCTATACCATAAGTATCTGACATGGTCACTAGACAGAGCCTAATGTTGTACCCAAAATAAATTTTTGCTTCAATAAGGAATTTTGATAAAAATGGTCTAAATCTTGTAAAATTATCGTCAAAAGTTTGTTTTAGGTCAAACAAAACATGGGCTTTATGGGTTTATGTCGAGGATACTTGCAAATTTTAAAAAATTTAAAAATTAGGGTTTCAAACCCCCATTTTTAGGAAAACAATAAAAAATAGGACCTTTCTAGAAATAATTGAAAATGATTTTGATAGGATAATTTGACTTCACGGTCACACTGGTCAAGTCAAAATCACCAAAAAGTTTGTTTTACTCTGGTGGGTTTATTTCATTTTTCTAGGAGAAAAGATAGGACCTCTAAGGTCATCAATGGCAGAATGGTCAATACCAGGTATCTAAATCTAAGCCTCAAAAGCTTCAAGGAAGAATTCATGGCAAAAGATGCTCGAAAAGATGCTTCACAACAAAGGAGATTTTCAAAGGTTGAAAAATGCTAAAAATATTCTAAGTATGGAAGATGCACACCTTGCTACAAGAAAGATGCTACGCAATCAATGCCTTGGTAAAATTTTCAAGCACCCATACACGCATTATGGTGAAATCAATCGCAATGGTGAACGTGTTCATGTCATCGACAGTGGTGATCAACGCAGTTGGCAAGACAGTGAACGTGAAGCGCGAGGAGGTCGAAATCATCAACGGATGACCAATTCAGGAGTCAAAGCGCCCTTGCTGGACAGGGGGGCCCATGAATCAAAGAGGCCAACCGCAATTGTTATGAATTGTGAAAACGGTCGTCCTCTTCAGAATCTTGTTGGCTTTCCAATGAATTGTCAAGCGAGTTCACCAGATTCATCAAACACCATCAAACGCAAGAGGCAAACGATGTTGAAAGCAAACATCATCAAAGATAGCAGTCAAACAAGGGAAAAAGCGCCCCTGTAGCCCAAGGGTGCCCAAGAAACAAAGCTATCAGATGTCAGTCTTTAGATTGGCAACCTCCAGATAACCTCCTCTGATTTGGCCCAGCTTCTCGATGGATCCTATAGCCAATTCACGAGACATATCAAACAATGGCAACTATTGACTGTTCGAGCACGCGAAACGAAGGATGAATCAGTGGACATCAAAGCAAAAGCGCCCATGCTAGCCAAGGGTGCCCATCATTTTGGGCAACCAAATGAATTTTTTAGCAACTGTTTTCTCTAAGGCATTTGCTCAACATCCTTTCAAATTTACGATCGATCCAATTGCAAGCTCACGAGACTTGTCAAGCACTCAGAGACGAAGATCAAGCATAAAATGTTGGAGGCGAAGGCGAGTTGAAGAACGTGAAAATTTAACTAAGTGTTGAAGAGAATGCACCTTCCTAGAAATAGGCGCCCAACCTTTTGGGCAATCAAATGTTACTTTCAAGCTTTGTAACTTCCAGAAAGTCCTTCATTTTGATCAATCTTCACAATGACACCATCAGCAAATTTGACAGAACAAGCAAACATCCGACAATGAAGATCAAACCGAACCTGTTCGTGAAAAGGTTGCAAAGTGAAAATTATAGCACAAAAGGTCAAAGATGCCCTTGCGGGCCAAGGGCACCCAAGAGTTTGAACCTTCTAAATCAACTTTCATGACTTGTGATGCCAGTCATCCTTTCCGGGATTGAACTAGTTTTCCATCCAATGTCTCAGCATGTTCATGGGAGTCATCAGTTACTGATGATGGCAAATCAAAGCATGGAGGGTCAAACTAGAGAAATTGAAAAAGCATCCAAGAAATTGGCTAACATTGGCAGAAAAAGCGCTCTTCTAGTAAAAGGCTTCCAAGAATTTGAGGCACCAGATTCAGGTTTTATGGTTTGCAGCTCCCAAGAACATCTCTTCAAAGTTGATCCAACTTTGCAGTGAATCTATCAACAAGGCTTCAAGATCGATCAAGCAACTGGAATCAGGGATCAAATAGGCACTTTGCCACAAGAAAAAGATGAAAATCTTCAACTCTCAAGACTTGGGCGCCTAAAGTCAAAGTAGGCCCTAGTTGACTTGAGTTAAGATATTTTGGAGGCCTCTTCATGCCTAGGCGTCCCAAATCAGGTGGAGATGATTTTGTTAACTGCCAATCACGGAGGTGATTCCCCCAATCAGGATTTGGACACCTAATTGATGCTTGCAATTCCAAATTGATATATATCAAGCCTAGATGTCCATTCTTGCTCATTCTTTGTAAGTTGAAGCTCAAACACAAATATTTTTATCTCCAACATTATTTGAGGATCTAACAAAATCCATTCTCAACATTCTTCGTCTTTTCAAGAACAGGTTGCACAGAGGAACAGTTTTTCAAAGTTTACATCTCCAAGCGTGATTTTCTTGAAGATTCAAGGCAACAACTTATAACTTCTAGCTTCTCCCCACATATTTCTTCTAGCTTCTCACCCTCACATTTCTTTTGTTCTTGTCTTAGATTTTCTTGCATTTCCAAGAAAACGATATATTTTCACAGATCTGGCCTTTTGGGTTTGTTCGGCACAGCATTGGCCCAAAAACCCACGTGTCAGATTCTTCCAGAGAAAGTTGTCCTGCTACCCCCTTTTTTAGGGTTTTCAAAAAAAGTCACCTTTTCAAAAAACAGACAAACTAGGTTTGTTTGGATTTGAAGCACCTACAATACCCATGTGTTAGATTTTTTCGAGAAAAATAAGCTTTTGTTGCCTCTAGAACTTGTACCCCGAATGGTTGTTGCATGTCAAAGGAAAAGTAACTTTTTTTAATTTATGGCGTTTTGGTTTCATTAAAAAAGATATTCCCAACAAAACCCACTTCTCAAAAAAATTCGTAAAAATTACCCCTGGGTGAGACTATTTTTAGTCGTAGTAGAAAAGTTGTCTGAACAGTGTCGTGTGCCCAGTCAATCTTTAAGGTTTTCATAATGCAATTCTCTCAGGTTGAATAGAAGACCAAAACGGTCTTACTTCATGACTTCCTGAAAACGGTTGATGTTGATCTGCATCGGACACACCCAGAGGTGCAAATCGAAACGCCAACAGTTTTTTGGCGCCCAAGAAAATTGTAGGTGTTTCAATTCGCACCTCTAGGTGTGCCCAATGCAGATCAGTGTCAACCATTTTTAGGAAGTCATGAAGTAAGATTGTTTTGGTCTTGTATTCAACCTAAGAGAATAGCATTTTGAAAACCTTGAAGATTGATTGGGCACACGACACTGTTCAGACAACTTTTCTGCTGCGATTAAAAACAGCCTCACTGAAGGGTAATTTTTACGAAAATTTATGAAACGTGGGTTTTGTTGGAAATATCTTTTTGAACAAACCCAGAACGTCAAAAATTCAAAAAAGTGACTTTTCTTTTGACATGCAACAACCCTTTGAGCTAGAAGTTCTAGAGGCAGCAGAAGCTTATTTTTCCCAAAAAAGTCTAACACATGGGTACTGTAGGCGCTTCAAAGCCAAACAAACCCAATTTGTCTATTTTTTGAAATGATGACTTTTTCCGAAAACCCTAAAAAAAGGGGTAGCAGGGCAACTTTCTCTAGAAGAATCTGGCACATGGGTTTTATGGCCACTGTTGTGTTGAACAAACCCAAAAGGCCAGATCTATGAAAATATATCGTTTTCTTGGACATGCAAGAAAATCTAAGACAAGAACAAAAGAAATGTGAGGGTGAGAAGCTAGAAGAAATATGTGGGGAGAAGCTAGAAGTTATAAGCTATTGCCTTGAATCTTCAAGAAAATCATGCTTGGAGATGTAAACTCTGAAAAGCTATTCCTCTGTGCAACTTGTTCTTGAAAACACGAAGAATGCTAAGAATGGCTTCCGTCAAATCCTCAAATAACATTGGAGATAAAAATATTTGTGTTTGAGCTTCAACTTGCAAATAATGATTAAGAATGGATGCCCAGGCTTGATATATATCAATTTGGAGGTGCAAGTATCAATTAGGCGTCCAAATCCTGATTGGGGGAATCACCTCTATGATTGGCAATTAACAGAAACATCTCCAACTGATTTGGGACGCCTAGGCATGAAGAGGCCTTCAAAATATCTTAAGACAACTGGGGCCTACTATGACTTTAGGTGCCCAAGTCTTGAGAGTTGAAGATTTTCATCTTTTTCCTGTGGTGAAGTGTCCCTGTTTGATCCCTAATTCCAATTGCTTGATCGATCTTGAAACCTTGCTAACAAATTCACTACAAAGTTGGATCCACTCTAAAGAGATGTTCTTGGGAACTGCAAACCATAAAACCTGAATCTGGTGCCTCAAATTCTTGGGCACCTTTTCCTAGAAGGGTGTTGTTTCTACCAATGTTAGCCAATTTCTTGGATGCTTTTTCAATTTCTCCAATTTGACCCTTCGTGCTTTGATCAGCCATCACCGGTAACTAATGACTCTCATGAACATGCTAAGACATTGGATGGAAAACCAGTTCAATCCCGAAAAGGATGACTGGAATCGCAAGTCATGAAAGTTGATTTAGAAGGTTCAAACTCTTGGGCACCCCTGGCCTACAGGGGCGTCTTTGACCTTTTGTGTTGTAATTTACACTTTGCAACCTTTCTCAAACAGGGCCGGTTTGATCTTCGTCATCGGATGTTTGCTTGTTCTGTCGAATTTGTTGATGGTGTCATTACGAAGATTGATCAAAACGGAGGACTTCTTGGAAGTTACAAAGCCTGAAAGCAGCATTTGATTGCCCAAAAGGTTGGGCGCCTATTTCTAGGAAGGTGCATTCTCTTCAACACTTAGTTAAATTTTCACGTTCTTCAACTCGCCTTCACCTCCAACGTTTTATGCTTGATCTTCATCTTTGAGCACTTGACAAGTCTCGTGAGCTTGCAACTAGATCGATCACAAAGCTGAAAGGATGTTGAGCAGATGCCTTAGGGAAAACAGATGCTAAAAACTTCATTTGGTTGCCCAAAATGATGGGCACCCCTGGCTTGCAGGGGCGCTTCTGCTTTGATGTCCATTAACTCATCCTCCATTTCGCATACTCGAACGATCAACAACTGTCGTCGTTTGATATGTCTCATGAACTAGCTGCAGGATCCATCGCGAAGCTGGGCTGAATCAGAGGAGGTTACTAGAGGTTGTCAATCCAAAGACTGGCATTTGATAGCTTTGTTTCTTGGGCACCCCTGGTCTACAAGGGCACTTTTTCCCTTGTTTGACTGTCGTCTTTGATGACCTTCGCTTTCAACATCTTTTTCCTTTGCCTATGTTTGACAATATTTGACGAATCTAGTGAACTCGCTTGACGAATCATTGGAAAGTTAGCTGAATTTTGAAGAGGAAAACCGTTTTCACAATTCATAACAACTGCAATTGCCCTCTTTGATTCATGGGCGCCCCTAGCCAGTAGGGGCACTTTGACTCCTGAGTTGGTCATTCGTTGATGATTTTGACCTCCTCACGCTTCGCGTTCACCATCTTGCCAACTACGTTGATCACCGTTGTCGATGACGTGAACACGTTCATTGTTGTGATTGCTTTCACCATCATGCATGTACGGGTGCTTGAAAAGTTTACCAAGGCATTGACTGCGTAGCATCTTTCTTGTAGCAAGGCGTGCATATTACATACAAGGAATATTTTCAACATTTTTCAACCTTTGAAAATCTCCTCCGTCGTGAAGCATCTTTTCGAGCATTTTTCGCCATAAATTCTTCTTTGAAGCTTTTGAGGGTTAGATTTTGATACCTGGTACTAGCCATTTTGCCCTTGATGACCTCGAAGGTCCTATCTTTTCTCCTGGAAAAATGAAATAGATCCACCAATGTAAAACAAACTTTTTGGTGATTTCGACTTGACCAATGTGATCGTGAAGTCAAATTATCCTATCAAAATCATTTTCAATTATTTCTAGAAAGGTCCTATTTTTTAGGGTTTTCCTAAAAATAGCAGTTTGAAACCCTAATTTTCTAAATTTCCAAATTTTGCAAGTATCCTCCTTGACATAAACCCCACAAAAAGCCCATGTTTTGTTTGACCTGAAACAAACTTTTGACGACAATTTTACAAGATTTAGACCATTTTTATCAAAATGTCTTATTGAAGCAAAAATTTATTTTGGGTACAACACAACAAAATGTGCAGTGCCTCCATAACATTGTAGATTGAGATGAGTAGCCAATGCCTATAGCATTTTATGATTGTACTTGTGGTGTAGAAATTGGATTCACAACTACCAATTGCATTTGGAGAAATATATCCATGAAACACAACATGATCTCAATAAAGATGCAAATCATAAGGATACTCAAAGGGTGTTACAAATTTTAAAATGGGGGAGAATATTTCAAGATATAGGCATTAAATAAAAATGGTGACCAACGGTATCGAGACAATGAAGGAGAAGCAGCAACCGTGGAAAATGTCATTGGGAATCAACAAAAGCAAAACAAGTCTCATCCTTGGGATGTATATTTGGTTGACCACAAAAGCAAACATCAATTCAAGAGTAGGAAGAAATCCCACACAAAAACAAGTGAAGCGACAACAGCCATCACAAAACTGCAATGCAAAAAGGAATGGAATTGATCTCAAATTCTCAATCTCAACTCAAAGACGTTTCAACCTCAAAAAGCCTTGCCACATTTAAGATGAGAAGGAACATGGAAGGTAGGTCCTAGCTTAGCTGCTAACTGACATAATAGAGGTAAAAGATTAAATTACGTGCACAATCATCTTTCAATGTTTGTGTGTCACTTTCAAGGCCAGCATGCACTAAGAAAGAGGATTAAAGCATGCATTTATAGGTAAAAAGCAAAGTAAAACTTGTACACAAATGAAATCAAATGTTCTTGATGTAACTCAAAAAACATGCATGCATAGATAAAAACAGGGATTGTTCGAGCACTAGAATAGCATCACATGTATATGAAAAAGCAAGGGCAACGTTTCCTTTTTTTGTTTGGATATAGTTTTTTTTCCTCTTTGTATGCATCCAGAGAGGCCTTCTCACTTGTTGCAGATATTTTCACAATAATCTTAGGATTTTTACTTGAATATGCAATTTTTGATCTTCTTGAGTTTACTTGTATATGCATTACTCTTTTCATCATGTATATGCTGAACGATATCTCTTTTGTTGAGATAAAATTTATTAACCTTGTAAACCAATGTATTGGATAAAATACAGTTGTTGACCTTGGCAGTTCCTAAAGTGTGTTCTCTTAAACCTAACACCTCCTTTGCATCATAAACAACGCATCAATATCACCTTAAAAAAATTCATCCATATAGATTGTAAAACTTAACAAAAAAATTTACTCCAATACAAAGAGATGAAAAGCTACTCAGACAAAATCACTGTACCAATCACTTCATACCAATTGCACCAATAATGGATTTACAAAGATACAGTTTTTAAAAAATATTTGAATCAACTCTGAACAAGGGCTTGCCCACAAGGTACAAGACCAATGATCCACATATTTACACTTAAAAAATTAACATAAGATTTCCACAGTGCCTAAAATTAAGTTAGAAAGCTCCTAGTAAAAAATTGTGTATGAGACTTTAACATCAACATTTTGGATCACATGATTGATGAAAAAAATGAGATGAGGATTGTAAGAATAACTTCATAAGAAGTGCTTGTGATGCCAAATGAGGTGAACCTGGGAAACATGGAAACCAGAAGATTAAAAATAAGCTGAAGTTGAAGATAGAAGATGGGAGGGATGACAACCCAAAAAAACTTGAAACAAGAGGTAAGGTATGCAAAGAAACAAGTGGTAATGTCGTTGGGAGAGAGGAAGTGAAACAGCAAATTAAAAATTATAAGTCTGGGCAGAAAATTACAAAAAAAATTATGAGCAGACGGTTAAATTGAAGTTTTATATAGATCATAATATCATATATAGGTCATATTAATGTTCTAATTTATGTTTTAGTGCATAAACCATATTAAGGTTGCATTATTTACACGTGAATTTCTACACTTCCAATGGGTGGCATTCAACATCATCTATCTTCAAAACATCTCTTCCATGATTTTGAAAACTTGTTTCACTTAACTTTCATCTGCATTTTTAAGACTGCCCACATTTGCTACATATAATGTTTTTTCAGCTGATTCTGGAGAAATCAATTCTATAGATTTAGGTGATGCATTTTCTAAATCATCATTTGAGTTGGAAGGCCTGTTCTCACAGTCACCAACAGTATAACGATATTCAGCTACTCTTACACCTGCCTGTCTAAGCTGTCGTTTATTAGCAATAAGATGCATAGCAACTTCCTTATCAACCTGAGCATCCTTGCAATTTGGCTATATAAAAGTAAGTCACCAACATCAGTATTCTGTAGCACATATAGAATCAAAAAATATTGTTAGATTAGATAAACTAGTTTTAACAATACCTGCAGTTCTAATGCTTTCTTAGAGCTTTGGATAGAAAGCTCTGGCTCTCCAAAATTTAGCTGGGCTCGGGAGAGGGTCACCCATGCCTGCACAAAATCATTCACACATGCCTATCAATCATCCACAAACTAATCTGCAAAATTACTAAGCATTTAATGGCAAAAAGGGGAAGTCCGACTCATGTATGGGGCATCCATCCAATGCATGGCTGACTCAATTCAGTTTGTGATAATACGATTTAATTATTTATATATGGAATCCTGTGTTACAAGTTATAAACTATATACAAAAATATGCACAAAATTTGATTGTTCATGTAGAACTAAAATATATTGATAAACCATGCGACTGAAAACACAAATGACAATGTAAGCACCAATAAATAAATCTTAAAATCATGTTAAGTTTAAGAAGTGATTTCGTCAATGACTAAGATTTGATGAGCACACCAATAACAATGATAATATTCAAGTAAGATCTAGCAATTAAGAACACAATGAGAACACCGATTTACATGGAAACCCTTGTGGGAGAAAACCACAGCAAATTATTGCTTATATATTATAGATTAATCTTCTTCTTCTTCTTGTAGGCTCCAACCTGCTAGAGACTCCAATCTCCACTTGACAGAAATATAGGCTCCAAGCTATTGGAGGCTTCAACCCCAAGACAAACTAAGCTCCAACCCAGCAAAAGGGTCCAACCCCCACACAAACGGAGCTCCAACCCAGCAAGAGGCTCCAACCTATTAATGGCTGATATAGTTTACTTCTCCACATGATCTTCGTCTCATAAAACTGTTTACCCCTTTCAATTTTCATAAATCTGATCACACACTTCCTTCCCTTACAAATCTGATCACACACTTCCTTCCCTTCAAATCTGACCACACACTTCACACAATCCTTTATTCACAAATCTAATCCCACCCTTCACACAATGTTCTTTTCACAAATCTGATCTAACTTATGCACCAATTCCTTTCACAAATCTGATTACAATCATGCACAATCCTCCTTCAGCATATGATCACGCGGCAGACATTCCCTGTGAAAATTGCATAAAAAAACCATAATGAAAAATCGCTGAAAACCACGGAAAACTCTGCTGGAAATCAGACGGAAGATTTTAACAGGAAATCGTGAGTAGAAACCCTCATAAATCACTATTAAACTGAAAAAACTGGTGGAAATCAGAGGAAACCAATCAAATCGGTGGTCAATGAAATGTCATAAAATATCGCATTTTTTTACAGGGAAAAAATCGGGAATTTCGCCATTCCACGATTTTCCCAATTTTTGCTTCTTTGGTATATCCTATCTCAGCTACTTTCAACAACTAAATATCCAAATAATTGTCAAAATATAAATTGAGGTATGGATGGTGTAGTTTTTATGTTCAATTACCCACTCTATATCCAAGGAGTGTCATTGTTCAACTGATACCATGCAATGTTCAACGAAAGAACCGTATGGGGAATTTAATGGAAGAGAACCCTATTGATAAAAATCTCAGCTTCAGAGCAAGTGTCTAATCAGAACTTCTTTATTAGATAAATTCCATGATCTTCTATACATTATAATCCATCTTTACCATAAGAACAAAGGGTTGAATCAGACTTTATAAAATCGCTTTTCAATAAATCAATGCAAACTCCTCATTCTATTTTCTGATTGCCAAATAATATGTTGCCCGAATCATGTTTCTTTTACCTGCCTCAAGAATTGATCCTCTTGGCCAAGCGCATACTAATCTAACAGTAATTTCACCATGGAGATTACCATGACTCAAATACAAATGTCTATCCTCCCAACCAAAACATTTAGGCCACTAATATCCCTGAAGGCTCCACTCATGTCTGGTTTGCAATCACCAATCCAAACTCTTGTGGGAAAATGAATTTGTCAGGTATCTTCCGGCCAGATAATCACTCTACAGCTTCTGTCGCAATCACAATCATGTGAGTCTTCCTGGCCCACTTTGAAACTGTTGTGCAGCCTTACAATATAGATGATTTATGGCACAATCTTCAATAAAGTTGCCAGCCTGACTGGAACATGTGATTTAAACATTTGACCCATCCTTTTATGGGTTCCATCTTCCTCACACAACAATATTCCTCTCGAGTTGTGTCATTAAGGCATTACTTGTTACAACCTTCATGACAATATTCCTAATTACAACCTTTCTCAATGCAGATTCTTGATTGTAAATTAGAAGATCTTAACACTTTTTTTCCAATAGCCTGCCAGGTAATTGTGTCTTTGCCTAGCTTCTTATCACAACCAGTGTTTTTTGGGCAGTATTCATTTCCATCAAGTGTACTTATTTTGTTGCACACCTGGGTCAGTTGCTATCACCATAAACACTAGGCCTAAACCATTTTCACATGTTGGTTCCTTTTGTGTATTTTCCGCATATTTGTTGACATGCCAACTGTCCACAAATTTTTCTTGGAGATTGTGGTCCTGCTTTCTTTTATTATCTCAGAAATCAAATCATCCGCTTTTGCCCATGTTATTTATAGCATACATCAAAAACTTACAGAAAAACTGACTAACTTGCAAATACTCATGAGGCAAAACTCCTAGACAAGATTTTGGCAATTTTTCAATGAGTTACTTATCAATCCATGGGAAAGACTCACCCATAGTCACATAATAATCAGTCATTTTTCACAATTTCTTCTTTCAGCTCTCACTACTTTGGAATGTTGGTCCATGTGATCTTGATGGGCCCTAATTTGGGCTTGGTTTTAAAAATCAAAAAATTGAGCCCATGTTTTTCATAGATGAAACATGTAAAAATACTAATATGCATTTGTAATTTATAATTATATAACACTATGATATGCATTGAACTCATTTTTTGATCTATAAATAAAGGGAACCCGGAAAACCATAGTATACAAACTTAGCGAGTGATCGCAGAAATTTTCCCTAAACAAGTACTCTCCATGTTAACTCGCAGTCTGTGGAGGCCAAGTTTTCAGTGAGTCACAAGGCAGAAAAATGACAAGTAACTTGCAAAAAATCTGCAAGTCCTTCCCAAGCACTCAGCCACGCACATCAGATGTGGAAATGCAATTGGGACATAGAGAAAACACTTAGAAAATGCTCTTTTTTTCTTTGCCTATTTAACCCTAGATGCCCACAGCTAAAACTCACACAGCAGTTGAGCATCCTTGAAAATGATTTGAAAGGATTTTATAGCAGGATTTAACGAGAAAATTTGAGAATTTTGAGTTTTCAAGTTAGTTTCTTTCTTCCAAGCATATAAATTTGTTCTAACATGTTAATAATAAATTTATAAATATTATTTACAGTTTTACTTGCAATGAATTTGATTTATGAAAATTTTGTTGCTAATTTTAATTTATAATAGTTTTTTTAATGAAATAGCTTAATTTTGTTCTCAACAAAGGGTTTTACACTTCAGAGTGAAAAAAATGATTTTTTGGTTAAATTAATTAATGGTGTTGCTACTCAATTACCATATTACGTTTGTAATGCATCTTATATAAAAATTGTACTTGATTTTTTGTATTCAAATCTTTGTTTATTTATGTTGTTTATTTTTTTATTTAAGCATGCTGCAAGTTAGATACAATGGCATCCAACTCCAATCAAGTTCAATGTCAATTAGTGGAAGCCATCTTGCTAGAATCAAAGACCTTACTTAGAAATATGTCATAATGGGACCGGTATCAAGGAGCATGATTTGCCTCTTATGCACGAGGAAGCTTAATGGAGGCATTAATCGCCTTAAATATCATATTGCATAATTGCAGGCATTCCTAACCACAATGTGGAAAAAAAAGGAAAAGGAAAAACGAGAGATGCAAACTCTCCTTCCATTGTTGGATGACAAGAAACTAGAGAGGGTGAAGACACAAGCAGCCATAGCAACAGCCATTGATCCTGACATGCAAGCAAAAATGGACTTACATATGGCAAGCATTGTGGGCTCTAGTCGTGGTCTACACATACGAAGCACATCCACCTCATACAATTTGAACAAAGCCCAATGACATGACATTTTTGTACCTAGAAACATACCTAAAAAACAACCTTCATTGCAAGGTACCTGGTGGCACAATTAGGTGCACCAAAAAACAAGTAAGGTGTGTGCAAGTTTCTAGTTTTATAACATCCTTCCCTTTAACATGGCAAAGAGCCCGTAATGCGAAATTTTGGTCACAACATTGACAGTTGTAACAAAAGTGTACTAGTTGCCCTCTCCAAGAGACTTTAGCAGGAAGTTGCTCCAAAATGTTGTTGAAGATGAGAAGTTAATTCTAGAGGAAGAAACAAGTAAGTGGCAAAGCTGGGATGCACTAATCTTTTAAATGTGTGGACAAGTGGAAAGAACTGCACCATCTTTATTTTTTTGGAACCCTCAAATGGTGAGATAATTTTCTTGAAGTTAATTGATGCCTCCAACAAAATAAAAATACAAAAACTCTAGTCCTAATGTTGAGGCAAGTTGTCTTAGAAGTGGGCATAGAGAATATGGTGCAAATTATTGCTTACAATGCACAAGCATTCATGACGGCTGGGAAATTGCTTTTAGAGGGGCATTCTTCATTCTTTTGGACCCCTTACAAAACACATTGCCTTGACCTTCTTTTGAAAGACATAGGCAAAATTGATTGGGTGAGACTGGTTGTAGAAGATGCAAAGACCATCACAAAATATATTTATAATATAACCCTTGGGTTCTCAATTTGAAGAGAGATCACACCAAGGGGAAAGAGCTTCTACAACCAAGTGTCACACTTCCTAACATTGCAAAACATTTTTGGTTTATTGACATCATTGAAACAAATGTCCATGAGTCAAGCATGGCTAGACTCAATATATTCAAAGAAGGTTGATGGAGAGAGGACAACAAAGACAATTTTTTATGGTCTCATTGCAAAAAGAGCTATAAAGATTGTCAAGGTAACTTCAAACATCAAATTACATTTCAATTTGAATCCTTTTTTTAACTTTAAAAGTACTTAGTTTTATTGTATGTTACTAACTTTAATTTGTATGTAAATGTAAGTGTCAAAGCCTTTGGTGAGAGTTCAATGCTTGGTGGATGGGGATAAAAACCCAATGGGATACATTTATGAAGCCAAGGATAGGACCGGAGAGGCCATCCAAAACTATTACATGGGTGTAGAGACAAATTTGATCCCATTTGAGAGATCATTGAATGAAGATGAAACAATCAACTCCACTAACCCATTTAAAGAATGGAGTAGTACCTCAACCCCAAGTTTTTCTTCCCCAATAGCTTCACAAATCCTAATGAGGAGATTATGGAGGGCCTCCCAACATACATTGAAAAGATGACACTCGAGGTTTTAGTGAGAGACCTCATTATTTTAGAGTTGCAAAATTATAAGCAAGTTAGGGGAAAGCTCTTTTCTTCGACATAGCTATTTAAGAAAGAGCCATCCAAACACTACAAGAAAAAAGAATTGTCTTATATCTTACAAGTTACAAAATACAATTATTAATAAAATATTGTTTGTTTATAGACTTTCAAATATCTTATTTGCAAGTTCTTGGTGGGAAGATTAAAAAAGAAATACTCTAAATCTTCAAAAGCAATCCCTCCAAATTTTGTTTCAACCTTCTAGATTCTTTGGTTGTGAGTGCAACTAGAGTTTGTTTGACACCATTCACATGAAAAAACACAATAAGTTGATTCAACAATGCCTCAATGACCTAGTTTTTGTGCAATACAACTTTTGGCTTTGCACAAAAAAGTGGAGGGCAAATCACATATGCTTACTGGTTTGGATGAGACTAATCCTTATTCTGACTTGACTATTTATAGAGGATGGGATTGTTGATTTCAAAATGTGAGCTATAGAGGGTGTAGATCATAGTTTCGGGACTCGCCCGGACTCGGCAAGTCCCGGATTGAGTCACCCCTACCGAGTCCAAGCAAGTGTGCTATTTCCTTCAACAGCTCAGCTACAATTTGCGTTTATACTTAATACTTATGTGATCAATGTATACTTGTGTATGTGATCAAATTAGCTTCTATTTGATGATGTTATTGGTGTCTTTAAGGTTTATTTAATAAAGGGTGCATGAAACAAGTTTTAAATTAAATCCTTAAAAATCTCTAAATTTCATGGGTTTTTCACTTTGTCGAGTCTGCGCCAAATTTGGGCATTGCGTCCCAAGTCCCGAGTCAAGTCACCCTCGCCAAGTCCCCACCGAGTCCAAGTCTTGAAACTTTGGTGTAGATACAACAAAAGCAAAGAAAAATTGGATTGGATGACATCAATGTAGATGATGTCAAACATGAGGCAAAAGAAAAGTCACTACCATCTAGTAGTAGGGTGTAGCCACAAGCGCACCTTTCACTAAGGACTAGACTCTCTCCCCAATTTTTCACTAGAATGAGAAAGAGGAAAATGTTAAAATATTGTATTTTGTAACTTGCCTAAACATGCAATTTGTGATCAAGATTTTCAAAGACAATCATCATAAATTCATAATAGCATCAACAAACTATTGTATTAGCATGATGATGTGATTTTATACTCAATTTTTTATTCAAATATAATAAAAAACACTTCCCCAACATTTTATACTTATTTGATACATTTTGTAGGTGTATTTTGCATAAAATTTGTGTTTTTTAGAAATTAAATATTTATTTAGGTTGTCAAGCTTTGTCAAGTCAATTTGTTTGGTTCTACTAAGTCCAAGTTGAGTCCAAGTATGTGAACTATGGGAAAGCCTACTCATGACATCTATAAATTCAGTTTTATGCATAATTATTTTACACATTTAAGTTTTGATGCTTGAAAGTTTTGTCAGTGTCAAATTCTATGATAGCCACATTTTTGCCAAGTCTAAGTTTATCACCTAGGATTTATAGGTAATCATTCAACTTGCATAAATTTAGAAAGCATTGATGTTTTTCTTTATTCCAACCGGTACCTTCAAGTGAAGGTTGTGCTCCCAGAACATTGCGTGGAACAAAGTACTTTGGTCCTGATGAAGGAATTTGGCTACCAATAGAATACGAACCCTTAGGACTCTCACCAAAAGATGGATTTGGATGACAGATGCTTGGACTTGGGCCACCAAGGGGATCCGATGGTGTAGAAGTGGATACATTTTGACTCATCACTGTTGCTAGTGCTTCCTTTGTCTTTTGCCTTTCTTCTTTTCTCAACCCATAATTAGCAAGAAGGGCCTTCATCTCTCTAACCATCTCCGGAGTTGATGCAGGGCATATCTCCACATTTTGTCTAGGTATTTTGGCAATGTGGTATTTTAATCTATTGATTCCCCCTGTCATCCATTTATTGCATTCAGTACAAGTGACCTCACCCTTTTATTTCCCAGTATCCCATACTTCCATGTAGGGTCTTTTATAGATGTCCTTGAGTTTGAAGTTGGCATTGCTGTTTCAACATGAAAAAATATAAAAATCAGTAGGGTTTTGTAAAAAATCAGTAGGGTTTTGTAAAATATCAGCAAAAAAATGGATAATCAATCATTTGAAAAAAATAGAATTCAAAAACAAGCTAAAAATACTAGGAAATAGGTTATGAAGGGAAATGGAAAAAAATTGCTAGCATTTCCCCCTATTTTTCAAGATTTTTTTGATTTTCAATCAAAGAAAAAAAAATGAGAATAAAAATCACTTACTCGACTCTATTTCAATCTCATATGCTCCTCTTCTCCGCTTCTTCCAACCCTATTTCAATGTGCAGACCTATTTTGGGCAACTTTGAGCAAAAGAAATGAAAAAAAAACAGAAAACAAGTTTTAAAATGTTGTTGGGCGTTTTCAGTCGATGTCGAGAGTCTTGGGTTGAGACTCGCGAGACCGACTTTAGGACTCGCGCGAGTCACTCACTAGGAGTTATCGAGTCCTAGCCTGGACTCTCTAGGACTCGGCTTGTGAGTCTGTGGCGAGTTGACTCGGCGAGCCCTGGGACTCGCAAGTCCCACGAGCCCTCACCAAGACTCGCCGAGTCCTCAAAGATGCACTATTTAATTCCAAAGTTGGATAATATACTTCCATACAAAATTTATTTTCCAAATTCGTCTCAAATCCAAATGAAATTCTTATGAAATTCAATCACTTTCCAAGTGTCTTCTTTTAAAATAGGTGATTCACCACCTTTGCTTTGCTACCTTGGGCTTCTAATTACTTCTAGAAGATGTCCTTTTGGATCCTTATCCACCCATGAGCTTATTTTTCACTTTCTAGTTTGAAAAACACTTTTTGTGACCTCTTGAAGATGTCATTTTCTCACAAATCCAATCCCAACTTTCTTGGAACACTTTTGAACTTAAATTTTAAAGTATACATGGGTAATAATCATTTGAAAACACATAGAACATCTTAGGACACAAGTTTTAAGCATTAACACACCATAGTTAGAAAACTATTATTGAAAAACACAAAACCAGACATCATAAAAGGATAAAACCATACACCTCAGTCCACATTTACAAGTTATGAACTAGAAAAACCCAAGTCTCATATGATTGGGATAAATTTCTATAACTGGTTTGCACAATGTACATGTTACTCATTCAATGAGTAGATTAAAATAGTGGAAAAACATTCATATTGCTCTTCTTAAATGAACATTTGTTGGCTTATTCCTATTTCATACGTACACATCAAACACATTGATAACAATGGCTGAAGCAACAAAAGCCAATGGATAATTCATATGCACATGCCATACAATAGACATCCTCAACATACCAATATGAGTAAACATAATTATTTTAATTTTTAATCACATATATGAAATAATTACATCATAACATAGATTCCTAAATATTAACATTAATTATTACATGCGATGCATATGTGTCCAAAAAAACTCATTTAATAAGAAAATGCAAAAATAGCACGACATTTCATAAATCAAATGATAACATCACATCTTTATGTCTAAACATCTCATAACATCATATTGAAATAATTTACCCAACTTGACTAAAACCATCAAATAGAGCCATCATACATTTATATAAAATGCCAAATATCATGTGATCTTGAATATACAAAAATGTCATTAAAATAGATCAATGTAACATCATATGCAAAATCCTTGTAATGGTTCAACAAAGGTAACAATAAGATGGGCCTTACAACATGAGTTACAACATGGAAGTCCTTTGTGAATGTAAATGTGAATGTGCTAAGGCAACTTATATAGATTGAGATATGTAGAGACAGCTTGAATGATTACCTATAAATTCTAGGTGATAAACTTAGACTTGGCAAAAATGTGGCTATCATAGAATTTGACACTAACAAAACTTTCAAGCATCAAAAAATAAATGTGTCAAATAATTATGCATAAAACTGAATTTATAGATGTCATGAGTAGGTTTTCCCATAGTTCACATACTTGGACTCAACCCGGACTTAGTAGAACCAAACAAATTGACTTGACAACCTAAATAAATATTTAATTTCTAAAAAAACACAAATTTTATAAAATACACCTACAAAATGTATCAAATAAGTATAAAATGTTGGGGAAGTATTTTGAAGCCTAATTGCAGATTCATTATATAGAGCCTGGGAAGCTTTCTATGGAACTTGGAGTGCATGTACAATGTTCCATACATTATGTTTGTTAGGAAACTGAGCCACTTTAGGTGATATGCATCAATAAAGACACATATTTATCATATATGTAAGTACTTATATATATACCATTTAGTTTGGGCCATTTTGGCTGAATGTCTGAATATAACTACATATCAACAAGTAGCACACTATTGTGCTAAGTTTGGTTCATGACCCAATGCAGACACAAGCTTTCCAATTTATTTAATTAGCCTAGATTTATATAAAGAGATCGTATTCTCATGCAATTCAATCATCACCCTTGATTAGGTTCCAACAAAAAACATTGACCAAGGTTTCAATAATGCTTTCTTAAGAAACGATGCATCATTTCAGAAGGCAAAATGTAGACAAGACATCTTAAAATCCTTTTCCCAATGTGAAGCTCACTTTATCTATTCTTAAAATAATGCAATTGTTCAAATATAGGAACTCGCTATTTCTAATCTTATTCACACACATGCAACCTAACTACATGAGTCTAAGTGAGTGTGTGTATCAATCCAATCATGACAAGTTACCTCCATCGGCTAGAACTTCTCCTCAACGATACTCTCTCCAACTTGAGAGAGTGTCAATGATTCCTATTGCATTTGCATAGTTAGTTGTCAACATAATCATTCTTATTTATGCTTCAAAGGATATTTAACATAACCTTCTTGCTTGATTTTTTGCTAATAAGAAATTAATATGATAATTCAGTAATTAAGTAGGGCAAATTAAATAGGATGAGACAAGTAGCATGCTTAGGACTTAAATCTAATAAATTTGTATTGGAAACTAAGTAATGGGTGAATAAATCTGCTTAGGACTTAAATATAATACTTTATTCTCTTATTAATTTACCTCTTTGTTTAGTTGCACTGCATAGTTATGTGAGTTACCTTGGTGGATTGAGATGAAGATGTCTCTCTACTAGTTTTCTTTGATCATCTAACAAATATGACAAACACTTACTAGTATTAAAAAAGGGCGTGGGCATTTGCTTCTAAGAAGCGAAGACAACTAATAATTTTGATGTATTTGATGCAATTCCAACAGTTATAAATCCTCCAAGTCATCTCTGCCTCCATAAACATAAATTTTCCATTTTCTTTTTTGAAATGGGGCATTTTAAATAAATGAATACAACATGTCATATTCATTGTTGATTTATAGTCTAGAATAATAGACTTAACAAGAAGTTAAGAAAAATAGTTTGAACCAAAAGATTCTTACTGACACACTGCAAACAATCACTGGAGACAAGAATAAGAGCAGGCATACATTGACCAAATGCCATGCAATATTGCTTAAACCAAGCATACATTGACCCAAATAAATTTACACACAAATCAAAAAAATAACTGGCAAAAATATATGCACCCCTGACATATAAATAATATAAGGAAAGAATCAAGCAGAAAAGAAATCGAGCTTGCTCACCTCTGGCCAAGATGGTTGCAGCTCTGTCGCACCTGTACACAAGGAGAAATAGCCTGATCAAAAATCATGCAGCTGCAAAACACAAATAACACAACACAAGATGTGTTAGCTATCTACGATTCTACAAGACTGGAAATGAAGTTGATAAATTCGACCTAGACCAACAAAAATGGAAGTTTCTTTACACGCTTCAAGATGGAACCAAAAATAATTACAACAAAAAAAATTAAATTTTCTCAATAGATATTTGTTTAGCAGGGAAATATGGTCTTGGATTCTTATCCTTGAAGTTATCAAGAAATATTCAATTTTTTATGCAATATTTTGCACGAATGAATTATAAACTGCTTGTAATAGAAAATACTAAAATTTGGAAAACTAGCGTAAATTGCAAATCAAAGAAACACCTAATTGCCAGAAGCTCAAGTGTTGTACCCAAACCAAATTTTTTGCTTCATTAAGGCATTTTGCTTAAAATGGTCTAAACCTTGTAAAAATGATGTCAAAACATAGTTTTTGGACAATTCAAGTATGGGCTTTGAGTCAATGTGATGCCACGGAGATACTAGCAAAATTTGAAAAAATTGAAAATTAGGGTTTCTGGACCCCTATTTTTAGGTCAAAAACCCTAAAAATTGAAACTTGTCAAGATTGGCTGAAATTTGTTTTGATTGGCTTATTTTGCTTCACGATCACAATGGTGAAGTCGGATTCGATTAAAACTCAGTTTAAGCCTGGTGGGTAGTTTTTGTTTTTTCAAGTGAGAAGTTAGGTTTTCTGAGCTCATCAATGGCAGATGGCTAGGTGCCAAGTGTCGAAAGCTAAGCTCAAAACGCTTCGGTGATGTTTCTATGGCAAGTTTTGTCTGAAAAGTTACTTCATCTTGGAGGGGTTTCTCGACGAGGTGAGGATGCTGTAAAAATGGCTAACTCTGGAGTGAAAAAGCGCAACTCTAAGCCAAGGGCGCCCATCATTCTGGAGGCCTAAATCAACTTTTTGTGACTTGTCTCTTCCAAGATGTCTTCTCTAGATTCCTATCAGCTTCGCGATGAGCCAGCTAGCTAGTCCGACGAATCAGTATATCACCTAAAACTGGAGATTGAACGCAAAACGAGGGAAATTGAAAATTGACTAAGTCTGGAGTGAAAAAGCGCGCCTCTGAGCTAGGGGCGCCCATCTTTTTGGAGCTCCAGATGAAGTTTTCTGATCGAGTGACACCTAGGAGGTTTGTTTCTGTCTTGATCCAGCTTCGCAACGCATCTGTCAGCAAGTGAATTAGAGTTGTCAATGCTGTCGTGGTCAATGGTCAAACTTGAGGTTCCAAACTTGATCAAAACTGTCCAAAAATGTCAAGGAGCCTTGGATTCAGTCTGTTTGATGATTTCAGATGCTCGTCCTATTCGTGTCAGCTCCAGCTTTACGTTGCCTGTCTCAACCAAGTCAGAGGATGTCTCAACAGCCTGTAGCCGGAAGATTGGTGGTTTTTAGCCAATTGTGAAAATGGCTTTAACACTGGTTGGGAAAAGCGCCCCTAGAGACCAAGGGTGCCCATGTTTTAGAAAGGTCAGATGATGTTTTTACGAGAAGTCTCTTCCAGCAGCTCTTGCTCATAATTCAGTCTGCTCCGCAGTGAGTCAGTCAGCACGTTCTAAAGTTTTGCCGGACTCCGAGAAACGTTAAGTGAAATAAGGTCAAATTCTCAATAAAATGATGGAAAATGCTTGAAAATATTCTGAGGTCAAAAAGCGCAATGATGGAAAATGCCTGAAAATATTCTGAGGTCAAAAAGCGCCCCTGGCCTCTTTTTGAGGCCTCAGATTAATGAATTATGGGTTGTCGCCTCAGGGAGTCTTTTTGTCAGATTTGGTCCTGCTCTTCAACGAAACTGTCAGCCAGTTGATCCGACAAGGCAGTCAATCAGAATCAATGGTCAAACATGAGCTCCAGTAAGGTTTTAGATTCAAATTTTCAGAAAAATGTCTTAAGTATGGAAAAACGCCTAAAGTCAAAGGTTGACTTTTGAAGTCAAAAATAGAAGTGCGCATGAGGAGAGTTTTCAGTTAACTGAAAATTGATCTTCAGTTCAATGCTTTCCAAGTCAACTTCTTCTAGAACCTATTTTTAGTCTGTAACTGGCTAAAATTAGTTTGCATGCATTTGTTAACTGAACTTCTCAAGGTGGCACCCTAATTAGGGTTTGTTCTTTCAGTTAATTGATTTTGAAGCCAATTATAGGCCATGCGTGGGTTTTGGAGGCTCGGATAGACTTCAAGCGCATTTTCCAAGATTTAGCATACATTTCACACGCCTTTGAATATATTTTGCTTGTGGCATCCATTATTCTTCATCTGAGTTTGAGAAAAACGTCTTTTCTTGAGCATGAAAGTGATCTGAATGTGCTACAGGTGTCAGATTTCAATGTTTTTCGTAGCTACAGATTCAGAGTGTTCGGGAGAAGAATATTTCAAACTTTGTTTCCCATTTGCATGCAGGTTTCATCAGATCTACTTCAAGCATAGGCGAATTTCTACAGAAGAATAGAGAAAACAAACAAATAATAAACTTCTATTCTTTTGTCTTATTTTCCTCTATTCTCGTCTTAGGTATTCTTCGCATGTCAAAGAAAATGGCAATTTTTTCAAAAAAGCATCATCTGGGTTCGAATATTTCAGCATCAATGACAATACCCATGTCTTAGATTATTTTGTGAAAATTGCCCCGCTGCCTCTTTTCTAGAGCACTACGCTTTTTTCCAGAATTTTCTTTGCATGTGGGCCTAAAACATGTTTTTTCGCAAATCTGTCGATCTGGGTTGTCTTAGGATTCGGTTCTACACAAAACCCATGTTCCATATTTTCGCAAGAAAAATTGCCCCCAGTGCCCCTAACAGCCAGTTCAAATCTCAACCGAAAACCTTTTGCATGCAAGCCTAAATCACATTTTTTCGCATTTTTGACGAAATAGGTTGTATTAGAATTTGATTCTGCACAAAACCCATATCTCAGAATTTTCCCGAAAAAAATCACTTTCATTTGCTATTTTTAGCCTATCCCCGAACTTTTTCAGCCTTTTCCAAAGTTGTCCGAACATACCCGACTTTACAGTCAAAAGTCTAGTTTTTCATAATGCAGTATAATCCCATACATTATAAGGCCAAATAGGTCTTTCTTCATAATTTTCTGAAAACTATTGATACTGACTTGAGTCATGTTTATTCCGTCATCAATCTAAATACATTGGAGGGTACCAACAGTACTACAATCAGGGACCTTGAGCATTCAAGGATACTTGCAGCGGCATCCATTCCCATCTCAGTCTTTGACCTCGAGTTCGTACTTGCTTGTGTTAAGCATTATGACTTGTCTACCAGACAAATCAGGTCGACTGATAGAAGGGTCGTTTGTAGCCTTAAACCGAGGGATGTAGAAAAATGTTTTTCTATTCCTCCACGCTCAGATCATTTTGCAGTATCCATTCCAGATTGTGACAGAATATGGGAGGAGGACAAGGACAGATCGCAAAAGAAAGTAGCTCAACGATGGTTAAAAGCTCAAAAGACCAACATCCCAAAGAAAATTGGGCGTGGTGAGTTCAAGGATGAGATCGCCATTTTGATAACTTTACTCAACCGGTTAGCAGGTTCAAAAGACGCAAGCATTTTCAAACCATGGATGTTCTACCTCATCTCTCGAGTTATTGATAAGAAAGAAACCTTTGACTGGGCAATGTTTATCAGTGAGTGTCTTCACCAGCAAATTACAGAGTTCCTTAAAATGCATGAATTCCACATGGTGACCTTTCTAGTTTACTTGGTTGCATTTCAAGGCAGCTTTAAACTATTGAAGACCAATGGAGTTTTGGGCATTCAGCGAGTGCACGAATACTACTCTCGGTTGGAGTTTTTGAAAGCTGAACAGGACTTTAGAGCAGTGAATAATCACTTTCTTATGAGGACAGTCAGAGATTTAGACAATGAGATGCATGTTAGAATTTCCTCAGAGGCACAATCAACGATGGACAGTTGGGCAGATTGGTTCATCCAATTCCCTACTTTCACATATATCCGGGTGTATGGATATATAGGAGAGTCTCTGATGCTACCGAGGTACTCGTCAGACAAGGTTCTTTTCATGGAGTTTATGAGACAGGCACACGAGGTTCACACTTTCCTTCGCAATCAACACAAGCCAGCTTTCACCTTTCCTTTTGAGTTGGGTATTTACAAGTGCAAGACAGCTGCCGATTGCAAGCTAATGGCGAATGAGTTAGAGAAACTCCGGCTCGAGTGTTTTCCTCAGAGGCGTACCTATGATCCGTTGGGTCATTATTCAACAAGGTTGGAGCGAAACATTTCACATTTGGCAGCACTTGAGGACTTTTGGGTCAACTGTGAGGATGACTTTGAGGTGCGTCGGCGTCATTATTGTAGGCTTACTCTCCCACAGATTGCTGATTTCTTGTCAAAGGATGTGGAGGGTTTGTCGGATGATGATGGCGAGATTCTTCTCAATTCATTCATTAAAGAGCAAGTCGCTCGCCAACCACTTCGCCAACCTGATTGGTATGTCCCAGTGAATACTTCAGTAAAAGACTTGTCTAGGTCAGTTATCAAAACGAGCATGTACTTCCTTGAGAGCAAGCAGAAGCGAAGGGTGATTCCAGTTGCAGAGCCACCAGCAATGCTGATTTCTTCTTTGCCTTCTACTTCTAGGGCGAAGCCTCGAGTCAAGGTTATCTTGAAGCCGCCTGAAGGGGTTAAGATTGGGGTTAATTCAAAAGGGAAGAGCATCACCAAGAGGAAATAGGTTGAGAGAGAAACAGTACTTCCAATTGCGGAGCCAGTACTTCCAGTTCCAGCAGAGACAATAGTTCTGGCAGAGCCAGTAGTTCCAGTAGAACCAGTGATTCAGACTGAGGCTGATTCATCATCCCCAGGTCCACCTTTCTCACCACAGTCGTCTCCTATAAATATTGATTTGGAGCCTGAATCTCCAGTACACGAGGCCTTCATACCAGTGGGTCCGCCAGTAGTTGACACAGTAGAAGCAATTCCACCTCGAGAGGATAGCGTTGCTTATTCATCTTGGCTCGAGAGGTCATTGGGAAGAGAGAGGCATATGCCTTCATATGAGCTTGCCTTATCTAAGTTCAGTGAACCTTATCAGAACAGGTTGAATAAGAGAGCCAGAAAGCAAGTCAACATTGAGAAGAATCCTAAAGCCGAGATCATCATAGAGGTTGCTACACCTCCAGAAGGCAAGAACTTAGATGAAGTTGATGTTGGTGATTTTACCTTCGTCAAGACAAATCTAGGTAAGAGTACTCAACACACCGACGTGAGCCTATTCAAGGTCGTCGCGAGTAATCTAGAGGAATGTGTCATGAAGGATGGTGAAGATAAGGCAGCTCTCAAGGCTGAAATCGGGCAACTCTGCATGTACATTTCGAGTTTGCTTCATGGAAACGAGGGGAAAGCACCTTTACTCCCGCAGCTTTGAGAGACCATCACAGATCAGCAGAGGATTCTCTACTTGATTAATCAAGGGAAGTTGTTGGATACCTGGATTGAGGACTTCATCATTGCTGGTCGACACCTCCTTACAGGGCTGAATCAGTTGAGGGTTGACGCACATAGTCTTCGCCAGAGGATTCAGGAGCTCGAGATCTTCATAGCCGAGCGTAAGCCGAAGGATCTAATTCTAATATCACAGCTTGCAGGTGCCTATGATGCCATTGAAGCAGCAAAAGATAAAAGGAAGATTTTCACTTGGAGAGAGTTGTATCTCTGCTAAGATGGGCGTGCTTCAGGAAAAGGTTGCTACAGCTCTTCCATTTATCAGTGAATACATCACCCAGATCCCATGTCATTACCGGCGTGAGGATGGTACATACGCCGAGTTGGAGGTAGTTCAGGCTGAGTTCGAAGAGCTAGTTCGTGGTAACCTAGGTGGAGACCCAGAGGCGTCCAAATTGGAGGAGTTCTCAATGTTGACTATCAGTTTCAAGAAGGTGACCTCAGAGGTTAGAGATAGTCAAAAGGAAATCTAGGATGGGGATAAGTTGTTAGACAAACAGTTAATCATCATGGACAGCGTCAGAGTGCCAGATGATGATAACATCAATAAATTCCTGGAGGAGATGGTAAATGGAGAGGACTTAGAGTAGATGTCCAGTTAGATCCTACAGTTGTTTACGAGGATGAGTCACGAGCAGCAGTTAACTCAAAGTCAGTTCTTGAGTTTTCCTTGTTGACATCAGGCACACCTATCTCATTCTTGGAGATATCTTCGTAGGAGGAGGGACTCTTAGTTAGTGTTAGTTAACTGATGGTAGTTATCAGTTAGCTTTTCTTTCAATAAGGATGTGCATGTTGCACAAGTCTAGTTAGCATTGTTTGTACTGGTTAACTGATGGTAGCTTTCCAGTTAACTGTATAGTTTCCTTTATTAGGGTTTAGTAATAAGATTTTGCATGCATTGCAAGACTGTAGTTGACTCAAGGTGATTTTAGGGTTGCCTACACCTTTGATGTCTATAAATAAGAGCTTTCAACTCATTTGTAATTAACTTTTGCTCGAGAGAGTAATATATGTTGTGCCCACCTTGCCTGTAATATTGCCTTTTTGTATCTGTTCATGAGTATTTGTCTTGATAATGAATTGTTATGCCACTTGGGTTTCATGCAATTATTATGGTGAATGTTCGACTTAGTTAAATATAGTGGCTAGTTTGATCGTAGATTGTACGCATGTCTCGCCTATGCAATTTACTGTCCTAGTTGGCTATCCTTTGTGTTTTGTTATCAATAAGCCTATTCGAATTGAGCAAATTGTTGTGCCACCTTGCCTTCATGTTGAGAGTTTGTACCTAAAGCTTATCGTGTGATGTGTGTGATAATAAGCCTATTCAGCCAAGCAAATTGTTGTGCCACCTTGCCTTCACGATGTGAATCTATACCCAGCTTATCGTGTAAAACCATTCCTACTCCTTTTCCTCATGCTTTGTTTTCTTGAGGAAATTGGATAGATTAAAGTATTTAGTTTTAGTTGTAGTTAAGACCTGCGAAACCAGAGAAAACCCTTAGCTGCAACGTCCTTGGTTTCCTTAACCTTGTGCCTCTCCCAGCTGAATCGAAAAAGATAGGTTTAGATTACTTTACTTTTAGAATGCATATCAGCAAAAGAGGGAGCTTCCCCTCCTAATTTGAAGAGCACTCATCGCGTAGTGTGCATAGCTGTCCGTTTCAACTTACACTCTAGAGCTGTTAGTTATTACGCCAACATCAAGCAAAGGTGTATTTGAATTTTTAGCATTTTTCTACAAGACGGGATTAAAAAAAAGAAACAAGCACACAAGGAGACTCAACAAATATACCAATATACTCACTTGATGGTAGAACTTTTGCAAACATACATCAATTCAGAATGTTTTATTGTTGAAAGAGAAGAAAGCTTCAATAGAAAACTTGAGGCACAAGACTTAGATTCTGGAAGGAATGTTGTTCAGAAAATTGCCAAGGAGACTAACTTCAATGATATTCTGAGACAAAACAGAAGATAGAGCACAGGACAACTTTTCAACTTAAGTAATATTATTGTCCTATTGCAATGTTCAACACTTTAAACCAACTAGGCATATGATCAAGGCAAATTAAAAGATAGAGAGATCATTTAGAAAAAGCATAGACAAACTTTAGATAACATGCTGTCAGATATAAAATGCTCTCTTAACCAATTGTAAAATAGACAAAAAAAATCTGCTTGGAATCCAATACCTTCCAAAGTAATTAATATTGGAAAACAAAAGCAACCAAAATTTGAATGAGTGTGGACCAATACAAATTATTAGCTTAACAAGGAACTGTATTTCAAAGTACAAGAGGAGAGCCAGGCAATTTTAATCTCAGTCCAAAGTGTACAGAATATTCGATCTACAATATTTTTTACTTGAACATAACCCTGTTAAGAGCATAGGTAGTGATATAAAGTTACTAAGGCATACATTTATCCATTCAACAGTCTGCACCAGAATCCCATTTTCAATGAAATCTTATGGATGTGTTTTTCAATTTAGATTTTATATCACCTGATGAAGCTGTTAATATTTGTTGCTCATTACAGTAACAACTATCAAGCAAATACTGAGGAATATAATGAATCCCTACTGATGGGTCAGATCATATCAAAATGTTTGGCAAAATGTCACTGTTTAAAACATAACAATAGAGGTCCAAAAAGCAATCATCCTTCTGTCGAGCAGTCCTGGTCTAGTGGTAAAGGCAGTATGGTTGCCACAATGATGTACTGGGTTCAATCGCCAATGGGGATTATCCCATGTTAATGTGGCTGTATTAAAGCAGGCCATATAGGAAAGGCAGGGTGCAAGTCACAGGAGAAATTTGGCACAACAGAAAACCCTGAAGCATGGCATCTAAACCATAAGGTACTCCTAAGCTTGATGGAGCACTCAAGCACAAGAGAAACGTGTCAAATATGGCATCCAATCCATAAAGTATTCATAAGCTTGATGCTTCACTTCCTGTATTTATTTTATGGTGAGTGAGAGTTACAAGTTATGTATCAAAAAAGAAATCACCCCTCTAAGCATACACAAGATAAACATAAAATATATAACTTATCAGAAGGTAGAACCAAATTAAGAGAACAATATTGGCACCGATAAAAACTTAACTTGAAAGATGCCTTTGCCAGGGATAATATTCACCCATCGACAACCAAAATGAAGATCAAAGCGCATTGTGCAGGTATGCAATAACTTTTTAATACAGCACAGAAAGCACATTGACCAAAATTCAATCACACTCTACTATCATGATTATCGTATCCCTGAATGGTATTCTCAAACAAGGCAATAAAAGCATGCTTTTGAGCAGAGATTCCTGTGACTCTGAATGTGAATTTACAAAGGAAAATCAAACATGTGTCGAAGGGTTAATCAAACAAAAAGAGATCTCTAAATAAGGGAAGATATCTGCATAGCATGAAACAGAAGGAATAAGTAACATACATGTTAAACATCACATCAAGCACACACATTACTGTCTGATCCCTATTAAATCTATTTCCACAAGCAAGTGCCATTATAAAGTTTATATGAAGATTCTACGATAAAAAATGTTTTTTTTTCTTGATTGCTTTGATGTAAATCACCTCCTGGTCCTATATACATATAATGTTGCCTCATATACAAACACAATTTGTCTACATGTTTGAAGATGAAGGCAGTTAACTGAAACAATAGACTAAAACTAGTATTTCTGTATTGAAATATGTTCTCCAGCATAAGAAAGGGCCTCAACACTGTGCTCAAGCAAAACTAGGTCCAAAGGGCTAGCATTGTAAAAAGATTGAATATGAATTTTGTACTCATATCTGTCACACTTAAAGTCATGAAATGATCCTAGGGATGACTTCTGTTGATATTAAGGACTCCACAGCCTTAGAATATGATTTATCTGATTCATACGAGAAGAAGAGGACACCCCAGCCAAAACAGAAGAAATGGCTATGAGAAGTATTGTTCATTCCATGGCATGTTTCCCCTTTTGGGGATTAAAGTGATACCCTCAATTAGCAATTCCAATATGGCATCCTTATCAATGCCATCTTTCAAGCTCATAAAAACAAAGTCCATGCTCACAATTAATTCAAACTCTATTAATCAGCATCACAAGCTGTAACATTTTCAATATTTGCTTCTCGCATTTACCGTCTCCAATTTCACAAATAGTTCATCTAAAGAAAAACTTAATATTCATTACAATTTCCTTCAGTTTTATGTGGCTGTGAACTTTCCTGTTTGTGGGTTGAGTTTTTTCTTTTCCTTTTCAAATGCATATGAAGCATGATCTCTAGTTTCACTTTTTGATCCTTCAATCACCCTTAGCTTCTCTTTTTGTCATTTGAACCCTAATTTGTAAAACATTAGGGTTTAAAGTACATCATTATCTTTCCCACTTAAGATACTTGTGAGATTTCCTCCTGCAATTGTTTCCTTCACACTTGACAATTTGTAATAATATGCTATTTTCTATTTTATCCATTTGAATCCTACTCTGTAAAAGTCCATGTAAACCATCATATTGTCCATTTTAGATACTTTTGAAACTTACTCCTGAAACCGTTTCCTTCACACTTGACCGTTTATAATAATACGCTATATGTCCTCAAAATAATTCTTAATGAACTGCTCTCTGTAACCTCCATGAAGAGAAGTATCCATTATATTAATTGCTTAAGTCTCCCACTTCAAAAACTGTGTGCAGAAATCAATGACTCCTTTGCCTCCATATCATCTCCATCTGCTCTTCATTGAACACCACCAAGTGTCCAATGAATTCCTCATTGAATCACCCTTGCTGGCAATAGAAATTCGCCATTGCAGGGAATCATTCTTAACTATAACTATAACCATAGAACAGAGGGAGAATATCAAAATATCCGTGAACATTTTACTCACATTGTACCTTATTCAACTGTTTTTAGTGGCAGAGTTCCAATCTGTTTTATTTAGTTACTTCTTACACTTGATTCTAGATGTCATCTTTTGCCACTTGTGCATTTTTCTCACTTCAAGTTGATTTCATTCTCTATATGATTTGCCTAAAAACCATCTAGATGCCAAAAATGTTAACACATTCATGGCTGCACATGGCAATTCTTTAAACAATTCCTTTGGCACATTTTCAACTTACTAAGCTGTCCTTTAAACTATTTTTGTCTTCATCAACTTCCTTGTCTTTTTCTTCCAACTTACCCTTCCCTTAACCCTTTGATAATACAAAAACATTTAGTTTGGCAAGGAAAAATTGCACCTTTTTCTATTGTAACAATCCCTCTATTTGACCATTAATCACCTATAAAAATACCCGAAAAATTTACTCTTAATTTTTTCCTTTTAATGCAAACTTATAAAACTTGCATATCAAGTACATCATAAATCACAAATGCATTCACGAAAATCATTAATTCATCACATTTGCTCAGTCAATAATAAAACCCAATAACGTGTAGTAAGTACAAATAGAATAAACCTAACTTGTTTATTAATTCAGCTTGTCGAGCAAGCATAATTGCATTCAAGACATATAGTAATAAAAAACCCAAACATGCATCCAGAATATCATAAACCATGTCTTCTAAAGAGTTATGAAATGGTTGTAGCGATAAATGCATCATCCATAAGGCATCAAGGAAACAACCATCTAAATAGAAATCATAATCGTCCACATTATAAAATCATATCAAGCGCTCCTACAGCTCTGGTAAATTCAATCTGACTGTCATGGATCAGCTCCACAGGATTCTCTCTAACAACTGTGGGTCAGGACCACAGCCGCCAGAGACTTACAAACTAGTTCTTGTTTGCTTAAGTTTGCTCACTAAGAGCCATAAACTGTAAGTGTGCTACTGCTAAGAATAATTACATGATTATGCTGAGGTATGAACTCTACAAGATAATAATATGCATGTATATCCTGGATCAAGTTTAAATGTAATGCTGATAGAGAGGCATGAGTACAATCAAGTGTAGAATGTGTCTAAGTTACCACATATCTACTCTAATGCAAACACTCTTCTTAAACAAATAATTCAGTGTACCTACAATAAAACCTGATATCCCCCAGCTTTGAATTTTCAACCAAATGACAATAATAAAAATAATAACAATTACATTATGTTGGTGTGAATAAAGTATCTTTCCTAACTAGTTCACCTAGTAGGTCCTATTCACATGTTAAGTTTACTTAGGTCTTAGGAATCTTTCTAGAAGTATTAGTTGATATTTGATCTTATCTTATCATTTGTCATTTAATACTAGTGTCCTAGGTCATTTAATATTAGTCAATTCATAACATAGGATTAAGACACTTGTCATGATCTTGTCTAATCCTATGTCTCACCTTGGCTATATAACCAAGGGTCTCTCACACATTGTACATCCATTCTATTTGCATTATTTGATAGGAATATAGTTTACTCTTGTCATATTGATCTTCTCTTTTCTTTGTGCTTTCCATTAGTTATTATCCATAAACAACTTAATGTAGCCTGATCTCCTATAATTCAATGCCTTTAAGTCTTACTTCTAATGCATTTCAACATGTTTTTCTCTGAGCTGCAATCATAAAGTGTTTAAAAAGAAATTGAGCTACAAAAAGATAACAATATATGCAGCCTAAGTCAACGGAAAAGACATACATGTGGCTGCTTGCAATGCTTTCCATGTTTCACCAATCTCAAGCAAGATTTGTGCTTTTTGTTCATGCAATACTGCCCTTTCAGGTGTTATTGAAAGTGCTGCCTCCCATTTTCCAAGTGCCTCATCATATTTTCCATTCTGCACAGTTAAAAACAATAAATAATAAAGCTTGAGTTTCAAAAGCAATGCAACAGATAAAAGATAAATGAACTGTTCATCTAATCACACTTCCTCACAATCGTATAAATTTATTGTCATTTATTTTGATGTATTCTTACAATGCCTTACGGGATATAAAGATTAAAGAAAAGGGAATCTTTTATGTCTTTGTATCTAAGACCAAAATACATTAGCCTTCATTCCTCCTTTCATTCAAAAGTTTCCCACAGGACTTCGTATCTCCCAATGAGTCCCAAGATAAATCAGCCATAGTATACTCAGATTTCAGCAGCACAGTGTGCAATTAAACTTGAACCATGAATGGTATCAGAAATTTGATAATGAACTAGCCGAACAACTTTCAAAGGAAGGAAGGATTAGTCCCTCCTTATTTTTGTTCTACATCAGGTCTGGCTTATTTAGAGTCCTGTATAAGTATTGATCAATGGACCAAGAAATTCAGAGACAAATAGGAGAGAGACCAAAGGGGAAAAGCACAAATAGCTTCAAAAATATTGAAATCTACAAAACAAATTTGAAACAGCATTTCTCATAGCTATCCTGTTATAAAATATATGGGTGGTCAACTGTGAGCATAAGCTCAAAGGAAGTCTAATAATTTGACAAGGGCATACGATGTAGTTAGAAAGTTAACTAAGGTCCTTATGCAGTAATAAAGTAAAAGTAGGACAGTTGTATGGGTAGCTAGATTTAAAGTAGTTGACAGATGGAAGAGCCATAAAGGATAGATTGCAATGAGCTAAAAAGTAGATAACCGGCTAGAACAACTGTAAAGGGTAGAAGAAAGGTTGGAAGAACTGTAAAGACTAGATAGCAGTTAATTGAAAATTAGATGGGACAGTTAGAACAACTGCAAAGAGGAGATGAACAGTTGTCAAGGATGGATAGATAAAAATAAAAGGTAGGCAGACAATGACAACACTAAATGACTTTGCACTGCTTTCTCTTATGTAATGACAACAGAAAGAAACACATTCAGCAACACACTCATATCAAATGGTATCAGACCCTGACAATCAGGTTTTTCCATACCTACGATCTTGTGCATGCTATCAAATTTCAAATTACAAAATCCAGCACACTGCCTTATAAACAAACCTCCTCATATCTGATATTAGTTTCAATTTTCAGATTATTCAGCCTTCAATATATTCCCAGTTAGCAAACAGGCTCCTTCCATTTCTGAAAAAAAATTGTTTGTTTCAAAATTTCAAATTTATGCTAAGCAGTTGGTGTCCTCTCACTACAACCAAGATACAAATCAACCTGGGTATTTGTCAGATTTTAGAATACTGGTACTGGCCTTCTTCATTGCAGATTTCACATTTTCATATTGAAATTCTTTGGTTCAAAATGTTTCCAGAACTTGAACCACTCCTTGAGGGTTCTTTTTTCCAAGATGGTTTGATTGTTACAACTTACACCTAAAGGTTGTCATCTCCAAACGCCACAACTGTACTAACAAAATTGCATTCCTATGAATGAAATTAATTTTAGTTTCTACTTTTCAAAGGTGTCTTTCCCTTTACCTCCTAGCACTTCCTATATCGTCCTTGTTTCCTACCATCCACAATCATGGGCAATCATCCATTGAATGGTGGCAATGAACAAACAAATCACCTGCTTCAATTGTTAGCAACTAATTGTCAAAACCATCCATAAAACAATGGTGTTAACTAACAAGTCTTGACGAGTGTAAGACCAACTTAACTGTTTGATTCTATTATTCAACTTTCCTAACTGAAAGACTCAATCACCTTATTCCAACATTCAACTTTCCTAATTGAATGTAACTCCTATGATGGTTGTCTACTCACTAAAGCAATTCATAGCAAGGACCCTAATTTGGGATTTTATGAGCACATTAGGCCCATCGTGATGCGGCAATGGAACACTATGAACACCCTACTTCGTATGACAACCCATGCTCTAAATCCCAAATGGTATACAGCAAGACCTGGAAGAGTGCCTCCATCTAATGATGAAGAGGTGAAAGAAGGCTTCATGAAGGCCCTTCGAAAAATGTATACTGAGGAGGAATCTAGCAAACTTAGAGCACAGTGGCTAGCCTTCGTGAATCTTTGTGGCCCAACATTCAATAGACCAAAGGCGAGGATGGATAGAAGCTACATTAGCTCGAACCAACCCCATTGGATGATGCACCAAAGTTGAGGGTGCCAAGCACTCGTCTCCTTTCACAGGTTGTTAGTTCCTCTACTACAGAGAGGAATTGGTCTACATATAGCTTCATCCAATCAATCAAGAGGAATAGGCTTACCTTTAGACGACCGGAGAAGTTGGTGGGTGTGCATAGTGCCTTGTGGCTTTAGGAACAACAAACTCATGAGCATCATCAAACTCCAACTGCACATTGGGATGTTGATCCCATAAATACTACACAAGTTAGTTGATGATGAGGAGGGACATGATGTATTGCTTGGGGTTCCATTGGATCAAGATGAGACAACCTCTCATAGTGGCAGTGACTCAAACTCCGATTTTGATGCAATGTTAGGAGATGTTGATTAGGGACAGCTGCATATTTTTATATTTTTGTCATTTTGTAATTGAAACTTGCAACCTTCGGGCATTTTGTTTTAATTTTATTATAATATATATGCACATTGTCAATGAATGCAATTAAATTTGTTAAAACTTAATTTGTTTGTCACTTTCTATGAAATAAAAATCTCAATTGAACTCTATTTTTTTGTGTTAAGGTTCTATGATTGCTTTATTAATGCTATCATATGAATATTTGAAATTTTCTATATTTTTTAAATTTTCTCTATTTTTAATAGCTGTCCCCTACTGTCCCCTAAAAAATGGCCTCCCTCCCATCCCCATCCCCAAAACGCATCCACTCGTCCCCTATTGTCACCGTCCCAAAAACTTGTGGTAACATAGGAGATAAGGCAATTAGATGTTTCCAATTTCAAGACACTTTTGATGGCTGCCTACAATGAATTTGGTTCAAGGGCTTTAACTAAGCCTCTAAGGGGCTCTTTCAACCCTTCCATGAAAAGGAAAATCAAATGCCTCTTTGACACATAAGGCACCATCACAACTACCCTTTGGAAATCAGCTACATATGCATCCACTAAGCCCTAGTGCAATAGCTAGGACAACTCTCTAAAGTGCTCCTCTAAGTTCTGCCTCTCAAATATATTAGTTAGCCTCTTGCAAAACTACTCACACAAGGCACCATCATGGCTACCTTTTGGAAATCAGCCACACATGCATCCACTAAGCCCTAGTGCCACAAATAGGCCAGCTCTCTAAAGTGCCCCTCTAAGTTTTGCCTCTCAAATATATCCTAAGTTGTCGAATCAAGTATAAGTATGGGTATGATACGTCGATACGACAGAGTTTTTTGGGGGGTTGGGTACGTTATGGGTACATCCGTACAAAAATATAATAATATATATATATATATATATGCAGCCTAAAAACAAAATTAAGTTTAGAATGTCATACCAATGCAGATGCTAAACAAAACCATTACAAATTCCAATTTTTGAAACATAATATACTAATTTAAATACAGTTTTCAATATGAAAAGGATCAAATTTAAATGTCGTAATAGATAATCATTGTTTAACATTTAAATAATACAAATAGTAATCAATTCACTAGCATCATATGGGTCATCATCAAGATCAAGATCATCATCAACATTAACATTAGATGATAGAACCCCGCTGGCACTTGCACTAAAAGTATGTTGACTACTTGACTCCTTAAAAATTGGCGATTGTGCAACAACAAAAAAGGATCCAAGTCAGCTCACTCTGGTTCTACATACAACTTTGTTGCCCTTTCCTTTTACTCATCATCTTTGTGAGAAAGAAGACGTAAGTTGGAATGAACAAAAACTAGTTCCTTTGCTTTGCTTTATGCCAATCAATTGCGCTTCACTGAGTGGATGGAGTATGTACTCTAATTCCGCTCATCTTAAGAAGAACTAGCAACCTATTGAAGCAAAGGGAGCTCTCATTAGAGTTGTTAAATTAAGAATTTTGTAAATCAAACTTTAAATTTGAAAATAACGCATTTTAAATGATAAAACTTAAAAGTTAAAACCAAATTTAGAGTTGTAAAATTCAAAACTTACTTGAGATTTAACTTTTATTGCAAGAACTTGGAGGTGTGGCATCTTGTGGCCATTGAGGTACACCACCAAGAGTGAGCATCCTTCCTATATTTGTCACGGAGAGTAGAAGCACTTTGACCACAAGAGGTAACAAAATCAGCAAATTCAATTGTAACTGCATCTTCCATATCATGATCGGTGAAGAGTTTAGTAAGAGCTTTCCTAAACCCTTTGTTGAGATATGGTGGCACTCTTGTCAAGCATTGAGTCGATGCCATCATAATATTTGGTTTAGTAATTGCATCTCCCATAGCAAGGACCTCTTCACTATAATATTTGGGAGTCAAAGTGAAGGCAAGAAGATGGAGTGGGGTGGTCATTTTGTTCCACCGCTCAACAAAAATTGATTGAACCTCTTTGAATAAGGTTTCTTCAGGATCTTGCTCTCTTGTATTTATGATGGATTTCATCTTCTCAAGCATTGAGTTGATGCCATCATAAACCTCCCCTAAGCATGGCTTATCCATGTCAGGAAAGCATATCATACTCATGATGGGCTCGGTGAAACTAAGAAGATATTCCACCCAATCCCACCAAGTGTCATTTAGAATCTTTTGTTTTACATTTGTTGCCCTCTCAATGTTTGATTGACTCCATATAGACCATGATTGGCTAATGACCATAGCAGAAAAGCGCCTCTCACACCTTCACAAGTCGTCTCAAGATGATTGTGTTGGATGCAAATCTAGTCTCGACCACCTATTTTAAAATAAAAATTAAATAATTAAAATCAATGAAAAATGTATATATTTTATTTATAAAAATAAATAAATTATTTAAGTAAAACATAAAATCAAAAAATTGCATTGTTTGAAGTTTGAGCTACCTTCAGTAGCTATAGTCGCAAGAATGATCTAAAAATAGCTTGCGATTTGTTATGAACATTTGGATCTCTTCAACTTCAGCATAGACTTGTTTGATCCAATCTATTTTTGTACCCAACTTTTGTAGCATGAGGTTGAGGGAATGCATGGCACAAGGTGTCCAAAATATATGTGAGAATCATGTCTCAACTAACATACCAGCAGCTCTACAATTCTTCGCATCGTCCGTTATAACTTGGGCAACATTTTGAAGACCCACTTCATTAATGCACCATAAAGGATGTTAGCAATAAATTATGCATCCTTTACTTGCCCCTCACAATCCACAACTTTTAGAAACATTG
The DNA here is from genome assembly GCA_007115665.2 of Sequoiadendron giganteum. Taxonomy (NCBI): domain Eukaryota; kingdom Viridiplantae; phylum Streptophyta; class Pinopsida; order Cupressales; family Cupressaceae; genus Sequoiadendron; species Sequoiadendron giganteum. The sequence goes on from CM021104.1 coordinate 630,345,151, forward strand.
CCCCTTTAGGGCACACTGCAATCACATTAATTAATGGTCTATTTCTTGTATCCTTCCATCCATCGGAAATAATAGACACACATGTTTCTTTCCATGAGGCCTTGATGGGAGATAATGAATCTTCTATATGTTTGACCTCCCTTGACAATAAAGTGCTATGCACCTTCTCATAACATGGGCTTGTGTACCCCTTTGGAGCTTCATTTTTTTTTTTTTACTATGTCTTGCCAATAGGGTGATCGAACAACATTGAAAGACAAAAAAATTGCATAGAGGCATCTTGCAATGGTTTGGTCAACAATATCTCTGACATCATTATTAAATGCCCTCTCCAATGGTCCCTTTGCTCTCTTTGAAATAGTAGCCTCATTTTCATTTCTACTCAAAAAAGGATGGCTTTCTACTACAATAGCATGGCCAACACTATGTAATGTCCCCTATTTATTGATGTGTCAAAAATATTTAATTATTTTCCTTTGATGAGAGACCCATTTGAGGTTTTGAAGTGGGCAAAAATAAGTGAGAAAAATATATATATATTTTGTTTTGGTGCGCTCAAGGGAGGAAGTTAAATAATATTTAAAATATTTTATTTTATTTTTATGGGGTTGGGCGACCCCTTTTGGGGGTTAAAGTACGGAAAAATCAATTAAAAAAATAATATCTTGAATTATGGAAAAGTGCACCCAAGTTGAGGAATAAAAAAGAAATAAAATCAAATTTGAAAAGGAGGAAGTTGGTGCCCAAATTGGGTCGACCAAATTGGAGGGATAATGTAATGCCCAAATTTTGACCAAAGAGCAAAAACACAACTAACATTTTTTTTTTGAAACAATGATGTAAATACACTATAGATAACTCTACCATGCTCCCATGAGAACATACTACACGCATTAGACAAATTTTATACTTTTGATTCAAATATAGTCATCACATAAAAGATATATTATTTTTATATAAATTATACATAATAAATTTAAATTTCCTATTTTCAAAATAATAATCAACATAATATGTAAAAATATTTATTTATTTAAATATGTATTGTATACATCATATATATATAATAAATAATCTCACTTTATTACATAAGAAAATTACTTATATACATTTAAATATATTAAAATTTATACTACAAATAATAATCACTTTAACTTTCTAACTATTTATTAAAAACAATTATTCATGCTTCCTACTTTTTCTTTTTCTTTTAAAGAGAACTCATGGGTGGGACCTTTGTAAATATGGCAAATATTTAATTAAACCATGTTACTTTTAAACTGTGGCCCCCACCCTTTTATTTATTTTTTTTAATTCGTTTATCAATACTAATATCAATTTAACTCTAAAACTCAAACACTAATATTATCTAAAGTGAATGTGGATGGGGTGAGTAAATGGATGTCTTATGTGGCACTTTCTTAGTAAAAGAGTTTTCTTTAAATGTTAAAAACATGTATAAACCAAACAATGCAACGTAGAAACCAAACTCAACATTTGAACCAAAGTCGTTACCTATGAGGCTAAGAATTGCAGTATGGCAGTGACATTATAATGTAAGAATAGATAAATTAATATTTTAAGAGTGTTCCATTAATATTGTTCACAATATTAATGATGAATTTTTATATCTTTTATATCTATGTTCCAAACAATATTAATACTGCGGATACATTAAAATCTGAAAGAAAAGTTGTGTTTCTAATTGACACTGGACATACTCATAACTTCTTGGATTTAAAGTTATATTCTGCCATGGGTACTTTGCCATGGGTTTGTTTATCATGTATATAGGGTCCTTCCTCTGATATTAGCATTGCTGATAGGTTCCACCTTCACTTTCATACATGCATTAAAGGGCTCATCCTACACATGGGAACTTATTCTTCAAAATTTGAATTTGATATTGTGCCCTTTGGTGGTGCTGATGTAATTTTTGGGATCGAATGGTTAAGACTACATAGGGATATTAACATGAATTTTCAAGAACTGTCTATAAAGTTTAGGCAGGATTCAGAACAGCAGCAAATTCACTGATTCAGATCTCCAGAAAGTTATTTTGTTTCAGCACATAAAATGAAGAAAAAGCTGAAAAGGAATAACCTGAGTACACACAACTTGCACATGACTTGTTGCAGCAGTTTTCAGGTGTTTTTGGACTCTGGAGAACTTCCAAAAGTTCTACCACCAAATAGGAGTAGCAAGAACATAATAGTGTTGGAGAAGGGAACCAAGCCATTCATGACCAAACCCTACCGACACCCAAAAGTATTCAGGCCAAGTACAAGCCCATTTGCTGCTCCCATGGTATTATTCCACTAGAAAGATGGATCATTTTGCATGTGTATCAACTATCATACTCTTAACAAGCACACAATTAAGAAGCAATTTCTGATTCCCCGAGTTGAAGACTTGATCAATAAGCTGCATGGTGCAATTATCTTCTCCAAAATTGATTTAAGCCAGGATACCATCAAATTTGTATGCAGACAGAAGATAATCACAAAATCACTTTCCTGACACATCATGATCAATAGAGTTCTTAGTCATGCCATTTGGCTTGGGAAATGCACCTGCCACTTTCCAATCTACCATGAACGAGGTATTCCAACCTTATGCAAATTTGTGTTTTTTATGATATTTTGGTTTACAGCTGAAGTCCACAAGAGCATATGTTGAAACAATTTGAGTTGGGAAATTTCTTGTATTCACAAGAAGAGAGATTACATTATAGAAATTACAAAGCATTGAAGATATTAAATGAACTGACCTACAGCAACTAACTACAACTGTAGACATTAAATGTCTACCTACCAAAATAACTAAACTAGGAAAATATCTAACCTACTCACTACAAAAGACATTTAAGATGTCTTAACTAACAAGTTACATTATTGACCATTAACAGTATAAAGGAATATAACATTCTAACACCCTCCCTCAATGGTCAATCTATCAAAAACACCAAGTTGCCCCCTGAATTTGACAAATTTATCTAGGCTCAGAGACTTGGTGAGAACATCTGCAGTTTGATCCGCTGTTGGAACATACTACAGCTGAACTGATCCGTCTTCTACCAGCTTGCAAATGTAGTGACAATGAAGCTCGACATGCTTGGTACGTTCATGGAAGACTAGATTTTTGGCCAGTTTGAGCACCCCTTGATTATCAATGTACAAGGGAGAAGGTCCTACTTGTGACATGTGCATGTCAGAAAGCATCCTACGAAGCCAAACTGCCTCACATGTTGCCTTAACGGTTCCTCGATATTCTGCTTCAGTCGAGGAAAGAGCCACTGCTTGTTGCTTCTTGCTGGTCCATGTTATAGCACCTGTTCCCAAACTGAATACATACCCAAAAGTAGATTTTATGTCATCCACTGAACCTGCCCAATCTGAGTCTGTATAACCAATCAGCTTTGGATTTGTGCATCTGCCATACAGAATGCCATAATCTGAAGTGCCCTTAACATATCTCAGCACTCGCTTCGCTGCAAGCCAATGATCGGCTTTTGGAGTTGTCATGAAGCGAGAAATGTAGCTCACTGCAAAACTAATTTCAGGTCTAGTGGCAGTGAGGTAGATGAGATTGCCCACTAGTTGCCTGAATGTCGTTTCATCAACCGAAGGTGAATCAGAGTTCGCTGATAACTTCAGCCCCTTCTCCATAGGTGTGGAGGCAAGTTTACAATCCTACATCCAAAATTTGTCAAGCAGACTTCTAGCATATTTGGACTGAGAGATAAAAATGCTATCAGCGATCTGCCAAACCTCAATACCCAAACAATAATGGAGAAGCCCCAAATCTGTCATGTCAAAAGCTTGACACAAATCCTGTTTGATTGTTGCAATCAAATGTGTTGAACTACCAGTAATGATCAAGTCATCAACATAGATAACAAGAAACAAAACATCATCACCAGAGTGCTTAACATACAGATTAGAGTCAGAAGGGCTACGGTGAAAACCATGATCAACCAAGTACTGATCAATCTTGATGTACCATGCACGGGGAGCCTGTTTCAGTCCATAGAGTGCTTTCACGAGCCTACATACCTGATGTTCTTTGTCAGCACCTTGAAACCAAGAGGCTGCATCATGTAGACTTCTTCCTATAAATCACCGTTGAGAAAGGCACTCTTGACATCCATCTGATGAACTGTCCATCCGAATTGGGCTGCAATAGCAAGAAGAAGACGAATTGTGCTCATCTTGGCAGTAGGAGAAAAAGTCTCCTCGTAGTCAATGCCCTCCCGCTGTGTGAATCCCTGAGCAACTAATCTGGCCTTGTATTTATCCAAAGTACCATCTACATGATACTTGACCTTATAAACCCATTTGCAGCTGATAGGTTTCTTTCGAGGAGGAAGATCAGATAGAACCCAAGTGTGATTCTTCAGAAGACTATGGTATTCTATCTCCATAGCATTTTCCCACTTTGGAATTCCTTTAGCCTCTAAATATGTCTGAGGCTCATAGATGTTGTGGATGTTGGCCATAAGAGCAAAATTGACTATGTTTTGTTGCTTGCGCTTTCTGCGAGCTCATCTACCCTCAATGAGTTCATCATCATGAAGATCTTCGATAGTCTTGAGCCACCACTTAGGCCGGAGAGTGGAAGTACCAACATCTAGAGTAGGAGAAACAGCATCTTCTGGGATTTCTGGAACAAAGTCATCTGGATATGAATCCTGAGGAAAATCAAGTGGTGTTAGATCATGACTAGTAGACTCCTCATCTTCAGATTCAGAGTGCTCTGAAGCCCTCCCATCAGGGGAACTAAGAGGAAGACGAACACCCTCATCAAAAACCTTCATAGGTTGATCCTCAGGGCTGGTAGTAGGAACAAATGGACCAGTAGTCTCATCAATCACAACATCACGACTGAATATGAGACGATCCGTCTCCACATCAATCAACCTGTATGCCTTGTGATTGTCGTTGTAACCAGTAAACATAAGTTTCTGGCTCTTGGAATCCAACTTCGCACATTTGGCTTCTGGAATCCATACATGAGCTGTAGAACCAAAGACTTTCAGATGGCCCACTTTAGGCTTACGTCCTGACCAGGTTTCTTCTAGAGTCATCTTCTTAACGGCCTGTGTAGGTGACCGATTCAGGAGGTAGACTACAGTATAAACTGCTTCAGCCTAGTATTTCTTGGGGACATTTCTATACTCCATCATAGAACGAGCCATTTCAATAATGGTGCGATTCCTACGTTCAACGACACCATTCTGCTAAGGGGTGTATGGTGTGGTGAGTTGGTGTTTAATGTCGTGTGTAGCACAAAAAGTAGAGAAGTCAGCTGAACAAAACTCCCCCCCATTATCTGACCTTAGAGTGACAATCTGAGAACCTGATTCTTTCTCAACCAAGGCCTTATATTGCTGAAATGTACTAAACACATCTGATTTATTTTTCAAAAAATACACCCACATTTTTCTACTGAAATCATCAACAAATAATAAAAAGTACCTGGACCCAGTAATAGATGGAGTGTTCATTGGTCCACATACATCAACGTGAACCAATTGAAGTACCTTGGAGGCTCGCCAAGAATCACCATTCGAGAATGGTGTCCGATGCTGCTTCCTAGCTTGACAAGCTCCACAAACTCCATGATTTTGAGTTTGGATCTCAGGTAGACCAGCAACCAAACCCTCCCGAGACAGTTGAGAGAGATAGTGCATATTCAAGTGCCCATAACACTGATGCCAAAGTTTGTTGATGAAAGTACTCCTGGCTGCCAAAGCGTGCTCCTGAGAATCACCGAAATCAGCAAGTCAATATAGACCATGATCCTCAAGTACCATAGTGATCATAGTACGTGTCTCCTTATCAACAATGCTGCAGGTGGAGGAACTGAAAATAACATTCAACTAGGGAGAATGCCTCATGATCTGGCTAACGGAGAGAAGATTATGTTCCATGCTTGGAACATAGTAGACATCTAGAAATAGTAAGTTTCTTCCTCCAGAGGGAATCTAAACATTGCCCATATCAGCAACTGTGTACTCTTCGCCTCCTCCAAAGATCACTGAATCAGTGAATGGTTCATATTTGGTGAAGCAATCTCGACGATGAGTAAAATGCCGAGAAGCCCCTGAATCAATATACCAGGCAGAAGATTGTACGGGATCTACTGTTCTCTTGGCCGTAAAAGCATAGAATGCAAATTCTTTCTACTTAGAGTGCTCTGCGACATTTGCCTTTTGTTGAGACCCTCCTTGCTTCTTTTGTTCAGAAGCCAACCGAATTCGACAATCAACCTTCATGTGACCATATTTATGGAAATATTGGCACTGAACGTTCTTCTTCTTCTTGTTATGAGAAGAACCAGAGCCTTTCGGCTGAGAAGATTGAGCCTTCCCTTTGTTCTTAGCAGAAGATTTGGCAGAGAACGCTTGCTCTGTGAAGGTGGAACTGGTACTGCTTCCAAACTGTTGTCGCCATCGATCTTGCTGCAAGAGCTTGTTGCAAAGATCTTCAAATTTGAGATCGACATTGGTGGAGGTGATATTCAACGTCTCGATGAAATGCTCATACAAACGTGGGAGACTCTTCAGAGTAATGACCACCATATCTTCTTCCTCCATTGTTCGACCAATAGATTCCAACTAGTCGCAAATCTCCTTTATCTTTGTTAGATGCTCCTGAAGAGAGGTCTTCTCGTCCATCATTATTGAAAAGAGCATGTTCTTAAGAAAGAACACACGACTCTTATCTGACGTTTCATGGAGATCCTTCAAGTACGTCCAAACCTCAGCAGCTATTTTGCCTGACGGCACTTGTGCAACTAGTCGTCAGTTACTGATAGCTTGATGAGCATGACAGCTTCCCGATTGCATTCATCCCATTTGTCTTGGTCCTTTCCGACTACAGTGGGACGAGGTGAGTTCCCCAAAACGCCCTGATCGAGACAACGATATTCAAATATCGTAAGCATGCGCTGCTTCCAGATGTTGTAATTCTTCGCGTTGAACTTTTAGCTGCTTTCGAGCAAGATATTTGTCAGAGATGCCATCACATACCCTAAGGTCAAACTGGTGAAGGCAAAAAACAAAAAAAGTACAAATTCAAAGCAGAAACCCTAACACGGATTTTGAGGCACTTTGAAGACAAAACCCAAAGATCTTAAGAGTACCCATAAAATGTCGCTGAAAACCCAAAAAAATTCTGAATACCCAAAAAAAATCGACGACACCCACTTGCACAAATTTTGAGGCACGGAAAACGAGGTGCCCAAAAAAAACGAAAACCAACCCAGTTGAGTTCTCGAAAACCCACCAAGAATCTGCAATCAAAAAAAAAAATCGACTTGATCTAAAGGGTCAAAACCCTAGTTGAATCTGCAGAAAACCTCTGGAAATTGCATGCAAAATGCAAACCCAAATCACGTCTTTAAAAACCCTGGGAAAAACGACCTCCTTTAGAAAAAAATAACGGCTCTAAGGCAAGAAAAAACGCAGCTAAAAACTCAGAAATCGTGCACAATGACCTTCAGAAAGAAATGCGTTCGGATTTTGCACGAAAATCCCACAAATTGCGGCCAGAAATTCTTCAGAAAACGCGTGTTTTGTTTGAAAAAGGACCACAAAAAACTAGGCGCACGAGCTGACGACGACTGCCTATAGAAAACGTGGGCAAAGGAACTTGCAAAAACGCGGTTTTGAAAAATGCCCAGAACTTTTTCAAACACAAAAAATCGCACCCGGAATGAGCACTAAAACACAACCAGATGCACAAGAGACAAGCGGCCAAGGAATACAAAGATCATGCGCCAGATACAAAGAGCAAACAAGCTGAAAGTTGCACCCAAGAGAAGAACAAACTCAACCAAGAAAAAAAAAAGCATTTTTTGAAACAAAAACGATTTTAAAAACAAGACCCACGATTTGTTTTCAAAAGGGCCATGATTTTTGTGAGAAAACTCACAAAAAATTCTCAACTCAAAGAACCACGATTTTTATAACCAAAGAACCCACGAAAATCAGAAAGAATTGATCTTAAAAAGCTTGAAAATTTAGAAAGAAATGTTTAGAAGACCAATTACCTGGGCTCTAATACCATGAAACAATTTGAGCTGGGAAATTTCTTGTATTCACAAGAAGAGAGATTACATTATAGAGATTACAAAGCACTGAAGATATTAAATGAACTGACCTACAGCAACTAACTACAACTGTAGACATTAAATGTCTACCTACCAGAATAACTAAACTAGGAAAATATCTAACCTACTCACTACAGAAGACATTTAAGATGTCTTAACTAACAAGTTACATTATTGACCATTAACAGTATAAAGGAATATAATATTCTAACATATGCAGCACCTGTACACTGTCTTGAGTTGCTTGGAAACTCAATAACTCTTTGCAAAAGAGAGCAAATGCACTTTTGCAGCTAATGAATTACGGTAGCTAGGGCATGTCAACAGCAAAGAAAGTCAAGATTGATGATACAAAGATCCAAGCCATATGAGACTGACCAGAATGACGAAATCTAACACAGCTACAAAGTTTTCTTGGATTGTGCAGCTATTATGGGAGGTTCATCAAGCACTTTTGCACTTAGCTGCTGCTGTTATAGATTTGACAAAGAAAGAGTGATTTGCCTCAAGTGAAGCTGCCAGAACAGCTTTTAAGGAGTTGAAACTTGAAACATGTAATGTGCACTTGTCCAATTCTTGCTCTACCTGATTTTCTAGTCCCCTTTATCATTGAATGTGATGTTTCACATTTAGGAGTTGATGCAGTTTTAATGCAGCAAGGAAGGCCAATAGCCTTTTAAAGTAGGAAATTGAATGAGAAAGGAAGGCTTCTCTCCCTCTACGACAAGGACAATATTTAGTCTCTGGGAGATTTACTGTAAGAACTAATCATAAGAGCTTGAGATATTTCCTTTCCCAATGTCATCTTAATGAACAGCAAGAAAAATGGGTAAGCAAGCTTCAAGAATATGATTTTGATTTCCACTATTGCAAGGGCCCAAGGAATGTAGTAACTGATGCCCTTTCCCGAATTCCAGACCTTAATGCTATCTCCATGGGCTTATTCAATTGGCATTATCAGATTGAAGCAGAGTATGCAAAGGATGATGAATTGGCTGCATTATTAGAAGATCTACAGGCAGCACACAAGGTCGGTAGGTATACTTTCCAAAATGAACTGATCTTCTATGGTAATAGAGTAATCCTTAGCTCTAACTCAAAATTCAAATCTAAAGCCAGGGCTGAAAACCACTCTACACTATCAGAAGGACACATAGGATTCTTCAAAACTTATGCAAATATCGAAAAGGCATACAAATTGATGGGTATGTTAAGAGTAAAAAGGTATTTTCCTAATTAATTAATTGATTATTATGTCCCTTTTTAGACTAGCATACTTAAACTTACTTAGGTCATATGCTTTTTTGTCTCAACTCATAGGATTAGGACACATATCATGATCTAATTTAATCCTCAACTAGGGTTTCACTTAGGGTTTCTTTATACTTTATCAAGGGTAATTCATCATTATTGTATTATTCATTAATCATTATTCATGGTTTTTTTGCATCTATAGAGCCCAAGCTATTACGGCAAATCCATAGTTTTTTCTCTTTTTGTGACAAGTGTTTGATTGCAGGTGATTTCTAGGAGCTATAGGGTTGAGGAATCAACTCCAATAGAGTAAAGGGGGAATGTTCGACAATTTGTGTCAACAAGTGAACAATGCCAATGTAATGTCCCCTTTTGGGATCACCTTCTATTTTGCCCTAAAATCACAATTCCAGATGAAACCAATAGCAGATTATAGTTAAAGATACGATTTCCTAGACAAAATTGAAATGATGTAAGTCTGGTCATGGGAACCTGCAACCATGTTAGATGAATGTGATATGAAATACATTTAATTCTAAGTCTGAGCAAGATTATATATAACAATATAACAAGTCCCAAGGACTATGTGGACTCAACCATAATGACGAGGACATGGTAAGGTGCCCTAAGTATCCTCCCCTTATGATTGAAGACACTCTTCATTTTCGTCAACAATTGATTCACTCGGGGATAGTTGGGAGGCTGCACGATAGGGTGCCCTTCTAGCAGTTCTCCCTATCACAGGGTGCCCTTTTAGCAGTTCTCCCTTAATAGGGTGCCCTCTTAGCAGTTCTCCCTATTGCAGCCCTACCTCATCCCTTCATGACCCATTGTCACTACACCATGATAGGGAAGTGAGGTTACAAGGGGTGTCCTAGTGGCTCTACTCTCCTAGGCCCAAAGGCAATACCCTTTGAGAAAAATGCAAGTGCCCCTTTGGCCTCCTTGGGACTACTTGGTCCCCCATTATAGAACACATTGGTTCTCCATTATAGGACTCGGTCCTCAATTATAGAACACATAGGTTCTCCATTATAGGACACTCGGTCCTCCATTATAGAACACATAGGTTCTCCATTATAGAGGTGGCATACCCAAGAAAGTGCCCCATTGCTATTCCCATTTGTAATCTCCCTTCTTCTAATCATGGTGCAAATACATATGCATAATAACTGATTAAATTTATGTTGCAAATAACCACATCAGCAATCCATGATGCTGCCATAAGATATAAATGATAATATGCATGAATCATACACTTAAATAATACACTACAATCCTATATAAATATCCTATCACAATAATATGGAACTTATAAAGTAATTATAAAATCATAAATAATTCTGAACTCATAACATAATTCTGAAACCATATTAATTTCTGAAATCATAAATTAAATTATACTGACTGCAAGAATATGCTGATCGCTGCTCTTTTTCCTTCCCCCTAATCCATCGATGCCCTCTTGTTTGAAATTCTCTGCTATTATGTATGACCCAATCTGCTCATAAGATTATGTCTTTTGGTGCTAATCACACCCCTTTGGATAAACGTATCTCTATGCCTATAATGATCGCACCCCTTCCCATTATCGTGGCTGTTTGCTAAGGTGATCTGTTACATCCCACCCTAGTTTTCAAAAGACTAGTTTTACTTTCAGTAAAATTTGCAATGAAATATTGTAAACTTTGAAAAAACAATGATGCTATGATGAAAATAATGCAATGTTATGTTTTGGTTTCTAGTTAAACTATGAATGCTTTGTTGCCATGAAACAGAAATAATGCTTATGCAAGGCATTTCTTATTGAATAAGCAAATGATAGAATGAATGTAATATGATGATGTAACTATATTGTTTATCAGGCTAACTACCCTTGTTTCCTAAGTGACAATGCAGGTTGAACCAAGCGCCTCCAGTTCGAATGAGGGGGAGTATCATCTGGGAGATGAAACAATGTTGGCCTAAACATTGCTTGAATTAACAGAAGAACAGATTACAATATAAAGAGGAGGTAAATGACTGTAGACATTTAAGATGTCTAACTACCTCAACTACTAACTACTGTAGCAATAATTGACCATTATACAATGTTAGAATATAATATTCTAACACCCTCCCTTAATAGTCAATCGTCTAACTAGCCTACAGAAAACAATCTGCAAGTCTTTTGGTCACAAATTCTTCATAACACTCTGCTGCTACGGAGACCCTCCCTGGATCTGCAGAATGTGAATGACCAAGAGAACCAAAAATCGTCCAGAAAAAATAGAGAAGGCTGCCCACTTCTTTAGAATGCTCTGCAACAAGAGACAAGAGCCTACCACTGACTCTGCCACTAACCCTCCCAGAATCTGCAGAACTGCTGACCAGAAGTCATCACAAAACGTCCAACCTGATGTTGGATAACAAAGTTGTCCCTCCCTAAAACCAGAGACACGCCGAGAACAGCTGCCACGATTTTGAGGATAAATCGACAAACCGTCGAAACTTTTGCAGATGAGCATGACGCTCGAGAACTGACTGCAAGAAGCTAGTTGTGCAAATGTTCGCCTCAACAACTCCAAGTGCGACCAAAACAGACTGCAACAAACCACGATTTTTGAGGAAAAACTCGCCAAACCCAAATTACAAATCATCATTTTTTTCGGAAAAAAGGGTAAAAACCAAATACCAGAGAGCCCTCCCGAACAACAGAAACCCCGACTAGGGTATAAAAGAAAAACTCTTAATTTTTGAGGAGAATATTATAAACCCTCCCGGAATTTTTTAAGGGAAAAAATTATGAAAACCCATACAAACTTTTTAAGGGAAAAAATATTAAAACCCATACAAGTAATTTTTGTCGTTGAATCGCTGACTGCCCTCCAACATAATGTTGTTCAAATTGGCCATCTTCATGCTTTTCGAGGCACAAAAAACGAGGTACTGAGAAGAGGCTGATGCACAAAACCTGAGGCACGAGTTTCAATACACTGAGACAAGTTCAGGCACAAAAAACAATGCAAATCTGTTGGCACAAAATTTGAGGCATGGAAAACGATGCACCCAAAACAAACGGAGACCAACCCAGTTGAGATCTCAAAAAACCCACAAGGAATCTGCAATTGAAAAAATTTCCGCCTTGAAACAAAGGGTCAAAACCCTAGACGAAGTTTCTGGAAACCCTAGGCGGCCATGGATGCTTCAAAAATTGCAAAAAACGTCTTCAAAACTCCATGAAAACGCACTAACAGAAGGCTTAATGACAGGTCTTTAAAGAGGCAAGAGAAATGAAGCAACGATTCTCTGAAATCTGCAACCAAAGATATGAAAAATGCGTCTGAAACAAGATCAAAAAACGACAACCCGAATATCCTCAAAAACGCATCCAAAAAGGAGAGAAAATGCAGCAAAAAACTGAGCCAGATCGTGCCTAAGGATGCTAGAACAAAACGTGGTCTGAGAAGGTTTAAAAACGAGCACAAATTCTGAGAAACGTCTTGAAAGTTGTTCCCAGGAGAAACACACCCTCAGCAAGAGAAAAAACGCGCGCTCAGTCACAGAAAATCGCAACCATAAGGGCATAAAGTTTGAGAAAATCGCGTCCAAATTTAGCAACAAGAGGGTCAATTTTTAAATGAGAAAAAACTCATAAAAAATCCAAACAAAAACCCTCAATTGAGGAAAAATCCGCGATTTTTTTTTCACAAAGCCCTCGATTTTCTTCTATAAACAAGCACCACGAAAGCCAAAAGAACGAATCTTAATTTTTCAAAAAATTAGACAAAATAATTTTGAAATTATTAAAAAAAAAAAAAAATCGAAAAAAACTTTTACTGCTCTGATACCATGAAACAATGTTGGCTAAACTTTACTTGAATTAACAGAAGAACAAATTACAATATAAAGAGGAGGTAAATGATTGTAGACATTTAAGATGTCTAACTACCTCAACTACTAACTACTGTAGCAATAATTGACCATTATACAATGTCAGAATATAATATTCTAACAGGAGAGAGGTGAAGTTGGGAAGAATCTGGTTTGCCATCTGAGCTGAGTCAGTTCTAAATGACCGTCAACCCTATTAGGTATTGGTCAAGTCTTGGGATGTTTGAGGTAAGCCTTTTAGGGTTAGTTTGTCTTGTTTTCTGCTTTACGATAAAAGGCGGATTAGGGTTTGCGTTTTCTTGAGTTTCTCTTTTCATCATGAATTTAAAACTGAACGAATGTATAGTTATTCAAATGAGATTAGGCAGGAAGCCAAACCATGCATACACGAGTCCGTGTATGCATACATGGACGCATGTGCACGTGTGGAGATGGAACTATATGTCTGCAAACATGCATGTTCATTCAAGTGCGCATAAACGAACATGTGCATGCCAATGCAAATGCATACTTATACATTCGTTATGTTTTCAAAAGAATGTCTTGGTATGATATTTCCTTACCGACACTTAAGCCAAAGTCAACATAATAAGGTCGCAATTTATAACTCATAAGTTATCTTATACCATAGTATCAAGTCGGCTAACAAAGTCGATATGGGAAGTGTTAATATTTAAATGGCACAATATTTTATCCTTGGCAAAAATGCCCTGACAACGTAAATAATAACGTTGTAACTAATGATAGAGTTGATAACTCTATCATTAGATCACAAGGTTATTATTCATTCTTTCATGATTATAAAATTTGGCTTACAAGCCGAATGAAAGAAAAGTGGCTCGATGCATCTAAATGCAATTATATTCTTAAAATTTAAAGGCCCAAAAGTTGACCTTGACCATCGACTCTTTTGTTTGTATTGTTTAAGATTATTAAAGGATATCAAATCTTTTAATAAGGTTTCTTTAAAAAACACCAAAGGCGGTGGAAGTAAGCCGATGTATATAATAAAAGGGCATATTATACGAATTTCGGTGTTTTCTTATGCATTCATCGCTATATCAAAAGCAGCAATATAGGTAAATATCGAACTTGATTCTTGAAATAATAATAAAGATCTTTCAGTTTGCCTTATCCGCTAAAAAAATATTACTTCCTTCCTTGGCTGCGTAGCAGCTAGACTACGTGGAGTTGAGATACTTGTTTGATAACGGTTTTAGAACCGTTTCTTGCTTCTTTCACTTGATAAAATCGATATCTCACCTTGAGCGAATGGGAATTCATTCTCATTGCAAGAACAATCAGTTTTAAAACTGATTTGAGATTTACCAAATCTTGGGTGCCATTCTTGGGGAGAGCAGTAAAATTAGAGGGAGTTCTGGAACCGCTTGGTAACTATTTTTGGGATAGTATCAACTGTTTTGGGAATCATTATGGTATAAATATCCCCTTGAAGGATATGGCACAGGTTGGCAAGATTATATCCTGGGCTAAGTTAAGCAATTTGATAATTTATTTCTTCGGCTGAAAGAGAAGAGGCGACAGCAGCTTGGAGTTGTTAGTTGCAAAGTGAAACCAATATTGTTGTGTTGTTTGCTCAGCTACAGCTATTAAGAAAGTGACAAGACCAACTCTCGCCCACTCCAATCTGTAGCAGGCATGTAATCTCTTCATTCTATTAATTTACCATCTTGGTGTGATTATGAATGGCGGCTTAGAGGCTTTTAGAAGCTGTTTATTATGCAAGTAGTCATCTATCTGAACCATTCCAGTTTCTTGAATGCTAGTATCCGGCAGCTTGAAACCTTATTGATATGCGGTTGGAATTTGTTGTTCTTTTTGGAGCTATGCTCTCATTATATTAGAGGGTTTTATATGCTTTTGAAAAGAGGAAAACCAGATTACTGTATGTTGGTTATTTGTTACCTATTGTTATTTTTAATTCTCTTGAAGAAAAGTTTTCTTCCATTAAAGAGCTTGAGCACGTTACTGCACTATGAATGAGGATTACTTAAGTAGATTGCACAAGTGTATTCTAGAAAGGAGATGAGGTTGGCTGTTATACTAAATGCTTTTAAAAAGAATATAAAACAAAAACTCAAAATTGGGTAAAGAAAAAGAATTCAGAATTAAGAGTTTAAGTATCGAATGGCTTAAAGGGGCAAGTGTACCCTAGTTTTGAAAAGAATCCTTGTGTTTATGCTAGGGTTGAGAAAAGTCTCACTTAATGAACTAGTTATTGAAACTAGAGTACAACCCTCTATGGGTTTCTTTCCAATATATGTCCTTTTAAAAGGACTCCTTGTGAATAAATTGGTTAGTTTAGAATGTAGATATTAAGTCAATCTTTAGAGGGGGAAAACCCTGGACTGGAAGAGTTAACTTAAGACAGTGGCCAAAGCCAAAATCCGAGGCTCATGCCTCATATTTCGGGTATACAAGAAAATGTATCTTTAAAAGGGGCAAGTATGCCCTAGTTTCAAAATGTATTCTTAAAGGGGCTGGTATGCCCTAGTTTGAAAATGTATCTGTGTTTTATTCCAGAGGGGTTTTGAGGGAGTCCAAACCCAACGAACTATTTCTTTGTGTTTACATGTAGGGCGAAGCAGGTAGCTCCAGTATGCCCCAGGTCAATAGCATTTTTCCAAGTCGAGCAAGGTGGGTGAACCACAACTACGCTCCAGAAGCATTTGTACAGTTGTACAGAAACTATGGCCATAGTAAGTGCAAGAGCCACTAGTTGCACTTGTCAATTCACCGTGACCTAGTTGCTTAGCTAGCTAGAGTTGTCATGCTTGGTTGGAGGGTATCCATGGTAGCACGACAGTGTTAGTTAAGTAGGGCACAACACCAAGGCTCAGATGGCAAACTAAGAGGGTTCCCAACAAACCTTTCATTGAAGGGTAGGGCCACTTCCAGTCAAGGTGAGCGGGAGACCGCTTAAGTCCAAGGTCGGAGGTAAAGCACTTGGATGATGCTCTCCCTCTTGCAGGTGGCATGTCGAGGATTGGAAGATAGTAAGAATCAAATGAGGTTCTCTGACCCTAGTCTCTCACAGTTCTTTATTTAGCTTAATCAATTATATGCTAAAAAGATTTGTATCTTGTTTTTGATATTGGGATATCAGTTAAAAAGTAACAATGCAATTTTTTTTATATGATTATGCAAATGAAATGCAGTAGCATGATGGTTTATGTTTTTATGTTTTCAAAAAATATATATATTCACTTTTTTTGTTTATGTTTTAACCTTTTGGTGAAAACTCTCGGTTAATCTGTGTCAGAAGGGGATTGGTTGTTACATGATCACTGTTGTTTAATGATGATTAATATGCCTTCTCAGAGGGACCGATGCTGTTAGATTCCCATTAGGAATCAATGCCTTTAGAATATTAGTTTGTTGTGAGCATTATTTTTATTATTATGTTATTTACAACTAATAATATTAAATGTTATGATAATTGTATTATAATTATAATATTATCTATTATATATATAAAATTTGCATATGATTATGCAAATGAAATATAGTAGCATGATGGTTTATGTTTTTATGTTTTCAAAAAATATATATATTCACTTTTTTTGTTTATGTTTTAACCTTTTGGTGAAAACTCTCGGTTAATCTGTGTCAGAAGGGGATTGGTTGTTACATGATCACTGTTGTTTAATGATGATTAATATGCCTTCTCAGAGGGACCGATGCTGTTAGATTCCCATTGGGAATCAATGCCTTCAGAATATTAGTTTCTTGTGAGCATTATTTTTATTATTATGTTATTTACAACTAATAATATTAAATGTTAGTTATTTATATTTTAATTCTTCATATTCTAGTGTTATAATTTCAAGGGCATGATAATCAACAAAACAAGGATGAAACTATATGTAACCCTAGACTACTTCAGCCCCTTCCTACTCCAAGTGAAAATTGGGAGTCCATCAATATGGATTTCACTACTAGTTTACCAAAAGTCAATTGTAAGAATTGTATTTATATTGTAGTCAATAGACTACCCAAATACTCTCACTTCATTTCCATTAATTCTACCTACAAGGCACATCAGTTAGTAGCTATTTTTATGGAGAACATTTACAAACTACATGGATTACCTAAAAACCTCAATTTGCATTGCTTACTAACTAGCATATCAACACCTCCTTTGACCCAACCCAAACTATAAGACTTGGAGTATTGAACAGTTTTGGCCAATGTTATCAACCCAACCTTAAGCAATTAGGCTAGTTTGGGAACCAAAGTCAAATAATCCATCAACCTTAGCACCATTTTCATGAATTTTGATGTTAAACACGACTTCTTTTTCCAACAAACCAACCTTCTTAGTAGTGCAAGTTAGTCTAGAATCCATTTTAGAATTGCATTCAACTACCTTAGGTTATTTACCCTTTCCAATGGAAATGTCAGAATTTTACCCTTCTTAGCTTGCTTGTGAGGGTACTTTTCCAGATGCAACTTCCAACAAGAGGACTCTTCATGACCATCCTTATCACAACGGACACAATGAAGCACAGATCTCTAATTGGTACTAGTGGGACTTACCTTCTTGTCCTTGGCTCCCTTAGGAGAAAACGAAGGAGTATCTAGCTCGAGGTGACGAGCATTGGCACATGCTTCATCCATGCCTTTGGAAAACAAAATAGGTCTAAAAAGATGGCTATGAAGTTTTCCTATGTATTTCATTACGACAAATTCATCTCATAGATCCTTTTCCATCTAAATAGAACTTTAACAAAATTCAATAGTATAATCTTGTACATTTTAACCATCCTTTTGTTTTAAGAACAAGCATTCTATTAATTTCTCCTCTCTGTGACAAACAAAATAAAAGTGTTTTTAATTAACCTTTTAAAACGTTCCCAAAGGAGCTTGTTTGCTTAACAAAATAGAATACAAGAGACTCTCAAACCAAGTTAGAGCATGCTTTGACATTCTTAACCTAGCAAAGGAAACCTTTTGCTTTAAGGTAAAATAATCCATGCTGAAATATACCTCTAGTTGAGCCAATCAATGGTCAAGATTCTCTGCATCCACATCACCTTCAAATGACAAAAATTCAATCTTAGCTTCTCCTTTGAATAGAGGTTTATTTGGAAGACTCTTCTCACCCTTTGGGGTCTACTCTTTTTCATTAAAATTGGGCTTGTCACTAGCCAATCTCTCCATGAGGATCTCTATTAGGCCTTACATGGTCTCCATTGATTGAGAAAGACTTGTTATGGTATTCTCCATCTTATGGAACATTGCTTTAGCATCTATGTATTTTTTCACCTTCTATGCTTCTCAACTCTCTTCTCCACCTATGAGATCCAATGTCTCTTTGTAAACATAATATCTCCTTCCACTTGGCTATGTTGTGAGCATCAACCTACAAATTCACAACAACCACTTCCCAAAAGGAATGAAACTGCTCTAATACCACTTGATCCATAAACTCGGAAGAATATTCCTCAAGTGGTTCATCAACAACAAATTGTATCATAGTGTAGGAAAGCAACAATTGAACTTACAAAAATAGTCAATGAACAAGGAACTAGAAATTGAAGAGAAGAAAACACAATTGTTAGGAGACAAATTTGTCCTAGAGAAACCCACTTAGGGTAAAAACTCCAACTAATAGGTGAGCAAACACTCACTTGAGTACTCCAAATGGATTTAAAAGAGGTCTTAGCCTTATAGGCTTACAAACAAAGCTATAACACCTTTGGACTTAGCTCAAATACAATCTCTAGATACTCACATATCACTTCCCCTACTTCTATTTTTATGTCAATCATTTAACTCAAAGAAATACCACAAATATTCTCCAATTATAGCTCTCTATCATGCAACCCAAGCATCTAAGGTTATTATTCCATGTCTACATATAGTGTAAATAACATTAGGATGCATCTATGAGCCAAAGAGACCAACAAAGCACACCAAGAAGAGGAAAAACTAGGAACTTAAACACTATTGAACACAATGAATTCCTTACTTTGTGCAAAGTATCATTGGCAAATTCACCCTAATAATTACATCTTCACTACCTACTGAAACTAACAATTTTACCATTGCAAGCAAAAATACAAGTTTTTTGGTCTTCTCTCTCCTATCAAAAAACTATATTTTGATTTCCCATACCATCTAATATATTTTCCAGCATTTAAGACACCACCCTTGTTGCAAAAAACCTACCATAAAGTACAAAAACTAGATCCTTAACAGATGAATTACATCATCAATCCTAGGATCTCAATGTTTGATCATGTAATATCAAACAAGGTACTAGTACTACTTCAAATAAGTTTCAGCTTCTTTTCATTTGAATATTAGTGTTTATATAATCTTTCTAAGTTATCAGTTCAACCCCCTAAACCTACTGATTTAGGGCCACCCATGGGAAACAAAAATCTTTGTACGTTTGTTAGGACGAATCTAGGCAAAACCATCCTCAATTTGGCATCCATCCGACCTTCCGTGATGAACCCATTGCCTTTTGGTCTTTTATCCTTTTTTGGCATTTAACTTTGACTCATCTGCCCAAAAATCCCCCCCTAACCTAAAACATGGATTCCAAGGCATTTTAAAGACAAAAACAAATTGATCTCCTTCATTATGCATGCAAAACAAAAATATCATTCATCCTTGCTAAATTTTCATTCTTGCTTGCCATTGTGTGAATTTTCATTCTTTTTTAGCATTTGACTTGGACTCATTGATGAAGGTTCTAAAGTGGTTGGTTTGCTATTCCTATGCATGTGCAAGAACCCATTCATTGCCAAGGAGACCATAGAGGAAGTTTTTTGCAAACGAGGTAAGATTTTTTCTTCTTTTCTTTTACATATAAACTCTATTGTTTTGTTTTGAAATTCTCATTTTCTTCTATGAATCCATGGCATATGCTTTATTTTTTTAAATGAGTTAAATTGTATATATATTTTTTGTTTTCTTTTTTTCGAATGTGTTGTTAATTGAACTTGTTGCACCATAAGGATTATAATTGCAACCAATTCTAGCTTCATAGGTGGAGTCTATAAAACTTTTGAGTTCTAGGTCATGCTATTCAAAGCTTCAATGTGTTATGATGGTTTTTAGAGGGCTAGGGTTTGCAATTCTTGTGTACAGGGTTCACCATAGGGCTAAAACCCTCCTAAAGCCCTAATTGTTCTTTGCCTTGGTCATCCTTTCTAATTATCATTGACCAGTTGGGTCAGTTTCTGGTTGGTTTAAGTTATGTCTTATGTCTTTGCATCCATGTCCTGACCGGCCCCTTGCTTCATTTTCACCATCCAAGCCCATATCTCCTAAGTCTTTGTCCAAGCACTTGAAAATTTGGCTAAGTCCTGAGCTTGTCAATCTTTTGGTTGGTTATCATAACCTCTACTTTTACCGACTAGGTGCAAAATTTAGCTAAGTATCAATGTTGTCGACATTTCATGTTGTTTTCTAAACTGCATCAATCACCACCATGGTTTCTATAACCTTTGCCCTCACTAACAGTGTCCATCTTTTATTTCATTTGGCCCTAAGTTTCATTCATGCCTTTGCCTTTGTTAAGCATCATCTATTCATTTGCCTACGCATGGCCACCTTTTAAAACAACTTATTGCACATGTGCTTATTATTTCACTTAAGTGTTTGTCCATCGCACCATCCCTTTGCATCGCATTTTGGTTCCTAGCGGCATGAAGTGAAGATCCGATGTGTGATGTTCCATGATCAACAGCTACAATAAAGGGGAGAAGATCCAACAGCTATTGCAAGTGATCTTTATATCGCATTTGTGTTTCATGAAAAATAAAGCTTTTTTGCGATATGCAATATGAAAGGGAAGAGAGGAATATGCTAGCAAAATATTCTATTCGCATCGCACGAAGTCAATGCATCGCAAAATTGAACAAGGGAGCTATATGAAGAAGTGCGATGTGTGATGAAAGAATATGTCGAAAGAATATTCTGGACACGTTGCGAGGCTTGTGCTCATCACCCAGTTCCAAGGCATTGTTGTTTTGATTAATTAGCATGTAAAGCAAAATGCGACAAGCGACGAGTGGATATGTGGGGACAAAAGAGAAAGTATATGCCAAAGGAATATTCTGTGGGACAAGTGTCCATTCCTCACTTCATTGCAGGTGCATAGTGCATCGTGTTTGTATGTCAAGAGAGGGCCTAAAGAAATGTGATGGGCGATATAAGGACTAAAGGGGAAGCATATTCATGGAATATTCGGAGGACAACTGTCATACGTCCCGCCATCATTGTGTTTCTTTGTATTGCAAATTCATGTCATGAGTTTCCAATGCAACATGTGATATGCACTGAAGACCTCAGATTGCAACACGTGGAAAAATCCTAATTCATCACACCACTTTAAGGCATCGCAGTTATGAATTGACAAGGAACAAACTCAAATGCGATGTGCGATGTGAAGACTGAAAAGGAGGCATATTAAAAGAATATTCCTAGGAAAGTTGGCGGCAAGTCATTTCATCACATGACTCTAAGCCATCGCAAGTATTGTTTCTCGGTGGCTGAAGGAAGACACGATGTATGGGAGGCATGTGACAACCGTTGATCTCATGACTCATGTGATCAAATGGTTATGATTTAAACTTCACAAAGGACTTAATCTCAGCCATCCACTTTCAATCCAATGGTCAAAATTCAAACAAGAACAGCTAGCTAACAATTATGGCACGACATGAAGATGTTCAGAGAAGCGAAGAGGATGAAAGGAATTTTTTGTTTTAAGAGTGTAGCTGCCTACTTTAATGCACATTTTCTTGGAGGCATGGGAACGTGCCTCTGCAACTTAGTGGCGACGGTTTTATCTTCTAAAATTCTCCCTTATGTGCGGTTAGGGTTTTAAATGTTGTAACTGAAAAATTGAATTGAATGGTGTCAAAGGCTCGAAGCTTGTTGCTCCCTTATTCTATAAAAGGGAATTTGCGGCCTTGTGTACAGATCTTTTGGTGAATTTTGTAATGAACTACAGAGAATTGAGTCAAGGTCATTCTAGGGTTTTGGTGTTTGAGTCTTGTAATTGGTAGTGTTGCATAACAGTACTGGCATTTTGTGGAATTCAATGGCAAAATTCTGAAGCCAATTGTCTCCTAATGTGTGGTTTGCACAGATTATGAATGAACAGATCAAGGATCTTTCAATTTGTCTCCATGGTTGTGTCTGTGGGTGTATGTTTCTGATTAAGGCTCTTATCAAAGAATAGGTTAAATGCTTTATTGAGAACATAGGTTTGTGTGAATGAATACCAAGATTTGATAAGTAGAGTTGGTGAGGAATACTGAGCATAATATTGTAACGCAGTATTGTGAAGCTTTAAATGTTTAGGTGAAATGTTGTTGTGGAACCCCAATTACACTAGTTTTGACTTTGTAGCCCTAGGACAAGGCACCGATCTCTTGCCTTTATGTGTGATTTACAGTCCCGGGATCAAACTCTAAAATACTTTCAATCTTTAAGTTTTATTGAAAATGTATGTTGGAATGGTTTTAAGAGTGTAGAAATGCTTGAATGATTTTAGCCAGATCTTCTCATTTTCATAAACCCCAAGCACATCTACAAAGGACACATCTACTTATTACAATATTTGAGATAATTGGCACAAGATATTGATAAATACTATCAAGGATCACCCTCCCAAGTTTTGCAAAGCTTGAAGTGTAGAGGGAAAGTTATTGTAACTTTCACCTGTTCGTTGGCCAATCCCTCAAGGTAACCTATCATTAAAAGTGGCAAAATCATAAGTTATCTTTGAGACCAGGTTGGGAATTAAAAACAACCAACAATAGGCCAACCCCACTTCAAAACAAACCCAAATTCTCCCCTTTGGCAATATGTTGATTGTTAGTGTTTCTTAGATCAGATTGAATAATGGAAACACTTAAAAGAATTGCAACACATAAGAAATGAACACACAAAGATACCCTGGGAAAACCCTCCTCTTGAGGGAGAAAAACCCAGCAATGAATCTCTTCTATAATATAGAATAATGGCAGAAATCTGCTTACAACTCAGGCCCAGCAATGGCCAATAATGAATGCAAAGAGGTCGCACCTCTTCTAACCACACAAGATACTAATGAGTATGTTCTTCCTTGAAATCGGACCTGCTGCTATAAAGTGTGAATTCTGCTCTTGAAGATAGATGCGAACTTGCTTGAATCAAATATCTTACAATGACAAAATGACCTTGTATTTATGCATCATAAGTTGCCTCTTCACTTAGGTCAGCTTTCTTAAGGAAACATAATAAATCATTAAATACAAATGACGTCGGCCCAAACAATAAGAGATATATGCGAATCAAATAGGGTCGGCCCTTTATGCTTTTATATTTATTGTTTGATATAAATTAAATAGCCTGAATGGCTATACATTTAATTTGCTCTTTCTTCTTGGAGTTCGTGCAATGAAGTGTAGACCATAGCTGCAATAACATCAACATTGATATGGTACAACAACTTCCAAGTGGTGGGGATTATATTTATATTTACAATGGGTGTGGTGTCAAGTATTTCAACTCATAAATTCGAGTGAAATCCCATTTGTGTTACATCCCTCGATTTAGCATCAAAGCTAGCCCAAGAAAAAATAATGTACCTATTCCACAAGAACAAATTATTAATGAGTGGGAAAAGGCAAATCAAGTAGCACATTGCAAATTAAATCATCCTTTGTCAAAAAAAAGATCCCGAGGAATGAAGCCCCCTCCATCACCATATAATCTTCAACCTGTAGAGAGCCACTCATTTTTTGCCACACCTAAAGAACATCCAATCATCTTTACACATAATAGATCAAATAGATCAAAGGGATCGTTGGAAATGGCATTTGACAATTAGTTTCAAGAGAATGACAATAAACACATTGTCAAATGTGTCTATGCAAATGAATTGGCTTTCAATGATGTTTACTCACCATATTGGCAACAAATGGTGAAAGCAACTAATGAGGCTTTGAAATGTGCCCCTTAATTTTTTCTCAACATTTCCACAACACAAACCAGCACTATGCCAAATGTTAGTGTTAGCTTCCAAAAGATAATCCAGCTGAATGTAACCTTCGCCAAGAATGTTCACCAAGATCCTTTGAAAGGCGAGGTGATATCATATGAGAAGGGATCGTTAGCAACAACTTAATTGAATTCCAATGCTAGAAATTAGAGTAGGCGGTGATCCGACCATGAAAGATTCCACGGTACCACTTGTTTAGTGGGGGGAAAATATTACAATAAAAAAAAAATTCTTCTGCAATAGCAGGCATCCACTAAGCCATGGGAATACTCCACTTATTCAGTGGGCGAGAAATGAGAGATGCAATTTGTTCTTTCCTCCACACTGGCAGTAAACCGACCAGGGGTTACAATGTTTGCTTAAACACAAAATAAATGCAGAAATATAAATGACTGGATTAGTACTACTAATTCTCAGCCTTGCAATGTAAATTATCTGCAAATTACAAGTGTTGAAGATGTACAATCAAAGCAAAGTGAAGGAAGATGATTATTCCAACTTCTAATCTTCTCAATTGCTGAAATACAAGCCAAAATCTGAACTGATATAAATCTGATGTAAAACCAGAAACTGTAATTTATCAAACCAGCAACTAATCAACACCCAAAATGCACAAAACTCTTACCAAACTCCTCCAAAATCCAATGAAACTGAAATTACATCAATTCCAAAGTTGGGTGACCAAGAAGCAACCACTATCCAAGCACAAATATCACCAAAATGGCCCAGCACGAAATCCAAAGCACCAAGTACAAGGTACGGCCCTAGGAAGAAGTCGACCTTGCTTTAAAAATCAATTTTTCAATGATAAAATCTGCAAATGCACAATTAAGGGCGCCAAGAGCAAAGGCATTGAATAATCAAACACCCATAATGAAATTAAATTCATACTAAGAGTTGCAATCAAAAACGTCCTTCAGCCATGACTGAACCAGCAAGCTCAAAACTGAAAATAACATCAAAATTCACCAACGTTGAAGCTCAATATGCACTTTTGAACTAGAAAACCATAGTTTCAGGCCCAAAGAATGGTGTAAAAATACTAAGCTCCCCCTTAGCCAGGTTCTGAAATCAATTCAACAACATAACTTTACAATATTTTCCAAAGATGATCAGCTCCAAGCAATGCCTTCCTTTATAGCCTTCAAAGAGCAAACCAAGCAATCTGTAACTCCTTTCAAGAAACTCTTCAATTACCTCCAAGAGACGCCACCTCTCATATTGCACTTTATTTGAATTATTAAAGCATTAATCATCTCCCTCTAGGCGCCCATTTACAAGTTGCACAATAAAACATTTAATATAAATATTAAATGCTCAAATCAACCCCTTTATGTCCCTTTTTTAAAAACAACTTGAAGTCATCAAGCGTAAGCGTGGGGTACAACTTCAAAACATAAAATTGACTAAGTATAGAACTCAGTCCAAAGAGGTAGCCAAGAGCAATGCCCAAGCTGCAACTGACAAACTGCTAAAATTAGCAAATCAACATTTGCCAAGCTAAACCAAGCTAATGATGATGCCTCTGTCATAAATGGACTTACTAAAAATAGTGAATGCCAAAAATAGTAAGTTAACTTCAAATCCATCAAAAAGCCAAACTGATCAGCCACACTGAACTGCAAATGATTGAGCTACTGCTAGAATGATACTACTAAAATATAAACTTACCAAAAATAGCAAACTGCTATAAATAGTAAGTTTGCAAAACTTCCTCTAAACACCAACTGAGCAGTATCATGACTTACTATAAATAGCACATGTTTCCAAATATCAACTGAGCACAAACCAAGCAACCATCATGACTTACTATAAATAGTAAGTGCCCAGAAAGGTTGTCAGATTCAGATGCATGTCACACCACCTCAGAGGTCTCTGAAAACCCAAAAAAACCCAGAAACATTTCCTGCATGCAAGATATCAGTCAAAATTGCATGTCATTATCTTAACATGCATGTTACCTCATCCTGAAGCTCTCCAAAAACCCAAAAAGCTCCACCAGACATGCGTCAAAAACTCCTACATGCAAACCTTCGAAATTGCATCTGAAAGCGGAAACCCTAATTTTACCACAGACGAGCCTACGGGCTTCCGAAAATAGGCTATCAGTCATAGAAGAGCATATGGCTAAAATGGGGACATTACAAGCTCCAAAAAGGTACAAAGGCCCAAGTTTTAAAAAGGTGTGTAGCACCTTATTGGAAAAGGAGGTGAAGTTTGCTGACAATTCATTGAAACCCCATAAAGGATTTGTAGGCTAGGACAGGGGTGTCCATAGTTTATGATAGATGGAAGGATGCAAGAAATCAACCATTGGTTAATGTTTTTGAAGGCAATGGATTGTGAGGGGGAGGTGAAGGATGGTGCATTTATTGCTAACATTCTCATGACAGTCGTTGAGGAAGTGGGACCTTGAAACATTTTCCAAGTCATAATGAACAATGCCAAACTTGTAAAGCAGCTAGTTTATTAGTTGAGGAGAATTTCTCACACATCTTTTTTGGGCACCTTGTGCTATCCATTCCCTCAACTTTATGCTGCAAACAATTGGCACCAAAATTTATTGGCTCAAATAGGCGTATGTCGAGGCCAAAGAGATTCAAATGTTAATTACAAACCACTATATGTCACAAGACATACTTATAACCTCCTCGAAATTGGAGATGTTGAAGATAAGTGAAGCAATAAATTTTATTTTAACAAATATGTTTCTCGGCATCTTGAGAATCAATCTCGAACTCAATTTACTAAATTTTTTAATTTGATTTTATGTTATCTTCTATAAGAATATTTATTTCTTCTTTTTTTAATTTTCAAACAGGTTGTTGAGGCTCATTTTATTGTGTTCTAGTGTTTTCATTCGTTAGTTAATGTTGGATCTCATTGGTTAGATAAAACTAGATCTAATTGTGTATACTATGTAGGCATTTTACAATCCTGACGTTCAGAATATGTTAAGACAGGAAGTACGGCTGCATTTCATTATGCAGTTTTATTGGCCTTTGTTGTACCCAAACCAATTTTTTTGCTTCATTAAGGCATTTTGCTTAAAATGGTCAAAACCTTGTAAAAATGATGTCAAAACTCAGTTTTTGGGCAAATCAAGTATGGGCTTTTGGTCAGTGTGATGCCAGGAAGATACTGGCAAAATTCGGAAATTTTGAAAATTAGGGTTTCCGAACCCCGTTTTAGGTCAAAACCCTAAAAAATAGGAACTTGTCAGAATTGGCTGAAATTAATTTTGATTGGCTTATTTCACATCACGGTCACAGTGGTGAAGTCGATTTCAGTTAAAAGTCAGTTTAAGCCTGGTGGGTAGTTTTCACATTTTCAGGAGAAAAGTTGGGACCTCCGAGGTCGTCAATGGCAGTTGGCCAGTACCATGTATCAAAATCTAAGCCTGAAACTCAAAGAAGAACGTTCTACGATGAAAGATGTTTAAATATATGTTTTTTGACGAAGGGGTTTTTCAGATTGGCAAAAAGTGCTAAAATATTCTAAGTCTGAAAACTTTTTCACTATGTAACGTAGAGACACTTGCGCAATCAACGTGCAAATCAACTTTATAGTGTCCGTACATGTGAAAATGATGAAGTATAGTCATACACACACCTCGGCAGTCGTAGTACTTTGACATGGCCAACCTCAACAGCTAATACAGTGTTTTCAAAGCACGAAATGGATGAAAATCATGAAGTTCAGAGCAAATCTGCGCCCCTGTAGCCCAGGGGCGCCCTTCTTTTTGAAGGCTCGGATCTAAATGCATGTGCTCACTGTTGGTTTCAGTCTCTGCAGGATCAGTCTGGTTTTTCAACGAGCTATCAAGCGGAGGCATACATAGTGTAGAACTCCGGTTATCAGTGTCAAAAGTAGAGACTGCAGACATGATACATGTCACGAGGAATTGCCAGTTGATGGTTTGAGCGCCCCTGTAGCTCAAGGTCGCCCTTAAATATGACTCTCCAGATGGATGATTGTAGTGGAGGTCTTCCTGAGATCTTTTCCAGCTTAGTCCAGCTTTGCAACGCAGCAATTCACGAGATGATCTAACATTCTGAGTGACCGTGACAGAGGTTCTACCGAGCACGTAAAACAGAGGATGGTGATACGTAGCTACACACAGCTGCATATCTGTAGGCTAGGGGCACCCAACCTTTAGGCCTGCCAAATGGGATTATTTGCTTGCGCAGTCTTCACAAGACTTGTGTGCAATTACTCCAACTATCCAACGAGTCCAGCCATCAGCCTCCGGGATTTGGCAAGCGCTCGAACGTGCGAGGTCAAGATGGTGTTGCTGAAAAGTGAAAGTGACTGAAGACAACTAAAAAATGGCTAAGTATGGTGAATACCAATCTCCTTGAAAAAGGCGCCCTTCTCTTTGAGGCCTTAGAAGCAGTTTTCTGGCTTCGTCGTCTCCAGAGACATCTCTTGTAAGTTGACTCAACTGTGCAGAGAGACAGTCAGTGCGCAAATCGGAGCATTCCAACTCCCAGTATCAAGGGTCAAAGAATGGTGTTCAGATAAAAGTCACTTTTGTCAAAATGGTATTTGTGCTTTCACAGGCCAAGGGCGCCCATCCTTTTGGGGTTCCTGATACAATTTTCAGATACCTTACATACAATCATTAGATGCAGAGTACTTCCAGTCACGCAATGAATCTATTATTCAATCAGCAGGGTTCATCGTTCACCGTAAGCGGCAGTTTGAAGCATCAGAAGGTAATACGGGGAAATGGCTAGTCTAGAATCAGTGCATCAATTTAATCAAAGGCGCCTAATTTTCCAAGGTGTCAGATGTTGATTTTAGCAGTTGCAGCTCCCAACAGACATTTCATCCTTGTCATGCCGGCTTTGCGGTGGATATCTCAGATCAATCGCAGGATCATTCGGTCACCCAGAAATCAAAGTTGAACATCGTTAGACGTAACTTTGCAATCAGCTATAAAATAGGAGATACTCAAAAATCTCATAACTCTGGCAAATGGACGCCTAGAAGGTCAAAATTTCGGCTTTCTAGAATTAGTGAAGTTTATTGAGCACATTCAAATGCTATTTTTAGCGAAATGATTAAAATAATATTTTTGCATGCAGGGCATTAAAAAGTGACGAATTTCTTCAAAGAGCTAAATATGGCACCTCTTTTAATTTACATGTTTTAAATTAAATGCTATTTTTAGTCCGAGACTCAAAGTCAGTGGCAGTTCATCTGGTGAAGGGCCAATCGAATTCTTTCTTCCAGTTAGGGTTTCAGCATGCAATCATGCATAATGGTACTATTTTGCTCTAGTTATGCAAGCATGGCATTCATCATTTCATTCATCCAGCTTGAGCAGAGGTGAATTCTTTCCAGAGTTGGGCAAATTTCTTCAGCAGTCAAGTTTCAAAGGCATCAAAAATATTCTTTTGCAGATACAAGTCAAGATTCATCAGCAAACTTCTTATAGACATAGGCGAATTTCCATAGAAGCTGAGAAAACAAACAAACAAAAACTTCTATCTTTTGTCTAAATTTCTTCTATTTCTCGTCTTAGGTATTCTTCGCATGTCAAGGAAACGGAAAAAATTTCAGAAACAAAGCATCTGGGTTCGTGTATTTCAGCATCAACAACAATACCCATGTCTCAGATTATTTCGTGAAAATTGCTCCGCAGCCTCTATTCTAAAGCTCTGTGCTTTTTTCTGAGATTTTCTTTTGCATGCAGGCCTAAAACATGTTTTTTCCAAAATCTATCGATCTAGGTTGTGTTAGGATTCAATTCTGCACAAAACCCATGTTCCAGATTTTCTCGAGAAAAATTGTCCTCATAGCCCCTCAGATCTCAACTGAAAACCTTTTGCATGCGGGCCTAAATCACACTTTTTCACAATTCTGACGTTGTGGGTCATCTTAGAATTTGATTCTGCACAAAACCCACGTCTTAGAATTTTCTGTGAAAATAGCCCTCCGACAAGTTATTTTTACCCTCATCAGGAGTGTTTTTTTGGTTTTCCGGAGAAGTTGTCAAAACGTAGTTGTGTTCACAGTCAACAGGCGAGTTTTTCCGAATGCAGTTCACACAAACTAAATTCAAGACCAAATCGGTCTTAATTCATGATTTCATCATAAAAGCTGACACCGATTTGTATCAAGCGCATCTGGAGGGTTGACAGGCGTAGTCACTCAAGCACACATGGTTCCATGCCTCGTATAGCTGATTGTCTTCCAAGGCCAGTTTAGAGGGTTGATACCGTTAGGTTTCTGCGTATGCATAAAGTTCATTTGCATTTCTCACAACCAAAGTGTTCGCAGTCAAACTTTGCGGTTTCATCATGCAACACTCTTCCATAGAGAAAAGCGTCAAAAATGTGAGAAGCGTCAAGCTGCAAAAGGAACAGTGGCCATCACTTCAGTTACAGAGCCGCCAGAGTTACCAGTCAGTGAAGTGCCAGTTTAAGTGTGCGGAGATTTCCAGGTTTGCTTGAGTTGCTGACAAGTAGTGAATTGACAGTTGAGACATGTGACGACCTCTAGATGATGAAGTAGTCGACAGCCTCGTGGAGGGGTTAATTGCCCGAGATCAGGACCAGTGAACTTCTGTTCAAGTCGTCCCACCTTTTCCAAGATAGACATTAGACACACGAGTTAAACTTGATGTCTCTTTCCGAGTTAACTCGTTGTTCCTTTTCTGCACGCCATGTCTTTCTTGGAATCATCTTTGTATAGTTGGAGTTATTAGTTAGTTTCATTTCAATAAAGACGTGCATGTTGCACATGTCCATTTTGTTGAGTCTTGTTACAGTTAACTGATGGTATCTTTCCAGTTAACGGTGTAGTTTCATTCAATTAGGTTTAGAGAATAAAGATCTCGCATGCTGTGAGACTCTAAGTTGACTCAAGGTGATTTTAGGGTTGCCTACACCTTTGATGTCTATAAATAAGAGCTTTCAGCTCATTTGTAATTAGTTTTTCCTTGTGATAGAGAATTGCTACGCTGTCGGCAACATGCCTATTCTCAAGATTGGTTCACCCTTGTAAATTAGAACTTTTGCTTGATAGCATACATGTTGCGCCTACCTTGCCTATAGTATTGCTATTATTGTATCTGTTCAAGGAACTTTTACAGGAGATTAATATATGATGTGCCCACCTTGCCTGTAATATTGTCTTTGTTGGATCTATTCATGAGCGTTTGTTTTGATAATTAATTGTTATGCCACTCGAGTTCCATGCAATTATTATGATGAATGCTTGCCTTAGTTAGATATAGTGGATAGTTCAATCGTAGATTGTACGCGTGTCTCGCCTATGCAATTTGCTGTCCTATTTGGCTATCTTTTGTGTTTTGTTATCAATAAGCCTATTCGAATTGAGCAAATAGTTGTGCCCACCTTGCCTTCATGTTGAGAATTCGTACTTAAAGCTTATCGTATGATGTGTGTGATAATAAGCTTATTCAGCCAAGCGAATAGTTGTGCCCACCTTGCCTTCATGTTGCGAATCTGTACCCAGCTTATCGTATAAAAACCATTCCCGCTCCATTTCCTCACGCTCTATTTTCTTGAGGAAACTGGATAGATTTAAAGAAGTTAGCTTAGTGTAGTTAAATGATTTGCGAAACCAGAAAATCCTTAGCTGCAAACGTTCTAGGTTTTCTTAACCTTGTGCCTCTACCAACTGAGAACAAAAAGATAGGATTTAGTTTACTTTTCTTTTCCATGCATTCCAGCACAACAAGGGAGCTTCCCCTCCTAATTTGAAGAGCACTCATTACGCAGTGTGGATAGTTGTCCGTACAAACTTACACTCCAAAGGTGTTAGTTTTTACGCCAATAGTTTTCTAGCGCCCACCGTGGGGCACGAGGCAAGAAAACTTCAAGAAAAGCTAAACGCTTTTATTTCACGGGAATGACACTCTGGCATCCGATTGCATGATCCACATAGAAGCAATGGATGATAACAACAATGATGCTGGCAAGAGACGTCCACCCCCATTACCTTGGGGTAATAACATTGGACCTTTGGCTTTTCAGGTAAATCATGAGTTACCTAAAGGGTTAAAGAAGCGCTTTCCTCGGTTTCACGGCCATGGAACTCAACACCCGAAGGATCATTTTTCTGCGTTCACAACGGCTTGCGCCATCTTGCACGTGGCACATGAGGACATCGCGGTGCGTCTCTTTGTCGAGACTCTTGTGGGAAATGCTGCCAACTGGTTCAATCACCTGGCGCCAGGCAGTATCACAAGCTGGGCAACTATGAGTGAGAAGTTTTTGGCGAGATTCAAGCCCGCTGAAGGCAATCACTTGTTGTTCGTCCAACTCACAAATTCAAAGATGGAGCACAACGAACGCATGAGGGATTTTGTAGCAAGATTTAATCGTCTTATTACAAGAATTTCTTCTACACTCGATCCATCACTAGAGATTCTAATAAGTTGTTTCATAAATGCTCTTCCATCAGAGATAGCCTTCTTTCTCAAGACAGCACAAGCGACAGAGTTGAAGAGTGCGCAAGAACATGCCATCAAGTTGGAGGACAATATGATCACTTCCGACCTGATGAAGACAGATTCTATTAGATCTCCAGTTCAGCAACCGTACCAACCAAAAAGTGACAATTTTCAGCCACGGTTGCCTACATCTCCATCAAGACCAATGATTGAAGTTGCGCACCATGTAGTATTTTGTTGTTTCCATGACACCGATGCACATACCGGGTCCACATGTCCGGAGAATCTGAGAATGATCTAAATCATGGGATACACTAAAGCTGCTCCTAGTTCTAGTTTTATACCAACACCAAGTTCGAAGGTTGTTTCACCACAAACGGACAACTTCAATGGCGACTCCGCTGCGGGATACTTTGATGAAGAACCCGTAAATCAAGAACAAGAAGAAGAATATCGCCAATATGCTCCTCCTGTGTTTACACGTGCTCAACGCTTCAAGACACAAAGAGAAGAAGAAGAAAGGCGGAAATCAAACGAGAAGGGTAGAGAAGTGTTTCCCACTTCTAAACTCAAATCTTCACAAGAGATTACCATGCCAGTTGCTCAAGACACGTCTTCAGCAAATTTTGACATTGTAGCTTCCATGATGAAGACCAAGGTACAAATCTCACAACTGGAATATCTTCAGGACCATCCAGAAGAACTAGATCAGATTCTCAAAGTTGTAAAGAAGCAGGTTGTGCTCAAGTCATCTATTCTAGCAGAAGCAAAGCCTGAAACGGATCCTGGTAATTGTGTGACTCTGTCAGAAGTAGAAATTGAAGAACAAAACATTGCTTGTTCTAAAAAGAGACCGACGGAGGATACGAAATTATGGACATTACAATTGGATGGAGATTGTTTAAATACAATTTCAGAAGAAGAGGAATTGATCATCTCCCCTAAAGGACAATTGCACCCATTCGTGCAATTGGAATTCACTAAAGTTGAAAAGGAGGTGCTTTTGCAAGGCCTCAAAGATGCCAAAGACATGGGAATCAAATTCCTATGTGTTAAAGGTGATGTAGAGCTGATCGATGAGCCGATCAAAGGATATTTTCAGATCAGAAAAGATCACCTACGACATTATAGAAATCAAGTATGGAACTTGATTGATTGGTTTGAAGAATCCAACATCCCAAGGATGGATGATAGCAAAACTTATGCCTCGGGGATATCAACTTTCCCATTTGCATCATTTTCTGACTTTTGTAAGAGTATCTTTGCATGGATATATGAAAACTTGAGAATCTTCATTCCAGAAGGATTGCCTCCCGCAATGCTCATCAAAAGAGAAGTGAAGCCTTTCAGGCAGAAACGACATCGATGGGAGGCTCTTCCTGTTGTCATGCAGCGAACAATATCCAAAGCACTTCATCCCTTCGGGGGTGGAGTAAATTTTCTTTAAGTAAATTTTATTTATGCTTTATCGTTATGTCGTAATGTATTTCCCCATTCTGTGATGTTTTGTCGTGTTTTAGGTGATTAAAATAGGTAGTCTTGTTATAGGTGATTAGGAAAACTCCAAGTATTTTAGGTGATTAGGGAAAAGTCCCGACTCCAATGCCCAATGTTAAAGTCACTGGTCTACGAACCACAGAGATTCCTGGATTCTCCTATGCCGTAAATATCTGACATGGTCACCAGACGGAGACTAATGTTGTACCCAAACCAAATTTTTTGCTTCATTAAGGCATTTTGCTTAAAATGGTCTAAACCTTGTAAAAATGATGTCAAAACTCAGTTTTTGAGCAAATCAAGTGTGGGCTTTTGGTCAGTGTGATGCCAGGAAGATACTGGCAAAATTCGGAAATTTTGAAAATTAGGGTTTCCGAACCCCGTTTTAGGTCAAAACCCTAAAAAATAGGAACTTGTCAGAATTGGCTGAAATTAATTTTGATTGGCTTATTTCACATCACGGTCACAATGGTGAAGTCGATTTCAGTTAAAAGTCAGTTTAAGCCTGGTGGGTAGTTTTCACATTTTCAGGAGAAAAGTTAGGACCTCCGAGGTCGTCAATGGCAGTTGGCCAGTACCATGTATCAAAATCTAAGCCTGAAACTCAAAAAAGAACGTTCTACGATGAAAGATGTTTAAATATATGTTTTTTGACGAAGGGGTTTTTCAGATTGGCAAAAAGTGCTAAAATATTCTAAGTCTGAAAACTTTTTCACTATGTAACGTAGAGACACTTGCGCAATCAACGTGCAAATCAACTTTACAGTGTCCGTACATGTGAAAATGATGAAGTATAGTCATACACACACCTCGGCAGTCGTAGTACTTTGACATGGCCAACCTCAACAGCTAATACAGTGTTTTCAAAGCACGAAATGGATGAAAATCATGAAGTTCAGAGCAAATCTGCGCCCCTGTAGCCCAGGGGCGCCCTTCTTTTTGAAGGCTCGGATCTAAATGCATGTGCTCACTGTTGGTTTCAGTCTCTGCAGGATCAGTCTGGTTTTTCAACGAGCTATCAAGCGGAGGCATACATAGTGTAGAACTCCGGTTATCAGTGTCAAAAGTAGAGACTGCAGACATGATACATGTCACGAGGAATTGCCGGTTGATGGTTTGAGCGCCCCTGTAGCTCAAGGTCGCCCTTAAATATGACTCTCCAGATGGATGATTGTAGTGGAGGTCTTCCTGAGATCTTTTCCAGCTTAGTCCAGCTTTGCAACGCAGCAATTCACGAGATGATCTAACATTCTGAGTGACCGTGACAGAGGTTCTACCGAGCACGTAAAACAGAGGATGGTGATACGTAGCTACACACAGCTGCATATCTGTAGGCTAGGGGCACCCAACCTTTAGGCCTGCCAAATGGGATTATTTGCTTGCGCAGTCTTCACAAGACTTGTGTGCAATTACTCCAGCTATCCAACGAGTCCAGCCATCAGCCTCCGGGATTTGGCAAGCACTCGTACATGCGAGGTCAAGATGGTGTTGTTGAAAAGTGAAAGTGACTGAAGACAACTAAAAAATGGCTAAGTATGGTGAATACCAATCTCCTTAAAAAAGGCACCCTTCTCTTTGACGCCTTAGAATTAGTTTTCTGGCTTCGTCGTCTCCAGAGACATCTCTTGTAAGTTGACTCAACTGTGCATAGAGACAGTCAACGCGCAAATCGGAGCATTCCAGCTCCCGGTATCAGGGGTCAAAGAATGGTGTTTAGATAAAAGTCACACTTTTGTCAAAATAGTATTTGTGCTTTCACAGGCCAAGGGCGCCCATCCTTTTGGGGTTCCTGATACAATTTTCAAATACCTTACATACAGTCATTAGATGCAGAGTACTTCCAGTCACGCAATGAATCTATTATTCAATCAGAAGGGTTCATCGTTCACCGTCAGCAGCAGTTTGAAGCATCAGAAGGCAATACGGAGAAATGGCTAAGTCTGGAATCAGTGCATCAATTTAATCAAAGGCGCCTAATTTTCCAAGGTGTCAGATGTTGATTTTAGCAGTTGCAGCTCCCAGCAGACATTTCATCCTTGTCATGCCGGCTTCGCGGTGGATATCTCAGATCAGTCGCAGGATCATTCGGTCACCTAGAAATCAAAGCTGAACATGGTCAGACGTAACTTTGCAGTCAGCTATAAAATAGGAGATACTCAAAAATCTCATAACTCTGGCAAATGGATGCCTAGAAGGTCAAAATTTCGGCTTTCTAGAATCAGTGAAGTTTACTAAGCACATTCAGATGCTATTTTTAGCGAAATGATTAAAATAATATTTTTGCATGCAAGGCATTAAAAAGTGACGAATTTCTTCAAAGAGCTAAATATGGCACCTCTTTTAATTTGCATGTTTTAAATTAAATGCTATTTTTAGTCCGAGACTCAAAGTCAGTGGCAGTTCATCTGGTGAAGGGCCAATCGAATTCTTTCTTCCAGTTAGGGTTTCAGCATGCAATCATGCATAATGGTACGATTTTGCTCTAGTTATGCAACCATGGCATTCATAATTTCATTCATCCAGCATGAGCAGAGGTGAATTCTTTCCAGAGTTGGGCAAATTTCTTCAGCAGTCAAGTTTCAAAGGCATCAAAAATATTCTTTTGCAGATACGGGTCAAGATTCATCAACAAACTTCATACAAATATAGGCGAATTTCTACAGAAGCAGAGAAAACAAACAAACAAAAACTTCTATCTTCTGTCTAAATTTCTTCAATTTCTCGTCTTAGGTATTCTTCGCATGTCAAGGAAACGGAAAAAATTTCAGAAACAAAGCATCTAGGTTCGTGTATTTCAGCATCAACAACAATACCCATGTCTCAAACTATTTCGTGAAAATTGCTCCGCGGCCTCTATTCTAGAGCTCTGTGCTTTTTTCTGAGATTTTCTTTTGCATGCGGGCCTAAAACACGTTTTTTCCAAAATCTATCAATCTAGGTTGTGTTAGGATTCAATTCTGCACAAAACCCATGTCCCAGATTTTCTCGAGAAAAATTGTCCTCATAGCCCCTCAGATATCAACTGAAAACCTTTTGCATGCGGGCCTAAATCACACTTTTTCACAATTCTGACGTTGTGGGTCATCTTAGAATTTGATTTTGCACAAAACCCACATCTTAGGCTTTTTTGTGAAAATTGCCCTCCAACAAGTTATTTTTAGCCTCATCAAGAGTGTTTTTTTGGTTTTCCGGAGAAGTCAAAACGTAGCCGTGTTCACAGTCAACAGGCGAGTTTTTCCGAATGCAGTTCACACAGACTGAATCCAAGACCAAATCGGTCTTAATTTTTGATTTCATCAGAAAAGCTGACACCGATTTGTATCAAGCGCATCTGGAGGGTTGACAGGCATAGTCACTCAAGCACACATGGTTTCATGCCTCGTATAGCTGATTGTCTTCCAAGGCCAGTTTAAAGGGTTGATACCATTGGGTTTTTGCGTATGCAGCAAGTTCATTTGCATTTCTCACAACCAAAGTGTTCGCAATCAAACTTTGGGGTTTCATCATGCAACACTCTTCCATAGAGAAAAGCGTCAAAAACGTGAGAAGTGTCAAGCTACAAAAGGAACAGTGACCATCACTTCAGTTACAGAGCCGCCAAAGTTACCAGTCAGTGAAGTGCCAGTTTAAGTGTGCGGAGATTTTCAGGTTTGCTTGAGTTGCTGACAAGTAGTGAATTGACAGTTGAGACATGTGACGACCTCTAGATGATGAGGTAGTCGACAGCCTCGTGGAGGGGTTAATTGCCCGAGATCAGGGCCAATGAACTTCTGTTCAAGACGTCCCACCTTTTCCAAGATAGACATTAGACACACGAGTTAAACTCGATGTCTCTTTCCGAGTTAACTCGTTGTTCCTTTTTTGCACGCCATGTCTTTCTTGGAATCATCTTTGTATAGTTGGAGTTATTAGTTAGTTTCATTTCAATAAGGATGTGCATGTTGCACATGTCCATTTTGTTGAGTCTTGTTTCAGTTAACTGATGGTATCTTTCCAGTTAACGGTGTAGTTTCATTCAATTAGGTTTAGAGAATAAAGATCTCACATGCTGCGAAACTCTAAGTTGACTCAAGGTGATTTAAGGGTTACCTACACCTTTGATGTCTATAAATAAGAGCTTTCAGCTCATTTGTAATTAGTTTTTCCTTGTGATAGAGAATTGTTGCGCTGTCGGCAACATGCCTATTCTCAAGATTGGTTCACCCTTGTAAATTAGAACTTTTGCTTGATAGCATACATGCTGCGCCTACCTTGCCTGTAGTATTGCTATTATTGTATCTGTTCAAGGAACTTTTACAGGAGATTAATATATGTTGTGCCCACCTTGCCTATAATATTGTCTTTGTTGGATCTGTTCATGAGCGTTTGTTTTGATAATGAATTGTTATGCCACTCGGGTTCCATGCAATTATTATGATGAATGCTTGCCTTAGTTAGATATAGTGGCTAGTTCGATCATAGATTGTACACGTGTCTCGCCTATGCAATTTGCTGTCCTAGTTGGCTATCTTTTGTGTTTTGTTATCAATAAGCCTATTCGAATTGAGCAAATAGTTGTGCCCACCTTGTCTTCATGTTGAGAATTCGTACTTAAAGCTCATCGTATGATGTGTGTGATAATAAGCTTATTCAGCCAAGCGAATAGTTGTGCCCACCTTGCCTTCATGTTGCGAATCTGTACCCAGCTTATCATATAAAAACCATTCCCGCTCCATTTCCTCATGCTCTGTTTTCTTGAGGAAACTAGATAGATTTAAAGAAGTTAGCTTAGTTGTAGTTAAATGATCTACGAAACCAGAAAATCCTTAGCTGCAAACATTCTAGGTTTTCTTAACCTTGTGCCTCTATCAGCTAAGAACAAAAAGATAGGATTTAGTTTACTTTTCTTTTCCATGCATTCCAGCACAACGAGGGAG
Source organism: Sequoiadendron giganteum (assembly GCA_007115665.2). Lineage (NCBI taxonomy): Eukaryota > Viridiplantae > Streptophyta > Pinopsida > Cupressales > Cupressaceae > Sequoiadendron > Sequoiadendron giganteum. The sequence continues at coordinate 630,384,266 of CM021104.1, forward strand.
CTTCCCCTCCTAATTTGAAGAGCACTCATTACACAGTGTGCATAGCTGTCCGTACAAACTTACACTCCAGAGGTGTTAGTTTTTATGCCAACAGCCTTTACAACCTTTGAGGATCCATAATCTTAGACATGTTATATTTTTCCCCTTCATGATTCATTCTACCATGCTTCTGGAAAAAGGCAGTGCAGTGCTTTTGTATAAGCTCTGTATGAACTGAGAAACCTGTTTCTGGAGCTCTAACTTTTAGCAATCCTGCTACAGTCTTCTTTAACTGTTTTGTATTGTTATGTTTTAAAGTTTACAATGGCAGCCCCAAATAAACATCCAAAACATACTTAAGTGAATGGTGTAAGCCAAAATTTTGAGGACCCATAATCTTAGACATATTATAGTTTTCCCCTTCATGGTTTATTCTATCATGCTTTTGGGAAAAGGCAGTGCAGTGCTTTTTGTATAAACTCTATATGAAATGAGAAATCCTGTTTCTGGAGCTCTAACTTTTAGCAATCCTGCTACAGTCTTCTTTAAATGTGTTGTATTGCTATATTTTACAGTTTACAATGGTAGCCCCAAATAAACATACAAAATATATTAAGTGAATGGTGTAAACTTCATCTTTGCAACATGAAGTTTCTTTCTTTCCACAATCTGTAATATGTATATGCACAAAATTAAAAAGTTGAAACATCACAATCAACAACTTTTGAAAACCTCTGTGGCAATGTTGTAAACAAACCAGTAAACTACTGACCATAATAAAAAAAATCCTCATTGACTGTTGGGGTTGACTTGTCTATTCAAATAATTTGGAATCTTAACCTTAAGGGTTAAACCATAGAGAGCTCCTAAATAATAATTGCCAAACTTAAAAGCAAACCCAGAATTCAGATAATCTACAATGAAGCAAAAGATAATATCAAAACAAGAATCAATGTTTTAAGCTTTAAGTAAAGATTGAAAACAATGAAGTGCAGTATACAAAGTTTTTACTTTTCATAATTGATAAAAAAGAAAATCTTAATAGCAGCCAGGGCAATATGCTTCATGAAACCACTTCTGCATGTCATACAAAAGACTGAAAAATATGCTAGTTGCTTGACAGTAATACCCAATCAGAGGCTTTGTAATTAGGTTGTTATTCTATTTTTTATCCTGAATATACAAAATTGATAGAGACTGCAAAAAGCATCTTAGCAATGCCCGGAAGCAAGCTATAGGACATCTCAAGATAATAAGATATTCTTATAAATCATTTCTACATATTGTCAAGTCTCAACTTGCTTATTGCAAATTTTGTTAGACAGTAGTTGCATAGAGGGAGCTACTCCAAGTTCTAAGCCCCTGGTGTTACTACAAAAGGTGATTGTGGCATAGGAAACGTAACAAAATGAACATGTACAAAGAAACCAATAGATTATCACAATAAACAGCAGTGAAAAGACAAACATAATAAAATAAGATCTTGGCATTTATTTACATCAAGTCAAATAGTTAATTCTTCAGAATGCTCAGCAACCAACCGGATAGAATATCAAATAGAGCTCCTTAAACGAGTATCCAATCATTGAATATATATTTGATCCATATGCATGTCACATGGACAATTGTCAGAGAACATTATGCACCAATCACAACTACTGACTAAAACTAATCACAAAAATCAATTAAATTCTTGTTCATTGCACAATACTACTAGTTTATTGAATACAATATGCCAAATTGACAAACACTTTACTACTACTAAACACATAACATATTCAATGGAAAAATGAATATATATAACTGCTAATTCAATGCCTATGGGGATGAATTCCGAAAACACAAAATATGCAATCTTGCCCAAAAAAGATATAACTACAATTACAATTAAAAATCCTTGTGTCTGCTGAAGACAGGGTTCCGAAAGTATGCAGCGGCAGTATGTAAGGGCTTTATTGTAATGCAGCAAAAGTAGAGGGCTTTTGATTAATTTTTATTGCCAAATGGCAGCACTAAAGAATTTTTCATTTTGCTTTTGTCGAAAATAAAAAATTAAGTGATAGACCATATTTGATATTTAGCCTCATGCACATTAAAAAAAAAACTGCAACTGAAAGTATGACACTCCATGGTACTATTTCACTGCCAAAGGCTCCTATATTTAGTCAGCAGCATCTGCTAAAGAATTTCAGAATCTCCTCCATAGTAGTACTCCCAATGTAGATGGATTAGCAAGATTTGGTTTGCACTCAAGCTTGGCGGTGAGTTTGAAACCCAAGGAATATAAGATTTCAAATATATGATAAATGGGAAAATAAATCCCCTTATAAGCTTCGACAAGGTGGGACTTACATCCCAAGTTGACATCTGATTCTGCTGTGTCATAATCTTTATCTTATCTTTGAAGATCACAGTAACACAATACTTAGATAACATAGGCAATCCAGATCAGGAAAAAAGTCAGCAATTCATTTTTTAAATGGCACTAAACTTTTTCCTTTTTGAGAAAGAGTATCCTAGGAGGGGAGGACACTATTGGGAAGCCAAGCTGTCACTTAAACTTGTGGCCACATTGGTAAAACTCCCAGATGATGCTAAAAAAATTTAAGGAAAAAACAAACTCTGCTCATCAAACTTGTGGCCACATGGTTAAGCATGTTTAAGTCTAAATAGTACTAGGATGGGTGCCCTTCTTAATAGCCTTGATGCTTCACCCCTGTGAGCATCACCTGGATGTAATGAGTGCTAGTGGACCATTCATGCTCATGTGAGATGGATTCTTGTGAAGTACTAGGATTTGTGACTTCCCAATAAGTCTTGAAGCTTGACTCTTGTGAACATCACCTAGATGCAATGAGTATGAAGTGGACCATTCATGCTGAAGGGAGATGGGTTCTTGTGAGCCATTACTCATAATATTTGAGTCAATAAAGATTGACTCAAAAACTATGCAATTGAATTCACTAAAACATCATATAATTTGATACATTGTAAAAACACCACCTAAATATGAAAATGAATGAATTAGGAGCTTTATAATGAATGGTTTATAAGGCACGACAATTGTTAAAGTTTTGCAAATGGGGCAACAAGCTAAATGGGCTTGATGTTGAGGGAAACTCCATGGTTAAGTACGATTGAGTAGGAGTGGTACTAGAATGGATGACTTCCTAGGAGGTCCAAATGTTTCACCCCTGTAAGTATTGCCTAGATGTAATGAGTGCTAAGTGGACCACTGCTCATGAAATATGAGTCAATAAAGATTGACTTAAAAATTATGCAGTTGAATCCTTATAAAACATCATATAAACTCTGCTCCTTCCCAATCTTGTTCCATTTGTTTATCTCTTGCTTAGGGTTTTTTTGTCTACTTGCTGTAACTGTTCTTTTCCAATTCAACAAGCCTGTTCTTCAAAACTATGTTTCAATCACTATTATCCTGTCTATTTTTTAAATTAATTACACAGGTTTATTTTCGGTTTTTACTGTCATGCTTTTACCCTCGGATAATTAGGCGACCCTCAGCTTGGCTCCTGCTACTCTATTTAAGATACTAATCAGGCAGGTTTTTGCAACTATTTTATAAAGAGCATGGAAGAGGAAATTGCGTTGGCATGACTGTGAGCTCACTTGATTTCTTTCAAAGTGAAACCTACGATAAAACCAGAATTATTTACTTTTTAAAAGTAATCAAAACATCAGAATCAAGGTTTTCTACCTAATTTTTACATCGCAGAATTACGAAGTCCATCTCAAACCTGAGGACTCCTTGTTCATTCACTGTGCCCAAAACCTACAATTGGGTTCTACACAAGTCTATGGTTCTTTTCACGCTTGAATTTCTTCTATCATAATAAGAAAATATTAGGAAAAGATGTAATAAAGCTGAAACTTGAAGCGAGGACATGAATACTTACCTCGGCTAAGGCGTCTCCTTGGGCTTGAAATTGCTTTGATAGCGCCAAATTTTGGTCTGAATCATGGGGAGGTGACGAAGCCGGAGATTGAAGTTGTGTTTCGTTTTCATCTTCGAAAGGAAGATTTGATGGTCGCGATGGTAGGGGACGCGAGCGCTTCTTGTTTTTCTTCCATACCATCTGCATCTTTCGAACATGTCAAGAATGAACTGATCGGAGAAATATGATCGTGCGGGAAATTAATCAAAGATTTATGCGTCTTTCGAATGGTACGGGACAAGGCCTGGAATTTGGTGGTCGGGAGACCCTTTTTTCAATTTTAGACCGTATTAGACTTTTTTTATATTTTAGATCGAATTTCATATTTTCAAATTTTTTTACATTGTATAGCTTCGCTTGCTATAATTTGATATAGCCTATAGATGTAACTCTATAATGACACTATGATATACGAATTGTCTAGGCAGCATACAAAAGGGCAATTTGACTGTATTTATTAATTAATTAAAAATAAAGAATGCATTCTTTATTTTTAATTAATAAATAAATACAATCAAATCGTTCTTTTGTAGGTTGGATAGACATTGTCTTATGATATATAGGTGGTTAGCAAATCCGTGAAAGAAAAACAAAAATCTACTTTCTATTTTTATTATCAAATGGTAACAATTTAGTATACGCAAATATAATATGATTTAATTTATAATATATTATTTTAAATTATTTGTTCTAGAAATATGTATTAATTAAAATATAAATAAGTATAAATGATTTTCTTTCATTTATGGATGTAAGAGAGGGGGACCAACCACTGCAAGGCCTTAGGTCACGGAGGGTCGAGAGCAGTAGGCTGTCCTAACTTACCTTAGTTTACGAGGAATGTTAGGAGATGGCGGGATGAGAATGATGAGGACTATAAGGTCCTTCTATCACCCTACAAACCCAAGATTCTAAAGGAGACTAGGTGAATCGAATTTCAAGGTCAACTTTGTGTTTCGGATAGGTCTGTGTCAGAGGACAGAAGCACAATTCTAGGACGATAGTGCGGCGTGCTAGCATCTCTCAAATGTGTTGGTGTTCGTACGGCCAGAGAACCAAGAAGACAAGGTTTGACCACTAAAAAATAAACTAACAACCTAGTTACTAGTTTCTAAGGGAGCAGAATAATAGTATAAAATATGAAACATATAAATGGACGTGATAAGACAAATATATTACCGCAAGGGTGACGAAAATGATCTCACACAAAAGCTTCTTCGTCAGCTCGCTCTGAGGTATCTCCACCTACACATAGAAAAGAGGGAAAATGTTGGGGGGGCTGTTTAGGGGTCTGCCTCAGTCAGACCCCCATTTTGGTGTTTCCACCTCCACGGATAGCCAAGTTTGCACCGATGTAGAAATAATACATTAAAAAGGAAATGAAAGCAATAGAACACTAAAACATTACCAAACAGTAATGTGCTAACTCAACCAAATAATAAAGAAGATGAGTGAGGAGCTTACCACCTGCGCCCAAAGTGTTCAAGGCTATTGGGGGAGAAAATGAGAGGAACTCAAGCCTCTGTTGCAATGGTGTTGTCCTACGCTTTCTCTATTGAAGTGATGGAGTGATGAGATTGTTGTTATGGAGTGTAAAATGTTGCTTCAATGCTTAAAGTGAAAGCTAAGAGCCTATGGATGAGTGTGTAGAGATCAAATCGCTTTAAAATGAATGAATGAGAGGTGAATATGAAGAAGAGAGATGAAGAAACGGCCATATTCGGGTCAGCCAACTGAAGGGAGGCATTACAATTTGACTTCCAATAGGAAGTGTAACGCCTCTGCAAACTCCAGTCGCAGGAATCTGTCAGGGACGTAAGCGCACCACGCGGACGTCTGCACGTTGCGCAGGTGTCCCCGACAGTAACTCCCCTATCGACGCTCAAAACAGGCACCAAGTGGACTAGGAACAACGGGCTTATGTGGAATTAAGTCTCTGAATTTTGTTTTCTAAAGTGGAGGAGGTCAATAGGGGAATTTGCATTAGCAGTGCAAATTTGCTCTTATACATTTTGCCCCCACTTTAGCAAGCACGAGTACTGATGAGTGCTTCGGTAAAGTAGGTCGAAGAAGTAGTAGGGTTAGAAATGTATACCTGAACCATCAAGGAAGCAGATCATGGTCTGGCAAACCCGAAAGTGCAAGACAAGAAAAGGACTTCATAGCCCCGCAGAACTATGAAGCTGAAGAAAGAAAGCACCTTGCAAGCCCGCGGACCTGCAAGGGAAGTATCCTCCAAGAACTCTCACATGAAGGAAACCAAGGAAAGCATCTTACAGACCCGCAAACATGCAAGGAAGGTATTCTCCAAGAACTCTCACATGAAGGAAACCAAGGAAAGTGAACTCCACAAAGTCAGAAAGCGACGACATGTTTACCCACAATTAGAACACGTCAGGAAGCGGTCGCACAAGCCAGTAAGAAAATAGTCACACAGACCATCGCCAAGTTGGAAGGCTTTCAAAGGGGTCCATTTGGAACCCTTCAAAAGGAAGAGGGGTCCACTCAAGGGATGCATTGTTTGAAAATGAAGTCTAGTCAGGTTGCCCCTGAGCTAGATGCAAAGGTAGGGAACAGGTCTAGTCGGGCTGCCCCCAAGCTAGATGTCAAGATGTAAATACTTTCGAAGGGGTCCCTTGGGAACCTGATGTGAAAAGAAAGGGTCCATTCAAGGGATGCGTTGTTCAAAATTTGATGCCTTCTTTCTCGAATCGATTCATCATCAAGGGATCCTTTTGGAAGATGTTCACTTCATCAAGGAATTTGAAAGGAAGGATATTCCCCCACACAAGGGGAAGATCAAAGGTTTTCCCGCTTTAGAGAAAGGTTCCCAAGTCCTTTCTTTACGAACTCGTGATGAAGGAAACATGTTTCGTTAGGGTTTCAAGTCAAGAATGCAATTCTAGCAAAAAAGTGTGTGAAGGATCTTAAGAAAAGATGTGTTGGTAACGAATGCATTTTCTAAAGATCCAAGTAGTGTAGAAGTGGCATTGTCACATATGAGAGGGACAACTCAAGCAAAGAAGAGAGAAAGATAAAGAGAAAGAGAAAGCGAAAGGAAAGAGACCATGAACAAAGGGCACAGGGGGATCTGGTTTTGCGAGGTCAAATTTGTGCTTGCTTATATAAATAGTAGGTAACCACGATGCAAGGGCGAAAGATCATCAATCCTCAATCAGATTAGGAAGAATGCATGAAAGACAAAGTAAAAATATAAAATTGGGTCAACATGGAAGGAAGCCTAAATGCTCCCAATGCTTTGCATCATCCCCAATTTGTCAAAATTCAATCACAAACATGGGAGAATGATGATACATAGAAGAATGTTTATGACACAAACACCACACCTATATCCAAGCACCAATAGGTGTGTCGAGGGTCATCCAGGCACACATAGCACGATTACAGTGGAACACATCATGACACACACACATCTAATCTAAAGATTAAGAAGGGGTACTCCCTAACACTGATCAACCAAGAGGTTGTCAACCTCCCACTCTAGATCACCATAGGGGGAAGGAGGATGATCCTGTAGTGGTAGAATGTTAAGGGGAGGAGCTTTCGACCCTCCCGCAATAAGGGCTAAGGAAGAAGGACCTCCAAGGTCTCCATCACTCAGCTCTTGTGGATCTAAGGTCAACGACTTCACAAAGATCGTTGACAGGGTCAGAGCTTCATCCATCGAGTTAAACATGCACTTAAAGGAAGTGCCATGCTTCACCTCAACGGATGGAGGAGTTTGTGTCTGAGATTCACTGTTAAGTTCACCGAGAGATTCTGGAGTAGTAACAAACTTAGGAGAGGTTGGGAATGGTTCTGTCACTAAGATAGAACAAGTCAACGCGGAGCCACCTTTTGGAAAAGGTGGGCTCCTCTTACATCCTCCATTGTTGGAGGGACCACTCTCTACCTTATTCTTCGTAAAAGGAAGTGAACTCTTCACAGACGAAGCAAGGAAAACAGAGGGAGAGGAGGAAAGAACCACAATAGATACAACTAAAGTGTTAATCATATATGCGAGCTTTGGGAAAGGCAGGACATCCAGAATAAACATCAACAAGCGTGGCTCCACTGACGAAGCAATGAACACCTGCACCTTTCTAGGCGCATGTGCACTCACAGCAAAAGCCAGAAGCGATACAGAGCTGGTTTGAACAAAAGGGAGAGAGGAGGACATGACAGGAGGTCCTGATACAAGAGTGGTCATCTCCTCTTCCTTCTTTTGTGAGGCAACCGACTCAGCTAGAAGAGCCTTTTGTCGGCTTCGTCGGTGCTTGCGCTCGCGCGCAAGGCAGATTATGTGACTCTTCAAACTAGAGGTCAGAGGTTGCGAAGGAATGAAAGGCTCTTGCTCAACCATGTGAGTGTCATCCACATCTGTTTCTAGCGAAGGGATAAACTCTTAGATGGGAGCAGGAGGAGCAGGTTCAGAAATGACAGGAGGAATCGACTCTAGCGCCTCGACAGCGGGCCTCTTCCCGTTCACTACTTTAGGAGCAGGAGCTGTAGGAGGCCACGAAGGTCAAGAAATAAAGGATTCTCCATGGGGGACTTTCTATCTACCATACCGGATGGGCCTAGGCTCTGTGGGTAAGACAGAAAGCTCAAATGCAAGATGCTTGGCCTTTCACCAAACGAGCACCATGGGATTCTCTCACAAACGCGAGACAGAAGAATATGATACCACAACATAGTGAGAGGAAGCATCAGGATGAACAATGAAAGAGGAAGAAGGAGGATCTCAGGACTGCTTCTCTTCTTCTCTTCTACGTGCCTTGGTGACGTCATTGTTAGCTTTCAAGCAAACCCTATGTGAAACAGCATAAGGAAAAGGAGGGTATCTCACTTTCGGCCTAGAACGCCCTTTCTTGTAATTTGGATATGTGTGATACAGGAGGTCCTTCTTGGGTGGAAGAGGACCAATAGGTGCAGGCCAAAAGTAATCCAAGGTATAGTTGCCACGCACAATTGGTGGTCTATATCCGGTGTCATGGACAACATGTACCAAATCCCCATGAATGAATTTTAGACATTTATGCATAACCGAGGGAATTGCATTCATAGCTACTATCCAAGGGATACCTAGCTTCACTTTGAAGAGTTCATACCTCGGGATGATGTCAAACATGAGGTTCACAAACTTAGGTCCTACAAGGACTGACTGGACAATACTCCCTATAGGAGGTATGAAAATTTTGTCATATGTGTGGATGGTACTCTTAGGTGCATCATATCCATCCTTATGCAGGAATGTGATTAGCATGAGCTCTTCAGTTCTAACATTTACTTGAGATGTCGGATCAATGAGAACACCTGCTACGGTATTCCCATTTATCCTTGCAGGAATGTAGAGAGGAGATGGTTCCCTATTAAAGCCCATTGGTAGGTCTTGTGAAGTGAAATTTATACTAGTACCACTACTCACAGGCTGCGTAGAGGGAATAGCTTAATTTAAGAAAGAGGGCATCACACACACTGAATAGTACTTACATAGAGCCTCCTAAAGGTTATGGGATAAGACAGTGACCCAATTTCCGTTTTGTTATGCAACACCTTTGGAACCTTCCAACTACACCTTCTAGGGGTCGCAAGTTGGGTTGCAAGGCGAATGCCTCAAAACACTCACACCTACAACGCTCCTAGGATATGAGGAAAGGAACTTTTAGTATCGTAAAACGAAACCAAAACAATTCACATCAGGTTCACCAAAAATGTAAGAGAGGGGGACCAACCATTGCAAGGCCTCAGGTCACGGAGGGTCGAGAGCAATAGGCTGCCCTAACTTTCCTCAGTTTACGAGGAATGTTAGGAGATGGCGAGATGAGAATGATGAGGACTATAAGGTCCTTCCATCACCCTGTAAACCCAAGATTCTAAAGGAGACTAGGTGAGTCAGTTTTTAGGGTCAACTTTGTGTCTCAAATAGCTCTTTGTTAGAGGACATAAGCACGATTTTGGGACAACAGCATGGCACGTTGGCATCTCTCAGGTGCATTGGTGTCTGTACAGCTAGAGAACCAAGAAGATAAGGTTTGACCACTAAAAAATAAACTAACAGCCTAGTTACTAGTTTCTAAGGGAGTTTAATAATACTATGAAATACGAAACATATAAATGGACGTGATAAAACAAGTATATTATCATAAGGGTGACGAAAATGATCTCACACAAAAGCTTCTTCGCTAGATCGTTTCGAGGTATCTCCACCTACACACAAAAAAGAGGGAAAATGTTGGGGGGATGTTTAGGGGTCTGACCCATTTTGGTGTTTCCACCTCCACGGACAACCAAGTTTGCAACGATGTAGAAATAATACGATAAAGAGGAATGTGCTAACTCAACCAAATAATAGAGATGATGAGTGAGGAGCTTACCACGTCCACCCAAAGCACTCAAGGTTGGTGGGGGGGGAAATGAGAGGAACTCAAGCTTCTGCTGCAATGGTGTTGTCCTATGCTTGCTCTATTGAAGTGATGGAGTGATGAGATTGTTGCTATGGAGTGTAAAATTTTGCTTCAATGCTTAAAGTGAATGCTAAGAGCTTATGGATGAGTGTGTAGAGATCAACTTGCTTTAAAATGAATGAATGAGAGGTGAATATGAAGAAGAGAGATGAAGAAACGACCATATTTAGGTTGGCCAGCCAAAGGGAGGCGTTATAATTCGACTTCCAATAGGAAGTGTAATGCCTCTATAGACTCCAGCCACATGAATCTACTAGGTATGTAAGCATGCCACGTAGACATCTGCGCGCCACGTGGGCATCTCTGACAATAACTCCCCTACTGACGCCCAAAACATGTGCCAAGTGGATTGAGAACAACAGGCTTATGTGGAATTAAGCCTCTGAATTTGGTTTTCTAAAGTGGAGGAGGTCAATAGGTGAATTTGCATTAGGGGTGCAAATTCGCTCCTATACAATGGGGTTTATGGGGTTATGTAGGCTCATGTATATTTCAATCAGAGAAATGAGCTCAAATGGACACCCCTGGAAGAAAGATGGGTCAAGATAAATTTTGATGGAGCGTCGCACGAAAAACCTGGATTGGTGGGTGTCGAATGCGTAATTTGAAACTAGAAAGGGGAAGTGAGAATGATGGAAGCAAGTAAATTGGGTCATACCACAAATAATGAGGCAAAATTACAATCAACTCTATTTGGGTTGGAGATGGGGAAAAACAATTCTAAGGTCTACCTAGACAGGGACTCTCAAAACACTATAACAACCATTTGCAATAAATACACCCAAAATTGGAAATTACTTAAGTGATTGGGGATGATCAAACAACATTTGCAATCTTTTAAAAGTTCTAAAATTTCCCACATTTACCAAGAGGGGGATGGGATGGCGGAAGGTGTCACCAACATGGCAATAGATATGACTTGCAATGAGGCTGACGTAGATTTGATATCAAGGTGGCACGAACTACACTGAAAACATTCATAAGAGATCGTGTAGTCATGTAGAAGGATAAATTAGGAAGTAAATCAATTAATCATGTTCATTCATGGTGCAATGTGGGAAGGGACTATAGAGTGTTAGGAAATTATTGTTGTCGGTCTATAAAAAGAAGATGGACAACCCGTTTTGGAAACCCTTTCTTTTTTGTCGCAAAGTGAAAATGGGTAAAAGTACAAACATGTGTCACACTTTGAAAAGGAAACGGCCAACACCAAAAAATTATCAATTTTGACCACATAAAAGTGGTCTTTATGTTTTGAATTTCAAAATGATGTAAACTAATGAAATGTAGAACTCTTGATGAAGTTTATTCCTGTAATTTTTCAGGTTTTTTAAAAATTGTTTTGATATTTTTTTATCAATTTAAAAGAAGATTTTGAAATGTTGAAAATTTTAGGAAAAAGTGACGTTCAATTGACATCAAGAAACGAATAGAAAAAAGAGATTTGGAAATAAGGGGATGGCGAGTAGAGCAAGCAACACACGAGAAGACGAAGGCATGTGTGCAAGAGTTGGTGCCTAAGAAACTGAGGCGAAGCAAGCAATCCTAATGGAGAACATCAAGAAATGAGTAGCTAGTGAGTATTGGTGTGGAGGCCAGTTATGTGATCAGAACGTGGATCGGGCAATGCAAAACAAAGGTGCAATAGGAAACCGCTATGCCTAGAATGGTGGTGCAGGAGCACCTATTTTCATTCAAGCCTCCATGAGGCCATATTGTATAAATTTATTAAATTAGGTGTTTTAATCTTGTAATAAGGTTGAATGAGCCATTTTATATATGTTTTAAGTCATTTGGATTCATTGATGAAGGTTTGGTGTCATTTGGTTGAAAAAATGAAAACATTGTCGAAAGTTGTCAAAAGTTGTCAAAAGTTGTCAAATGTTGTCATAACAATTTTTCTTGTTAAATGACAACTTTTTAAAAGTTTGTTAAAAGTTATTAAATGGTATTTGTAGGTTGGTTGGAGAATAACTTGATTTTTCAAGTATAAAAATGGGCCTCCAAGTCGAAATGGGGGGTGGAATATAGTTTTGAACAAAGATTTATGAAGGAAGGCATGAATTTTTCTGCAATTTTTAATGTTCTGCCCTGTTCTCTTATATGGTAAGATTTTGTATGAATTTTTACAGATCTAAAATTGATTTTTATTGATATAATAATGAACTAGCTTTCATTTGCAATTGGTTTGGTGTTTTTTCATTGAGTTTGGAGAAAGTTATGATCATTTTACCATTGGCAGTCCTAGGGATTGTTTTCTCTAAAAGTTGCAGGATGTTGCAGAGAATGGTACATATTGTACAGATAAAATAAAGACCTCATACTGATTGGAAATTTTATATATGTGAATCTAGTTTTATTTTTTTCAAGTCTCATCAAATTTCATTAAGATTTGAATAAGTTATGACCATTTTGGTGAGGGCTGGTTTGAACACTGCCTAGGGTTTGCAGTTTTGGGAAAAATTCAATAAATTTATTTTCCACCGTTGGATCTTTATAAAAATTTGATGAAAGGTCTATAACTATGTTTTATTCAATCTCACCGGAGGGATTGGTTTCGTTATATGTTTTATCAAAGTTATTAATGACTGTTTGTTGCATTGAATTGTGGGTTGTTATGAGAATGATTACAATGTGATCTAGGATGCACTTAATAATTCTTTGAGATTAGTAATTTTATGAAAGTTGTGAAGTAAATGGAATTTTGAGTTGTGAATCCTCTTGCTCTGCATCAAATGGGAAGCCTTGGTATGAAGCAAGACATTGGAATCCTCCTAAGGCATGCATGAATTTGGAGCAAAATTATGGTAGGGTTTTTGGGAAGGAAAGAGCCAATGATTAGCGTGGTTAGCAAAGTTATATGGATTTAATATCAGTCCCAACATTTTCCACTAGTGTAAATACACTGCCCATAGGTAATGCAAGAAGTTCGAATGCAAATCTCATGCAAGAAAGGGCTAGTAGGTGAGGTTGGTAGCCAAAGAACAAATGGAGGAACAAGCACTCTGTGAGGAAAGAGAAAATGGATAGAAGAGAAAATTGTAAGACCAGGGTGATCCAAACTAGCACAATGCAGCCAATTATTTAGTGCTTAGAGAAGTATGGATTATTAGTCAAATAGTATGGAAAGGATTTAAACTAGGTTAGTTTGGTCAAATGGTGCTAGGATCACTAGGGAGAGGATTTATAATTTAAACCATTGGAAAATGATTACTTCATGGTACTCTGCCCATCTCAAGAGATAAAAGATGAAATCAAAAATGGGGTTTGGATAATGGATAATTGTGGATTCTACATTAAAATATGGGAAGAAAATTTTGATCCTTTTTGGCATAGTATGGAAAGAATTCAGGATTGATTTAAACTCCCAAATCTTCTATTTAAAGTTTGGGAATCCGATACCCTAGAGGAAATTGGAAAACTGTTGGGGAAATTCATATGCATAAAAGAAAGGGAAAATCTGATGGAATAGACTCATATGTCAGAATATGTGTGGAAAACAAACCTAATAGTTCGCATTGGAGAGATCTGGAAATCATCACTGAGTGGGGTAAGTAGAGATAGAGATTAGTTTTTTATTCATTCCCTGATGGCAGGAGGTTGAGGGTTTTGGGTTTAAGAAAACAAGAACAAAGGGTGGTGTCTAATAGGGATGGTGCGATGAGGCAAATCCCTGGAAGGGAAATCGATGCTTGCCTTGAGGAAGCAGCGACCGATTTGAATCCAAATCAATCGAATATAGAAATGGAAGCTCAAGAAGTAGAAGATCTACAAATAGATGAAGAGCTTGACCCATAGCAGGTGGAGAAGATTGAGCAAAGGGCAGAATTAGATGTGAAGATCTCAAAAGTAATTGATCTAATTGGCAACACCTTCAAAGAAGAAGACATCAATTTGTTAATTGAAGTAGGCAATGAGCTTGTAGAGTTAGCAAAGGAAACAAAGGGTGGGGTGTTGGAGGAAAATTTTGAGCTAGAAGGTTTGGAAGAAGTGTGGGAAGACAACTAGAAAGAGGAGGATAAGGAAGAAGGGGAGCTTCCCCCTATAGTAAACAAAATGCAGAAAATAATAGCATTTTCACAGAAAGAAGAGGAGAAATTGGGAATCTCACAAAGGGAGGCGATAAGGAGATCTCTTGACTGTGGAGAAAGCAAGAGGAAAGGAAGGATTCCAAATCTGGAGAAACAAAAATTAGATGGGGAAGAAGTAGGGAAAAATAAGATAAATGAGATGTTAAAGATAAGGAAGGGGGAATAACTTATTGAGGAACAATGAGGCTAATTTCGTGGAACATTAGGGGCTTAAATGCCTCTAATAAAATTCATTTGGTTTGTCTCTAATTAGAGGTGTCACAGGTGGACAATTTTATGATACAAGAATCAAAACTGCAACAAAATAAGGTCAAAATTTATAGCAAAAACTAAAGTTGTGTAAGGTTGAAGTGGTTAATGTGGAAGGTGCTTCTTGGGGGATTCTAGCATTGTGATGTCCTCTAAAATTGGTGTTGGAGAAGGTGGGATCGAACAAACATTGGCTTGCATGTAAGGTTAGGAGCTTATCTTCTAATTTATGTTTTCTTCTTTTCAATGTTTACAATCCATCTTCTTGCATTCAAAAAAGAGAGGTATGGAGGGAAATAAAAGAAACTTGTAATAATGTAGCTCCAGAGTTTTGCATTATGGTGGAGATTTTAATGCAATCCTAAGATCATTAGACAAAAAGGGGGTGGATAGGAAACTCTAGTCCCAACTTGATTTTGAGGCCTTTGTAGATAGAAACTCGCTCATGGAGATTAACATGGGTAATGGTTTTCTTACATGGACAAACAAAAGAATTTAAGGCCTTTTTAGTATAGCTGAAAATTTGGACAAATATCTATTTAAGGGAGATCTAGGGTCCTTTCTTTTTACCCTAGAGTGCAATGTTGTACCTCTTTTTTATTTTGATCACTACCTAATCCGGTTAGACATTTAAGGTGAAATAAAACTAGCAAGATGCCCCTTTAAATCTGAAAATATGTGATTGGGAGATGACAATTTCATGAACCTAATTCAAGGCTGGTGGGGTGAAGCAAACCCGAGGGGTTCAAAAATGTTCAATGTGGTTACAAAACTGAAATTGTTAAAATGACAGTTGAAAAGCTGGAATAGGAGTAGTTTTAAAAATATCTTTGAAGAGAAAAAGAAGATTGAGGAGAGTTTGCAGAGTTTAAATGAGGAGGTATTAATTAGCGGTGTGGATGGAACAAGATATATGCTAGAAAAAAATCTACTCAATAAGCTTGAAGACATCTTAGCAAAAGTCTCGGGAGCTATGGATTTAAGTGAACATGACAATTATACGAAGTACTTTCACAATGAAACTAGATCTAGGAGAAAAATAGAATCTCAAGCATCAAGTCTTAAGAGGGTAGGACTTTAGAGAAGATAGAAGACATAATATCATAAACAATTGGCATTTTTTTGAACCTGCTAAATAATTGGGATGGTTCCAAGTGGCAAGAGCAACAACATATATTAGCTAACATTCTAAAGTTGGTCTGTAATGCTCAAAATGAGATGCTTATGGGTAGATTTACAGAGGTGGAAATCAAAGAAGCTTTGTTTCAACTTCATCCTAATAAGGCCCCTAGCCCGAACATATTTCAAGTTATGTTCTTTTAAAAAATTTGGGATATTATTGGTGTGGAAGTGTCTGAGGCCATTGAAGATTCAAGGTGTTCAGGTAAAGTGTAAAAAGAGATTAACAATACATTCATAGCTTTGATTCTGAAAAAGGAAAAACCAATCTCTCTTGACAAATTGAAGCCAATAGCACTTTGCATCACCATTTACAAAATAATGGCCAAGGTAGCTACAAATAGATTAAAGAAGATCCTCCCGAATATAATATCAAAAGAACAAACTAGGTTTGTGTTGGGGAGATCAATATTAGATGGGGTCATTATTGCACAAGAGGCTATTCACTCCACGCAAAAGCAAAACATGTTGATAAAGTTGGACATTAAAAAAGCTTACGATAAGGTTGATTGGTGGTTATTATTCAAAGTAATGGAGGAATTTGGGTTCAATAAAAGGTGGTTGCATTGGATTTTCAATTGTGTTGCTAGTCCAAGATTTTTGATTCTCATCAATGGATCATTGAAAGGCTATTTTAGGGCTTAAAGAGGTTTAAGGCAGGGAGATCCATTATTTTCCTTCTTATTCATAATAATGATGAAGGAACTGGGTAGGTCTCCAAGTAAAGCATCAAAGGAAGGTAAAATGGTTGGAATCCAAGTCACCAGGGATTTGCCTATAATAACACATTAGCAATTTGTTGATGACACAATGTTGTTTGGGACAACGCAGGTAATAGAAGCTAAAAAAATTAAAAGGATTTTAGATGAGTACACTACTACCTCTGGTTAGGAGGTAAGTAAGGAAAAATCAGAAGTGTTTTTCTTCACAAATCCAAGGAATGAAAATTAGATTACGAGAGTTCTTAACTTCAAAAAAGGGAATCTGCCATGCAAATATTTGGGCCTTCCTCTGGTGAAAGGGTAGCAATCAGGTAAATTGTGGGATCCATTGGTAGCAAAGGTTGGTGATAGGTTGGTGTCTTGGAAAGGCAAATGGTTATCTTGGTCTAGTAGAAAAATGATGTTAAAAGTTGTAATAGTTGCCTTACCTATATACATGATGTCTTGCCTACCCTTGCCAATTGATGCATGCAAAAGAATTAATCAAAAAACAAGAAAGATCTTTTGTCAAGGGATTAGGAACTAAAACAAATATCCACTCATTAAATGGGATAAAATCTATAAGGAAAAGTGTGTAGATGGAGTGGATTTGAAAATTTTGCTTCTTTAGAACAAAGCTTTAGGTACAAAACTTGTTTGGAAGCTATATGCAAATCAACATTTAAAATGGATAAAAATAATGGCAACAAAGTATTTAGATGAAGGGCAGTTAAGCATATTTAAGTCAAGATCTCTTTCGGCGGGGTCAAGAATATGAAACTTTTTAAAAAGTGGTAGGGATCTAATCACGTATCATTTAACTTGGGACATAAAGGATGGTAGAACTACTCTCTCTTGGGAAGATTCTTGGGGTGGATAACCCAAGTTGGAAAAGAGAAGGGAATTGGATCAAAGGGAGGTTGCAAAACAAATGTGGGGTTGTCATGTGAAAGACTATCTTAAAGAAACCACATATTTTGGGCTCTGTCAATGGCTTTGGAAGGATGTGGGAGAGTTAGGCATCACCAATGAATTGGCAGAAGCATATGAAGTTGCTATGTATGAACAAAGTGTTTTCATCAATAATGGCAAAGACAATCTTAGGTGGAATGGTGTTAAATCTGGGAACTATAATGCCAAGGATGGATATAGAATTATGTCCAAATAAGTGGAAGCATCATCACAAATTCCAGTTAATCTTTGTTGGAGCAAAGGATGTTTCCCTAAGGCTGGTGCCTTTGCATGGGTGGCTATTCACTACAACAAATCCATGTGATTTGCTCCATGTTTTACTCCATTTTTTGCTTCCACCCAATGTTTTAATATATTTTTTGAAAACGTCGGTGCTATTTATCGGGATGGCGCTATTTTTGGCATTTATTTGCATCGATAAGGACTAGTCAGTGCTAATTTACGTTGGAATTAGCGCCACCTTTAGCGTTGATATTGGCTTCGAGTGTGGCGTCGCCATTAGCGTCACCTTTGGCTCTGGGTTTCGCTTTGAGTTTAGCGCCACTTTTAGCTCCTGAATTTAGCTTCAAGTTTAGCTCCAGGTTTAGCACCAGTTTAGACACCCCTATGTCGAAGAGACTTATTTGTTGTCTCATTGACGATGTAAAATAGTGAAATTTCAACAAGATACGGGCATATCGAGGAGAGAATCACTTACGTCACATTGACAAGGTATATCTACAAGTGCTCAGCAAAAAACAACTCTTGGATATAACAAAGTAATGTCGATGAGACATTGAGATATCAATAAGACAAATAAGATTGTCTCATTGAGATTCTTCAAGTAATGATCAAAAGCATACACCGCTAGACCGTCGAGAGGGTGAGCAACATATGTGGTAGAGCAGTATACACCGCAACCCCGTAGCAAGAAGCCTTGAGCAAGGTGGTAGTGTAGTAAACAACTGAAGAGAAGGGAAAAACATCGCCATACCATAGCAATAATCATGAGTCTCCTCGACATGGCAAAGTTACACCGATATATAAAGAAATACCACCGAAGGAAAATATCGATGAGATAGTGGCATATCGGCAAGAGATATTAACTTGTCTCATTGACACCAGCAACCAACATCAAAGGAACATAAGATCTAATGTCAATGAGACATTGAGATATCGTTAAGACAAAGAAGATTGTATCATCGACACTCTTTAGGTAATGATCAAAATCATACATCGCTATACCGTCGGGAAGGTGAGAAACATATGCGGTAGAGCGGTATACACCACAACCCTGTAGCAAGAAGCCTTGAGCAAGGCGGTAGTGCGATAAATAGCAAAAGGGAAGGGCAAAACACCGCCATACCATAAAGGGTATAATAAGAGATGACGGTAGTACGGTAATCATGGCATCATTACAATTTACAACACTAAATGCAACAAATCATGTCAGTCACAATCCATTTGAATAAATCATTTAAGGAATCAAGAATATAGCCCACCAAAATACTCTAAAACTCTAATAAACATACTCTAAATTTTTTGTCGAAATCTTATTTTCAAGCATAGCCCGCCAGAATGGAGTTTTCATTTTAATAAACATACAATAAAACCTTTGTTGAAACCTTATTTTCAAGCGTAGCCTACCAAAATGGAGAAATGTTTCAGTAAAGAATGACAGAGAATGGTACGAAGATGTGCGTGATAGGAGGCATAGGATTCATTGTTGTTTATCAATTTCAGCTTTGATCAACAAGGGTTACAATGTTCACGCTACTGTTTGTAATCCAGGTATTTAATTGACATATGTTTGCATAATCTCAAATTCCTTCAAATGCTTTTGAAGTATCAATGTATCCTATATAGGGTTTAGAATGACTTCTTTTAATTTTAAAAAATAAATCAGATGATTTTGAAGTATCGATGTGTCCTATATAGGGTTTATAATAATTTCTTTTAATTTTAAAAAAAAAAAATGATGTATTTTCTTGTGATTAGATAATGTGGAGATCTCCTAAATCTGCCCTAGCACACTGTCCTCTTTCACACTGTGTTCATTACTCCAACTGCTAGGGTTTTGCATTTGACATCTTTAATATCTTCATGATAGTGGCTTTTAAATAGATCTCAGTCTTTGCTTTAATCTTTATCATGGTAACCCTTGAGTTCCCTAATCCACCTTCAATCTCTACTAAGAATGTTGTCTTAAAGCTAGACTGCATAATATGCATATAAATCAAGTCCTTCATACCTGCCATTGTTCCAAACCACCACTCACCGCCTTGCTTAAAATACTGCCTCCATAAGCACAATACCACATTTTAAAATCATGGTTGCTAGTGATTGACCATTAAGGTCACTACTTTCATCAAGATACAATGAGATTTTTGTCTTCAAACTTAAGACATTATGCAAGATAACATTGTGAATTGGTTGTTGTGTACAATTTGATTTTCTTGCACATTTACTGCTTTGTTAACTGGCTTTAAGACTAGATATTGCACCATCAACTACAATCTCAAACAACTCACTCACTGTTACTTGAAGATTCCTTTCATGAGCATCCTTGTATAAAATCAAACTATGCCCTATAGACTACCTACTTACTTACTAATATAGGGGACTCATTGTTTCATGGTATTTTGAGTTTTATTTAGAAGGGGTTAACATGTGGCATTTTTATGTGCAGGAAGAATAGATTGTGATGCAACATTCAGGTATGGATGGTTCAAGAAAATTTGGATTGCTATCAGTGTCATAACCAGGTTGGATTGTACCTTAAGCCGATGTGAAACACTTCCAGGTGTTCTCTTTAATCTTGCTCTTTTTGCCCTAGTATGGTTTAAAGGATGGTTTGGATCATCCCGTCCAAATATTAAAAACCCAGTTGGATCTTGGGTATTAGTATGTGTTTCATCAAAATCTTCTACCTATCAACAAACACAAGCATTATTTAATATTTGGCAACAATTTGAATGGACCTATCTTTTTAAGTTTCTATGTTATGTTAATTATGCTTTAGTTAAGAAACGATGTAACTTTTGTGAACGACCCTCAAGCTTGTTGCTTCCTGTAAAAATAGGGAAACCAAGGTCCGATTTTGATCATCATATCATCATCATTTCAATCCATTAGAATAGCTACTAGACTATCTCATCCACTTATTCATATCAAAAGAACTTATGTTATGTATGCTTATATTTTGAGCAATATAATGGACCAGATACATTATAACTCGTAATCCATCTCCAGTGTTCAATTATTGTATCGATTTTCATGCTTATTTATTGCTTTGTTGTCTCCAAAGTGGTCTTTTCAAGTTGTTTAAATTTGCAAGATTTATCAGGGCACATTTGTTGTTGCTATTTGGTCCAATTTGAGGTGCAATTGTAAGGATTTTTCTTTTTAATTATACTTTATGATATTTGTCTTGATACAAATTGTTACTTTAGAATTATGGTATTTCTTTTCTTCTAATGTTTTCAACCCTCATTTCAGGGAAGAGCTCTGAAGATGGTTCCTTCAGATGGAGACTACACTTTTCCGCTATAGGTTCCATCTAGAAACACCATAAGCTCAGGTATTATCATACTCAGGTACAACAGAGTTTGAGGTTACCTTGTTCTCCTTGATACAAAATGTTGTCCTTCAATCCCTCTTAAGAAACATTCACTATTATGGACTTCATCATTGTACCTTTCATGCATTCAATTTAATTTGTTATGGGGAAACATGTTGTCTCTGTCTTTGCAAGTGATGACTATTGTGTAAGCTTTTAATCTACATGACTGCCCCTCATGTTCAATTCTTGTGACTACTATGATGCTTGGGGTTGCTTACCTTTAATCAGATTGTTAATGAAAACTATCTTGGAATCCTTGATGATCAGTTTTGTCAGAATCATGGCTATGTTAATAGTGGAATGTTCTTATTCATAAGGATAAATCTTTATCAATAAGGAGATTACCCCTTACCAACATACTCCACTATCCTTGCAAAGATTGATCTTTAATGCTTCATGGATGGTTTACTTGTGATTATCCTCCTCAAATGAAATAATACGGAAACAGGCTGGGCTCAACCCTTGTGGGAGCTACATTTCACCGCACATGTTGTAACCAGATAAACAAAACAACAACCTAATTTTATCTATACGTGCACAATGAGAAAACATGTTAGATAAAACCAAGCATATGATAGATATGTTTGATAACTTTCTTGTTTTCCTTGACATCTATGGTATGCAAGTTATTTGAATGCACATGATGATCAAATTATATGTTTATAGATGTATGCACATATTTTTACTGGTGATCCTTCATTTCTCTAACAACACTCTTCTCACTCAAATGCAGGGAACCTAGGAGTAGCAAGGAAGACATCAACTTTGAGGCTTAGACAAGTAGGAAGACTGAAGATGATGCAAAACAAAGCAACCGAGATTCATCATTGAGGCAATGGCGGGTCCCCTTTCTCTTTATGTGCATTTTTCTCTTTTGTATTTGTAAGGTAGGGGGACACCCATTGCAAGGCCCCAAGTCACAAAAGGCCAAGAGCAGAAAGGCTGCCTTAACTTACCTCAGCTTAAGGAATAGTTAGGATACGAGGGGATGAGAATGATGAGGACTATGTGCCCTTTGACCACTCTACAAACCCGAATGTTGGAAAGAGACTAGGTGAGTTGGCCTTTAGAGTCAGATCCGTGTCTTAGGCAACCCTCTATCTGAGGACGAAAGCGTAGTTCTAGGACGACAGTGCGACGCGTTGGCATCTCACATGTGTGTTGGCGTCCGTATGACCAGAGAACCAAAAAAGACAGGATTCTAACTCAGGAAGGGAGACCATCAACCTAGTCTAGAGGTGTTTAAAGTGATAAAATGAGATTAAAAAGAGTGAAATGCAGATACGAATATGATAAAATAAATGTATCACCACCAAGGTGATGAAGATGATCTTGTACAATTCTCTCCTCGCCAGCTCATTTCGAACTTTCTCCACGTGCGCACAATCAAGGGAGAAATTGTTGGGGTTGTATAGGGGCGTGCCTCAGTCAGACCCCTATCTTGGTGTTTCCACCTCCACGGACAACCAAGTTTGGAATAGTAGAGATAAATGATAAAGAAAATAAACTACAAGCTACGTAAACATAAAACACTACAAGCAGTATGTGCTTACTTGATAAAAAACAATAGGAGAGAATGTAGGAGCTTACCACCTCCGTCCAAAGCACTCAAGGATTGTGGAGGAGAGAACAAGAGGGACTCAAGCCTTTGTTTATGTGGTGTTTGTCCTGTGCTTGCCCTATTGGAGTGATGGAGTAGTGGATTGCTGCAATGGAGTGAAGGATGCTGCTACAAAGCTTTGAAATGAATGCTCAAAGCATGGGGAGAGTGTGACAACTTGTTCAAAACTTCTACTAAAGAAGGCTATGGATGGAAGAGTGAAGATTATGAAGAGATGGATGAAAAACGACCATATTCGGGTCGACCAGCCGAAGAGGGATGTTACTCTTTGACTTCCAATCGAAAATGTAATGCCTCTAAAGTCTCCAGCCACAGGAATCTGTCAGGGATGTCTGCGTGTTGCGCGGGCATCCCCAATAGAAATGTCCCCACCAACATACAAAATAGGCGCCAAGTGGAATGCAAGCAGTGGGCTTAAGTGGAATTAAACCTCTACTTTTAATTTTTTAAAGTGTAAGGGGCTAAAAGGCAATTTACAATAGGGGTGCAAATTCACGTCAATACATTTTTCTCCCACTTTAGTGAGCACGAGTAGTGATGAGTGCTTTGGTAAAGTAGAGTAGTAAAGAAGTAACAGAGTAAGAGATGTATACCTGAACTGACGAGGAAGCAAAACACGGTCTGGCGAACTCGGAAGTGTAGGAGAGGACTTCATAGTTTTGCGGAACTATAAAGCTAAAGTAAGAAAGTACCTTACAGGTTCACAGTCCTGCAAGGGTGGTATCCTTCAAGAACTCTCACATGAAGGAAACTAGGAAAAACACCTTACAACCCCGCAAACCTGCAAGGAAGGTATCCCCCAAGAACTCTCACATGAGGGAGACCGAGAAAAGCACCTTATAGACCCACAAACCTGCAAGGAAGGTATCCCCCAAGAACTCTCACATGAGGGAGACCGAGTAAAGGGGACTCCACAGAGTCAGAGATGGCAACATGTTTACCCTCAGATAGAACACATCAGGAAGTGATCGCATAGGCCAGTGAACAGATAATCACATAGACCATCACTAAGTTGTGAAGCTTTCAAAGGGGTCCCTCGAGAACCCTTCAAAAGGAAGGAGGGTCCACTCAAGGGATGCACTGTTTGAAAGATAAAGTCTAGTTGGGCTATCCCCAAGCTAGACGTAAAGATGTGAAGCAAGTCTAGTCGGGCTACCTCGGGCTAGACACAAAGAAATGAAACTGGTCTAATCAGGCTGCCCCCAAGCTAGACGCCATAGAACTTGTTAAGAGTTTTGAAGGGGTCCCTTGGGAACCCGATGTGAAAAGAAAGGGGTCCACTCAAGGGACACATTGTTCAAAAGCTTAATGTCTTCCTTCTCGAATCAATTCATCACCAAGGAATCCTTTTGAAAGATGTTCACTTCATCAAGGAATTCGAAAGGAAGGAGGTGTGCTCATGCAAAGGGAAGACTAAGATCGTTCTTGCTTTGGAAGAGGATTTCCAAGTCCTTTCTTTACGAACCCATGATGAAGGAAACACATTTCGTTAGGGTTCCAAGTTGAGAATGCATTTCTATCAAGGAAGTGTGTGAAGGGCCTTCGAGAAAAGATTCGTTTGGCAACAAATGCATTTTCTAAAGACCAAATGATGTAGAAGATGCATTGTCACACATGAAAGGGACAACTCAAGCAAAGATGAGAGAAAGAAAAATAAAAAAGTAAAGAAAACAAATCATGCATAGAGGGCACAGGGGATCTGGTTATGCAGAGTCAGATCTGCCTTTATTTATATATATGAAGGTAACCGCGATAAGAGGCGAAAGATCATCAATCCCCAACCAAATCAGGAAGAATGCATGAAAGACAAAGTAAAATAAAAATTTGGGTCAACATGGAAGGAGGCCTAAATGCTCCTGATGCTTTGCATTGTCCCCAATTTACCGAAAGCCAATCACAAACATGGAAGAATGATGACACATATAGAGGAAGGTTTACAACACAAACACCACACCTATTTCCATGCACCAACAAGGGTGATGAGGGTCATCCAGGCACATGTAGTATGATTATAGGGGAACACGTCATAACACCCACACATATCTAATCTAAAGATTAAGAAGAGGGTCTCCCCCTAACACTAGTCGACCAAGAGGTCGTCAACTTCCCACTCTAGATCATCGAAGGGGGAAGGATGACGAGCTTGCAATGGTGTAATGTTAAGGGGAGGACCTTCTGATCCTCCTGCAACAAGGGCTAAGGTAGAGGGACCTATGAGGTCTCCATTGCTTAGCTCTTGTGGGTCTAGGGTCAACGACCTAACAAAGATCGCTGATAGAGTCGGGACTTCATCTATCGAGTTAAACATGCACTTAATAGCGGTGCCATGTTTCACCTTGGCGGATGGAGGAGTTTGCACCTAAGGTTCACTGCTAGGCTCACTAAGAGACTCAAGAGCAGTGAAAAACTCGGGGGAGGCTGGAGCTGGCTCTGTCGTTAGGATAGAACAAGTCAGTGTGGGGCCAACTTTCAGAGAAGGTGGGCTCTTCTTACGTCCTCCATTGCTGGAGGGGCCACACTCTACCTTCTTCTTCATCAAAGGAGGTGAACTCCCCACAAATGAAACAAGGAGGGTTGAGGGAGAAGAGGAAAGAACCGCAGTGGACACAACTGAATTATTCACCATGTCCACGGGCTTTGGGAAAGGCAAGACATCTGAGATGGAAGTCAACAAGGGTGGCTCCGTCGAAGGAATGATGAACACTTGCACCCTTCCAGGTAAATGTGCACTCATAATGGGAGCTAGAAGGAGGAAAAGAGGAGGAAACAACAAGAGATGTGGTCTTCTCTTCTTCCTTCTTCTGTAAGGAGGCTTGCTCGATTAGGAGATCCTTTCGTCAGCGTTTATGCTCGTGCGTAAGGCGATTTCTACGACTCTTCGAACCAGAAGCCAAAACTTGTCAGGGGACAAAAGGATCCTACTCAACCATGGGAGTGTCCTCCATGATTGTCTCCAGCGGAAGGGCAGACTCCTGAATGGGACGAGAGGTAGGTTCAGAAACAGCGGGAGGAGTTGACTCCAACACCTCGACGGCGGGCCTCTTCCCATTTACTATTTTAGGAACATGAATGATAGGAGGCCGTAGAGGCCAAGACAGAGAGGACTCCCCACAGGGGGCCTTCTGTCTTCCATACCGAACAGGCCTAGGCTCCATCGATAAGACCAAAAGCTCAAATACAAGAGGCTTGGCCTTTCGCCAAGCAGACACCATGGGATTCTCTTGGAAACATGAGACAAAAGAAGATGGTACCATGACAGGATGAGAGGAAGAATCAAGTTGAACCATGGAAGAGGAAGAAGGAGGATCTTGAGACCGCTTCCCTTCTTCTCTTCTACGTGCTTTGGCAAAATCATTATCAGCCTTTAAGCAAGCTTTATGTGAGATATCATAAGGCGAAGGAGGGTACCTCACTTTCAGCCTAGTGCGCCCCTTCTTATAGTTTTGATACGTGTGGTGTAGGAGGTCCTTCCTAGGCAGGAGAAGACCAAGAGAGGCAGGCCAAAATTAATCCAAGGTATAGTTGCCACATGCGACCAATGCTTTATAACCGATGTCATGGACAATGTGTATTGAACCTCCATGAAGGAACTTCAGACATTTATGTATAACCGAGGGAATTGCATTCATAGCCACTAGCCAGGGGATACCTAGCTTCACTCTGAAGAGTTCAGACCCCGGGATGATGTCTTATTTAAGGCTTACAGATTTAGGTCCAACAAGGACCGATAGAACAATACTTCCTATAGGAAGTACGAAAAGTCTGTCGTGTGTGTGAACGGTACTTTCAAGTGCATCATACCCATCCTTATGCAGGAAGTTAATCAACATGATCTCCTTAGTTATAATATTCACTTGCGATGTCGAATCAATGAGAACACCTGCTATAGTATTCCCGTTTATCCTCGTAGGAATGTAAAGAGAGATGGATCTCTATTAAAGCCCATCGGCAGGTCCTGTGAGGTGAAGGTTATGCTAGTACCACTACTCATAGTTTGTGTAGAGTGAATAGGTTGATTAAGGAAAGAGGCCATCACACACACCAGATGGTACTTCTACAGAGCCTCCTAAGGTTTTTGAGATAAAGTAGTAACCCAATTAAGGTTTTGTTACACGATACTTTGGAACCTTCCAACTACACCTACTAGGGGTCATAGGTTGGGTTGTGAGGCGAGAGCCTCACAACACTCACACCTACAACACTCCTAGGATATGAGGAAAGGAGCTTTCAGTATCGCAAAATGCAACCAAAATAGTTCACGTCAGGTTCACCAAAATGTAAGGTAGGGGGACCACCCACTACAAGGCCCCAGGTCACAAAAGGCCAAGATCGGAAAGGCTGCCCTAATTTACCTCAACTTAAGGTATAGTTAGGATAGGAGGGAATGAGAATGATGAGGACTATGTGCCCTTCGACCACTCTGCAAACTCGAATGTTGGAAAGAGACCAAGCGAGTTGACCTTTAGAGTCAGATCTGTGTCTCAGGCAACCCTCTATCTGAGGACGTAAGCGCAGTTCCAGGATGACAACACGATGCATTGGCATCTCACAGGTATGTTGGCATTCGTATGGCCAGAGAACTAAAAAGATAGGATTGTAACTCAGGAAGGGAGACCATCAACCTAGTCTAGAGGTGTTTAAAGTGATAAAATGAGATTAAAAAGAGTGAAATGCAAATACAAATACGATAAAATAAATGTATTACTAGGAAGGTGACGAAGATGATCTCATACAATGCTCTCCTTGCTAGCTCGTTTTGAACTTTCTCCACCTACACCTAATAAAGGGAGAAATTGTGGGGCTGTATAGGGGCCTACCTCAATTAGACCCCCATCTTGGTGTTTCCACCTCCACGGACAACCAAGTTTGGAATAGTAGAGATAAATGATAAAGAAAAGAAACTACAAGCTACATAAACACAAAACACTACAAGAAATACATGCTTACTCAATCGAAAAAAATAGGAGAGAATGTAGGAGCTTACCACCTCTATCCAAAGTGCTCAAGGCTTGTGGAGGAGAAAACGAGAGGGACTCAAGCCTTTGTTACCGCGATGTTTGTCCTGTGCTCGCCCTGCTGGAGTGATGGAGTAGTGGATTGTTGCAATGGAGTGAAGCATGCTGCTACATGTTAGGACTCAAAAATGCAGGTTTAAACCATGAGAGATTTCCAAGCTCTCACAACGTTTCTGGCTAACATACAAGGCCAAATAGTGAATTTGAACCTTCTACTCTTTAGGCTCTGCTAAACCTAGGTGGGTAAACCTATATACATGAAGCAGATTTGAACTATGTATCACCTTTAAACAATCTATCCATAATGGCAATGGGGAGTGGAAAGATACAACCCTAATTAGGTATAAATTGTATAAGCAATATGTTCAGTTAACAAATATGGAATTCTAAAATAAGATTTAATGAAACTAAGTGAATTGAAATGGGTGAGACCAATGCCCTATTGGGTATATGGAGTCCAATGAAGACATAGAAAATGTGACTCGTAATGGCAATAACTCAAACTGTTTGGCACACTGATATAAGTTTATAACTTGTATAAACATGCAAGTAAATAGTTGACAAACTCTACTTGAGACAGATTGACAACCCTAATTATACAGTTCTACTTAATGATCCAATAACACTTCAGAATTACTGTGACTAACTAAAAGGATTTAATCTTTACTGGAAAGAACCAATCAACCATATCACACAAATACAACAAATGTGCATCGATAAACTGCATATACAATTGATATACCGGTTTAAATAACAAAGAAGCATTAAAATGGAGACAACCAAATAATTGAATAATTATGACAAACAGTTGATACCAAAATTAGGCAGAAAAATTAGACATCTTCATTGACTTCTTCAAAATTTATACATGCATCATGGTCCTCATTACATAAAGTTCTAAAAATTTATCCTACTCTACCTACTATTCTCCCTTCCAACCCTTCTTATGTCTCAAACTCATGCTTTATACACTTTAGAGAACTTTTCCCGCACCTTTTGGTTTGTATCTGTTCGTATTTCCATGAGAGGCCAAGATTCGTGTCACTTCATAACTAAAAATAACAATCATAACTGTCATAGCAGCAACAACTTCCTTACCGCGTTACCTCGTGCCATCCTTTCCACTGCTGCGGTACTGTGGTCTGCTTCGACTTCTCTGCACCTTTACTGCTTTATCACGAGCTGTATTTCTACTCCCAGCGGTACCACAGTAGCATTTCATGTTACTCCTCTGCATACCTCTCTACCACATGTCTCATTTTGAACCTCTACGGTATGATGGTCTCTTCCCAACATTGCTCTCTACCGTCCAACAATGCACCATATTTTGTCTTCCTGCGGTATAGCGGTGACCTCTCTTTTCTTTGCTCTCCTTATCGTGTTACCTCGATCTCTCCGTCACCTCCCCATGGTACCATGGTGGCTCACCTTGACTACCATCTTCACTGTCTACCGCCCTACCACGGTCAAACCTTTCACTCTACGCGATATAGCGGTGTCTAACTTTTCCTCGCTCCATTCCTTCCACCGCTCTATTGTGGTCAAACCTTTCACTCTACGTGATATAACAGTATTAGCATGGACTGTTCTCCCTATCGCTCTACCACGGTCCAAATTTAAACACCTTGCAGTATGGTGATATACATTTATAAAATGCCCTTCACTTCACCACCGAACCGTGGGCCAAGCTTCTACTCTGCATGGTATAGCGGTAAAAGTATGATGTGACTGTTCATAACCATGATACTATGAGCCACTTTTCAAAGGGATGTGGTAAGGAGGTAAGAAGCAAAGTTAAGTGGATGTTAAGGCAACGATATGGCGATAAAAGACAATTTTAGCATTGTGGAGGGCGGTAAAATGATTTTTCATGAAAAAGATAGCAAAATACTTGGGTTCAAATGGAAAAAACCCTTATAATTTTTATGAAAATTTTGGTTCTAACAACGGCTCCTGTTGGGGATGAGTGATTTTCCAATCACTGCAAGAAACCAGAATATCATTGGGAGAGCAGACCAAGACACCAAAGGATATAAAAAATAAAAAATAAAAAAAAGAAAGTGGAAAATGGAGGAAGTGGAAAGATGAAGGAGATGGAAAATGGAATATGGAAGTGACCCTACACTACTATACATGGAAAGAAAACATTGTTTTCAATGAGGGAACTCTGGGATTGTCCATGTACTGGCAAGTCCCAGCCCCTTTTAAATTCCTAAACTACAGTGCATGGAAAAAGAATGTTTAAAGAGGTTTGTTAGGAATTGTCCATGCACTGGCAATCCTTAAGAGAAGAAATGCTTCAGGAATTGCCCATGTATAGGCAATTCGTGCTCCTCTCCAGACATGTTCTACAAGAAATAAGAATCCTCCCCTCCTTATCCAATGATCACAAAAGGACCCAACCACAAAGCTTCAGACTTGCCATGCTTTCCCTTCTCCTGACATCGAGCATTCCACATCAACACTAGATCATTTTCCTCAATTTTTTGATCTTTGGCCTTTTTATCAAAAAGGTATTTCATTTGTGATTGCAACTTCACATTTTGTTTCTAGGCCATTCTCCTTATTTCATCAAGTTCTGCAATCTGCTCCATTCTTTTGTCCATTGGTTTAGAAGTATCCAAATCCTCTTGCAGAATAAAATTATAAACTAGTAAAAGGTTCTATAGTGGCATCCTGGCTTGAGTCCCATACACCAATTCAAATGGAGACTTTCCAATTTCCTTTTTTATTGTAATCCTATCTGCCCACACAACCATTCTCAACTTTGAGTCCCATGCCTTTTTATTTATATCTAACAACCTCCTTATTATCTTTAAAATACTTTTATTACTTGATTATGACCATTTGCTTGTGGATGATAAGGGTCAACATAGGAAATGGTAATGTCATATGTATTGTAGAAATCTCTAAACTCATCAGATCTAAAACACATCCCATTATCTGTGATCAATCTTACTGGTGTGCCAAATCTAGTTATAATGTTCTCCATCAGAAAGTTCACCACCACCTTTCTTGTTGCTTGTTTAGTTGGGATAGCCTCCACCCATTTAGTAAAATAATATGTGGCCACTAGTATCCATTTATGTCCTCCACTCGATCTTTCTTGTATTTCTCCAATGAAGTCAATTCCCCATTGGTGGAAAGGGGCTTCTACATGCAAAGGTCTAAGCGGTAAGGCTCCTTGATACTTCAATTTCCCTGAAAACTTTTGAAAAGCCTCACATTTCCTTACATGTGCAAAAGAGTCATTAAAAAAATTAGGCCAGTAATAGCCAACCCTAAGAATCTTACGTGCAGTGGTTTTGGTAGAATAATGGCCTACACACACCCCTTCATGCATCTCCCTCAAGGCATGTTTTGTTTGGGATTCATCTAGACACAACAACAACATTCCATCCCTATTCTTCCAAAATAGCCCCCCTTCTATAAAAACATACTTAGATGCTTGCAGCTTCAAAGTTCTCTTTTGATTATCATTCAACCCCTTAGGGCATTTCATGTGCTTGAGATAATACATTACATTTGTGTACCAAGAGGTGTGTTCAATACTTGCAACTGCATTCTCCTCACCTTCTATATTGCAGATTTGATTTGCTTCTATGTTTGTTTCTGCCATTAGTCTGGCCAAACCCTGTCCTCTTACCAACTTGGTAATTTGAATTTCCATATTGAATTGTTGGATTTTATTAATCCATCTACATCTTTTCCATGTCACCTCTGTCTATACCAGGATATCTTTCACAACTGCATGTGGGACATAAGAAATTACTTTAGCTCCAACAAGATAAGATCTGAAAGCTTTTGCTGCTTTGACCAATGCATATGCTTGTTTTTCTTGACCCCTGTAAATATTTGCTAAAAAAATATACAGGCTGCTCATGACCTTCATCATTTTTCTGTAACATAATAGCTACTATGGTGTGAAATGAAGCAAAAGAAAATATCTGAAAAAGGCTTAGCAAAATCAAGGGACTTTAGGATGGGAGCTTCCTTGATAGCTCTTTTTATAGATATGAAAGCTTCCATGGCTTCAACAGTCTAGTCTAACTTCTCTCCCTTTTTCAACATCTTGGATATAGGTTTAACAATCTCAACAAAATTTGATACAAATCTCCTAACAAAGTTAATTTGACCAAAAAATGATTGGATTGCTTTGACAGTTTTGGGAATGGCGATTTTATCTATGGCATCTACTCTCTCAGGGTCTATCCTAATCCCATCTTTTGATACAATATGTCCCAAAAGTTTACCCACTGTAATAACAAAATAACATTTTTTAGGATTAAGACTAATACCATATTCCAAAGCCTTGATGAATATCTTCTCCAAGTACCCCACATGATCCTCTGCCCTTTTGGAATAAGTAGTAAGATCATCCTGGTACACCACCATTATAGCGTTAATCAAATCTACAAATGCCACATCCATGGCCCTTTGAAAAGTGGCCCCTGCATTTGTGAGACCGAATGGCATTCTCACATAAACATATGTTCCCCATGGTGTATTAAATGTTGTCTTGAATTGCTCAGACTCTTTGACTTTAACCTGACTATATCCAGAAAACCCATCCATCATTGACAGTAGCTCACACCCTATTACTTTGTGCAATATTTCCTCCATATTTGGGAGAGGATAATTATCTTTAAGGGGAGCAACATTCAGATTTCTGAAATCTACACATAATCCGATATCCCCATTTTTCTTTCTTACTGGAACCAGGTTTGAGACCCATGTTGAATGTCTAATGGGTTTAATAATACCTCCATCTCTGAGTTTTCCCAATTCCTCATGCATTTTAGGTTCCAAAGTTGGGTTAATAGGCCTCTGTCTTTGTCTGAATGGATTTGTGTCTGGTTTAAGTGGAATCGCATGTTGGAAAAGATCTTCTCTGTATGCCTTGAGATCCTCATAAGACCAAGCAAACACATGTTTGTATTTTATCAATAATTCAATCAACATTCCCTTGATGGTTGG
The DNA here is from genome assembly GCA_007115665.2 of Sequoiadendron giganteum. Classification (NCBI taxonomy): domain Eukaryota; kingdom Viridiplantae; phylum Streptophyta; class Pinopsida; order Cupressales; family Cupressaceae; genus Sequoiadendron; species Sequoiadendron giganteum. Next base: position 630,417,074 of record CM021104.1, read on the forward strand.
ACTTATCTTCTTTCCAATGTAGACCCTTTTTGGTGCTAACTCAGTTCCTAGATTTATTTCTTCAATATCCTCTCTCTTGACCGATGTTTGCTTCATGAGAGAGTGATTGATCTCATCATACACTCTTTCTAATGCCACAAGCCCTTTGGGGAGCTTGTTGGTTTTAAGATACAAAACTTCCTTCCCAAATACAGTTTGTTTCCCATCCACTTGTTCCACAAAAGCATTGAAATCAATCTCATGTGCCTCATACTGATCTATACAATGAAGAAAATTCAAAAGGTCAGTATCATCATTAAAAACTTTCCAACTATATATGTTGTCAGGGATAGCAGGTCTTGTTTTGAATTCAACTTAAGATATTCCAGCCAAAGTGATATCATCTCTTTTCAAGGCTACATTAGCTAGAAAATCTGCCATCAAATTTTTTGATCTATCTATCCAATCAATTGAGAAAGCATCAAATAATTCAACTGTGTCCCACACAAAATTTCTATATTGTTTCAACCTCTTGTTCTTTGCAGCATATCTTGATCTGATTTGTGAGACAACCAACTTAGAATCTCCCAAGACAGTTAGCAATTTGATATTGTGCTTAACAACCATATTTAAATCAATCAATAAGGCCTCATATTCTGCCACATTGTTTGTACACTCAAAGGTTAGCAAAAATGAATATTTAAATGTTAGACCTTCAGGTGATATAAGAACTACTCCAACTCCATTGCCTTCTTAGCTGCATGCCCCATCAAAATACATTTTCCACACACCCTGCTGATCTTTAGAAACATGCTTATCAATTGGGTCAGTATTTGCAAATTAAGGCTGAGATAGTTCCACTCTGAAACTTCCTAAATCCACATCACAGAAACAATTGAGTTGTTCTTGAGGAACATACTCAACAATTTGATTCATCCTTGGTTCTCTATACAATTTGACTTCTTCACCATTGACTAGCATTATGGCATATGATAAATCAAACTGTACATTGCCTCCAACTGTTGTAGTCCATTGTCTTGAAAAAAGCATTCCAAACCGAGGAGGTGTGTCAATCAAAGTTATATCAATATTATAAGTCACCTATGGGTAAGTTTCCAGTTTCACTTCCACATCTTTCATAATTCCCACAACCGGGACAGGTCTACTATCCATGGCATAACATTTACCACCCTCAACATCTACCCACATACCAAGTTGTTTCATCACCCCTACTGGCATAATGTTCATATAACTGGCATAATGTTCATATAAGCACCTGAGTCTATCATACAATTTCATACCGGCTTTCCATTTATGAGTAGGGTAGTGAAGAATGGATCAATTTGTGGTGTATTCATCAATGCATCACTTAGGCAAACCTTTTGAAATTTTATCTTTTCCTTCCTATTAGCAATTTCAGGAATCTCCTTATGTTCAAGGTTTATATTTTGATTACTCCCACTAGACATTAATTGAATAGAACTTTCCCTATACTCTTTAATCTTCATCATTTCAAGTAATGGGACATACATTTTTACCTAGGACAAAGCTTGCATGAAATCAAATGAGGCACCTTCCATTCTGATCATCATCTTTTGCTCTGTTGATTCTCCTGTGTTCTCCTTTTTCTCCTTTTTGTATGTCTGATCTGAATTTTGTTTGTCCTTGGGAAATTCTTTGTTTTCTTCTTTAGGGACATACTTTTGTTCTTTTTTATCAAATTGCTTATCATTTATCCTTTTTGAAGCTTCATGGGGCATTTTCTTATTCTTCAAAAATATTCCTCTTTGAACACCTTCATTCTCATTCACTGTTCTATTCCTTAACCAATATCTGCTTTTGGCCTGCTCAACTGCTACAATGGTTAATCTTTTAATTTCTTCCTCAGTTGATCTCCTCACACTGCACCTATTTGTCTGATATGATGTAGTAGGAGGACATTGTTCATTATCACTTTCTTCATGATCAGAAAAAACTTGTTGTTCTGCCATATGGACATTGTACTTCTAGTGATCAACATCATATTCATACCCTCCTTCTTCTGAAGATGAATACCCTTTCTCAACAGAGTAAAGAGTGTGGGAAGTTAAATAGATATTATGGTCCTCTTCATTATTGTCTTCTGATATGTCTTTTCCTGGTATTGATTGAGCTACAATACAATGCTCTGGGGAATGTGGAAACTCACAAACTGAGCACCAGGGATTGTTATCTACCATATATGCCCCTCTTTTCTTTAAAGGATCAGGTGTCTCTTTATTCCTTGGCCTATCCATCACTAGATTTCCATCCTTCCAATTTGTATTATATGGCATGTCATGTAGCCTTGGCCTTTCATTTCTGTATGTATTTTCCTGCCTATCTGGAGGAACAAATTAAGGAACCCTAGGGTTATCCCTCTTGGCAATCATTCCTACAGCTTTCCTATTATTTTCAATAGTTAGTGCTATCTTTTGAGCTTTAGCTAAATTCCTAAGACACTTGTTCCTGAGCTCATATCCTGTATTAGGATCAAAAGCTTTTAAATAGATACTCAATGCAACAGGATCAACTAATTTGGATCTAGGAGGTATCTTATTATGCAATTTAGAAAACCTCTGGTCGAAGTCATAAGTTGACTCATTTTGATGCTTTTGGATAGTTACCAATTCATGCAGGGCAAACTATGGTGCACATTGATTCCCATACTGCTCAAGAAACTGTTTATAAACTCCTGAATGGAGCCAATAGAAGTTGTGGGCAAACTATTAAACCAATCTTTGGCATCTTCAATCAGTGACATCATAAACAATCTCATTTGTACATCCTCATATTGCATATCCAAATCTCGAATAAATGCATTAAAGCTCCTTAGGTGCTCTTCAGTTGTGATTGCACTAGTTCTTGTGAACTTTGGGACAAGGCTTCTCCAGCTGTTATCCATGGGATAAAGATATATATGAAATCCAACCAAATCAAACTGCTGATTATGGTTGTGTATGGTGGAGGAGGTGGATTTTGATGATGTTGGTACTGGTACAATGGATTGTTGTAAGGTAATGGAACATATTTCTGACCTTGTGGGGGCCTGTGATGTTGACCATGTGGAGGCATATATTGTTGGTGAGGAGGTGGCTGAGCATTTTGATGTTGTGGTGGAGCATTTGGGGGTCTATATTGATTCCCTGGTTGATTTTTTTGGGCTCTTGGGGGATTTGAAGGTCCTGCATTATTATTCCCTTGCTTATGAGGTGGCACATATTTAGGCAAGTTAGCCATCTGAGCATTAATCTAAGCTTTCTATAACTTCAATTCTTTAAGCTCTCTTATTGCTTGGAGCCTCTGCTCATACTCTATTCTTTCTCTTTCCACTTCTTGTCTTTCATACTCCAATCATGCACTTATCTCATCCTGAGCCATGTGTTCATAGTTCTCCTCAGAGGCTGCTTCATAGCCAAGTCCATCTTGATTCTCTTCAAGTAATGCCATTTTCTGATCATATTCATGTTGTCTCCTTTCCCTTTCAGCCTCAAATCCAACCATGAAATCCTCAACTTTCTTGGGGTTTGGTTGATAGAAGGGATTCCTCTTTTCCTCAGGAGTGTGAGGTTCTCCAGATGGGTTGTTTTCAGTTGCCAGTGTACCATAGGAATTATGTGTCTCTAGGGGTGCTTTTGATGTTTTGTCTTTATTTGTTGGGCCCATGTCATCAGACACCTTCTTTCCCTTATCATTATTTTGAGTCCATTTACTTTTGATTATTAGGGTCCTCCTTATACAAAGATCTTCTTCCATGCATGTTGTGAGTAATTTTGATAGTCTGAACTCTAGGATGGTTACTTTCTGATGTATATTTCACTTTATCAGTTTCAATGCACTTGTTCATTTAGAGTTGCCACTCACTTTCCAAAAGTGAGAAAATTATGTAATTCGTTGTTCCCAACGGAGTCTTCTACAAGGTATTGACTCTATGATGAAGGTGTGGGTTCAGTTTAACACTCCCCAGCAGAGTCGCCAAACTGTTAGGACTCAAAAATGCAGGTGTAAACCATGAGAGATTGCCAAGCTCTCACAACGTTTTTGGCTAACATACAAGGCCAAATAGTGAATTTGAACCTTCTACTCTTTAGGCTCTGCTAAACCTAGGCAAGTAAACCTATATACTTGAAGCAAATTTGAACTATATATCACCTTTAAACAATCTATCCACAATGGCAATTGGGAGTGGAAAGATACAACCCTAATTAGGTATAAATTGTATAAGCAATATGTTCAGTTAATAAATATGGAATTCTAAAATAAGATTTAATGAAACTAAGTGAATTGAAATGGGTGAGACTAGTGCCCTATTCGGTATATGGAGTCTAATGAAGACATAGAAAATGTGACCTGTAATGGCAATAACTCAAACTATTTGGCACACTGATATAAGTTTATAACTTGTATAAACATGCAAGTAAATAGTTGACAAACTCTACTTGAGACAGATTGATAACCCTAATTATACAGTTCTACTTAATGATCCAATTAACACTTCAGAATTACTATGACTGACTAAAAGGATTTAATCTTTACTGGAAAGAACTAATCAACCATATCACATGAATACAACAAATGTGCATCGATAAACTGCATATACACTTGATATACTAGTTTAAATAACATAGAAGCATTAAAATGGAGACAACCAAATATTTGAATAATAAACAGTTGATACCAAAATTAGGTAGCAAAATTAGACATCTTCATTGAATTCTTCAAAATTTATACATGCATCATGGTCCTCACGACATAAAGTTCTGAAAATTTATTCTACTCTACCTAGTTTTCTCCCTTCCAACCCTTCTTTTGTCTCAGACTCATGCTTTTATACACTTTAGAGAACTTTTCCCATGCCTTTTGGTTTGTATCTGTTCGTATTTCCATGAGAGGCCAAGAGTCGCATAGCTTCATAACTGAAAATAACAATCATAAATATCATAACAACAATAGCTTCCTTATCGTGTTACCTCACGACATCCTTTCCACTGCTGCGGTATCGCGGTCTACTTCGACTTCTCTACACCTTTACCGCTTTACCGCGGGCTGTATTCCTGCTCCTAGCAGTACTGCAGTAGCATTTCATGTTACTCCTTTCCATACTTCTCTACCATAGGTCTCATTTTGAACTTGCGCGGTATGACAGTCTCTTCCCAGCATTGCTCTCTACCGCCCAACCGCGCACCACATTTTGTCTCCATGCGGTATAGCAGTGACTTATATTTGCTTTACTCTCCTTACTGCGTTACCTCAATCTCTCCATCGCCTCCCCACGGTATCGTGGTGGCTCACCCTGACTACCATCTTCACTGTCTATCACCCTACCACGGTCAAACCTTTCACTCTACGCGATATAGTGGTGTCTAACTTTTCCTCGCTCTGTTCCTTCCACTGCTCTACCACAGCCAAACCTTTCACTCTACACGGTATAGCGGTATCAACATGGACTGTTCTCCCTACTGCTCTACTGCGGTCCAAGTTCAGACTCCTTATGGTATGGCGGTATACCTTTATAAAATGCCCTTCACTTCACTGCCGAATCGTGGGCCAAGCTTCCGCTCTACACGATATAGCAGTAAAAGTATGATGTGACTGTTCATAACCGTGATATCGCGAGCCACTTTGCAAAGGGCTGTGGTAAGGAGGTAAGAAGCAAAGTTAAATGGATGTTAAGGCAGTGGTATGGCGGTAAAAGACAATTTTAGCATTGTGGAGGGCAGTAAAATGATTTTTCATGAAAAAGATAGCGAAATACTTGTGTTCAAATGGAAAAAAACCCTTAGAAGTTTTATGAAAATTCTGGTTCTAACACTACAAAGCTTGGAAATGAATGCTCAAAGCATGGGGAGAGTGTGCCAACTTGTTCAAAACTTCTGTTGAAGAGGGCTATGGATGGAAGAGTGAAGATTATGAAGAGATGGATGAAAAACAGCCATATTCAAGTCGGCTAGCCGAAGAGGGATGTTACTCTTTGACTTCCAATCGAAAATGTAACGCCTCTATAGTCTCCAACTGCAGGAATCTGCTAGGGATGTAAGTGCATCGCGCGAAAGTTTGTGCGTCACGTGGGCGTCCCTTACAGAAACGCCCCCATCGACACACAAAATAGGCACCAAGTGGAATGCAAGCAACAGGCTTAAGTGGAATTAAACCTCCGCTTTTAATTTTCTAAAGTGTAAGGGGCTAAAAGGGAATTTACGTTAGGGGAGAAAATTCACGTTGATACAGTATCTATAAATGTATAGTTTTTCAATTATATACATTCAAATAGTCAGTTCCATGACTTGTGTGGAACAACATACATTTACATTATCAATAAAGACTACATTTTTGAAAGGATTGTACAATCTTTCCTATATTATATGCATCTGCATAAGTGCAATCTAGTAATGTGATCTTTTGATTTTGTTTATGCACATGAATGTAATGTAGCAGAAATAAAAATGTACCTTACTCTTCATTTGAAATGACAAAAGCTCTACCTAATTGAGCTATTAACTTTTGTGTCTTCACGAACATATGTTGATACAAAATGAATGGAAGAAGCATCCAAGTAATCCTAATTTTTTCTAACAACAATTCATCCAAGTAATCCAAGCAATAATAAAAGGAGGAATTGATGATTGGCATTTGCAGGGTGTGATTAGGAAAATTATTGAAGAATTAGCTTTTTTATGGAGGAAATTTGTCCATTGTAATTAATGCAAGAAGGAGTTAACGCTAGCAAGTAGAGGAATGTGTTTTAAATTCCTGAAGGACTTGAAGCACTAATGAAGGTATTGTTGGCGGTGTTGGACGTACGTTCAACATTAATGGTGAGGGATGACAATAGGATGTGTTTTAAAGACACATAAGGCATTTCGTCTGATGCTTCTCGGTTTGTGGTGGCAAGGAATGTAACAGGTCTGCGGTGTGAGGCAGTTTGGAAGCTAACGTATCGAAGAATAAATGGAGGTCAATTTCACTCTACATTCGAGGAGAAAATTAGACCCTTTTGTTGGCAAAGCAACTGTGAAGAGGCTGAGAGGATTGTTCCTCTCCAACGATGTGAAGGTGGTGCAATCTGTGCAAAAAATCCTGGGTAATGGATTCGAAGATTTGAAGCACATATATCATACTAATATGGATATTTACTCACTGATCATGGCATGGGGGCTGGACTTAGGAGAGTCGATAGAGGAAGTGAGGAAAGTAATGAAGGCGTTGGTACACAAGGATTTCTTAGTGAATATGGAAAGTATCCTGGAATGGGCTATACCAGGAGAAGGCTTTGATGTGAGTGAAGGCATGGAAGATCATGTGGACCCTGAAGTAGCAGAGATGAACTATCCCTTCATTAGGTGGCCAGAAGGAATCACCAAAGCTATGTGGAGAGGAGGAGCAGAGCTAGGATGGAAAGCCCTAAAAATTTGTGTAGAAATAATGGAGGTCGAGGTGATCATCGAGGGACTCAAAGATGTCACTAGAGAGCTGCGAGAGAAGAAAGGTTTGCGCCCAAGGAAGAAGATGAAGCCAATCAAGGAAATATGCCCAATGCAACTGGGTAGCACGTCGGGCACTTTTGCGTAAACTGAAGCTCAATTTTGGTTAAAATATAATTTATATCTTAGTTTTTGTTGTACGTTTTCTGGGGTTAAGCCCTATTTTTTATTTGAAAATGTAAACAGTATGGGGTATGGGTAATAGTAGATAGGGTTGTTTACAGGTGGATTCAGTAGTTTTTTTCTGGTTTGTTGGGAACTATGTTGGTTAAACAGACATATTTTAGAAGCTGCTTGATGGGCTTAATTTTTGAAGTTGATGTAAATTATGAATTATTATTAATAAAATCAAATATTATCACCAATAAAAAAAAACACAGTAGGTTGCATGTTAAATTTCAAATATTTTCTTTGCATTTTTTTGTATATATTATTTTCTCAGTGCATTATTATGTAACAACAATTTCACTTCTAAGATATACAATAAAAATAAATGAAAGCACATGTTTACTTTGTCAAGGGAAATGTATGGTGAATATCCTATGTCTTTCAGATAAGTGTTCAAGCGAAATAAGACATAACTAATTGAATTTGATTTTCTACTTTACAATTGTTTTTTTATGTGCTTTTTACTTTTTGCATGTGGATTACCCTAAGAAAGAGACTACTTATCTTTTCTTAAATGAAGCCTTTACATTTCCTGTCTACGAAAGGAATTTACTGCTTGACAAAAGGTTCGTGAACTTCATACAAATTAAAATTGGTGTAAAAGGCCATCCCTGCAAATGTTGTTTGGTCTAGAATTATAATGGAAAATAAAAAATATTGCTAGGAGAATAAAACAGGTTTTCAATTGTCCAAGTACAACATAATATTACTGAAGCATTTCAAAGTTTAGGCCATAAGAATCATCTTTTTTTAAACATGGATTGCAAATAATTCTAAAAATTTAGAAGTCTTGGTCATTAACATTATTATCTGCTACAATGTCCACCCACTTTCCTCTCAGTGATTTAGTATTTCTACGTCGTCCATGTCCTCTCTCCATGGCCTCCTCTATGAATAAAAAAGTTGCCACAAAAGCTTTCATTGCACTATCGCCAAGAAGGAAGAAGCAACTTGTGGGACCATAGTAAAAATTGCTCTACCACACCAAGCTGATGAAGGAGCTGCTGGACAACGATGGTCACCGCACTACCGCACGCCATTGGTAGAAGACTTGCGGGAGTCACCGCAACACCGCCAAGAACAGAAGGAAGGCTCGCGTGCCACCACAGAAGTCTGATGCACGAAGGAAGTTTGGTGAGGAGAGTACACAGGTATTTGAATTTTCTCATAAGATTATATCAAATTTATTAAACGATATTTAAATTTTATTTGTGCATAATTAAATTGAATTAGTATATGTTTCAGGACAAGGCCTCCAAGGCTAGGCTTGAGAAACATTGTGCCACACATCGTAGTGGCTAGAAGGTTTATAGGCCTTGATCTGTACATTTGTAAGTATATTTGATATGTTTTGATTAAAGTTAAAAAATGGGTTTTGAAGGGGCCCGAAACCCTTTACAAAAGAGAGCAGCTGAAAAGAAAACATAACAACAAGCAACAATCAGCCCACTGAAAGCAAACCATCAGCCAAAAATAGCCAAAAAGAAGCCAGCCAAACACACTACATATTCTTTAGGGTCTCAACAGCTTCCATGTCAATATCGGCCATCTTTTGCACATCGTGCACAATATCAACCACCTCCATCCCAGAGGCCCCAACCTGAGTTTTCATTCTATTTCTGGTTCTGACCCCAGGCCCACCAGTTTTTACCTCTTCAATCAAAACCTTACCTTTATCAGTATCCTTCACACCAACACTACCCACAACCAGCACTTTACCCCCAGCAATAGAAGCATCAGCAGGCCCATACTCTTTTTCTTTTTTTAGCAGTTATTAGAGAAGAAATCGTCATGACAAAAACTGGAGTACCCACAAGTTTGGGTGGCTCACCACTCTTTAGCACCACTTTCCTCATAGCAGAATCTAGAGTACCCACAAGCTTAGTAGCCTCACCACTCTTCATCAACATTTTCCCAATTTTATCAATTTTATCGTCAAGGAATAAAATTCTACCTTCCAAATTTTGCTTCAGATTAATGGTTTCCTCCACCATAATATTAGCCACAATGTTCAGGGATTCCATTAAATTATTAATTTGGATTTGAACCATGAAATCCTCAGTCTTACTAGCCACGCCCCTAATCCTAACATTAATCTTATTAATTTCATGAAAAAACCATTTAAAAAGTTTAAACTGCAGATTAGCAATCTCACGGGCCAAGCCCAACACATCAGAAAAAACTTCCCTTTTATAATTTTCAACCCTATCCTCCACAACATCATCGTCATCAGCAGAACTAACTTGAATTTTATCATCCACAGTATCCTTACCTTTATCAGCAGGGGTAGGAGACATCAACTTGCGAATGGAGCAGGCGAGATCCTCCGCAATATTCTTTCTTTTCAACTCCTTAACCTCCTCTGCTTTGTTAGAACCCCCAGTAGGACCACCAGCCACAACACCAACCTTCCCCTACATAAGCCCAATATCAGCATTCAGAGAGGCCTCACCAAAAGCACCAGCAACAAGAGAGAGAGGGAAACCCTTCTCCAAGATTTGAATGGCAGATCTCGGCTCCCTACTCTTACGGCTCCCCACCTCAGAATCCTTAGCATGTTTAAATTTAGGGGGAGGAGAGGAAGCTTCCCCATACAAATCAGTCTTATCCTTGGTGGCTTTAGGAAGAACCGTTGCGACCGCATCATCGCTACACATAGTGTAGCCCTCTTTTTCGACCGACTTTCTATTCCCTATTTTACCAAGAACAAGGGAAGAGGGACCCTTTTCAAAAGAGGCATAGGAGTCTAGGACGTAGTCAACATCACCATCTTTTTTAGACTTTGACTCTTTGTTCAGAACAAGCCTCCTCCTCTTGGATCTTTTTCTAACCCTTTCTTCACCCGACTCAGTCTCATAACCCTCCCAGGCTTTGCCAACATTATCCTTCAGGGAAACTAGAGATATGTGCACCTCATGTGCTTTCACATGTTCATAAATTAGAAGAATTAACCCAACATGCAGATCCGGGTTATTGGGGTTTTTTATGTGATCCTTGATCCCCGTATCTAATGACAACAACAAATAATAGTGAAAAGAAACCCATTTCTTATGCCTAAAATGATTAAGTAGAGGAAAATGGTAGTTATTAATGGTCGTGTACCTACCCTCCAAGGTAACATACCTCATGAATTCTTCCACCAAATCACACCAAAGCTCTTTCAAAGAACTCCTATACCAACCACCACTTTTAACCTTCCTGAGATTAGCCGCCTTGTTTCCTTTGAAGAAGATCGACATAGCATCCTACGAGTCTTTCTTGTCCCTAAAAACCTTCATTCCCTATATGGCCAAACTAGTAATTTGAGCAATAAATTCTTCATCCACCACGACATCTCTTCCACCCAAATTAAGGTTTCTGTCATTCCAACCTTTAACAACCATTTGAGTAACTTGCGCATTGAAACCATGCAATCTTTCCATATAGATAGTTAAACCACCCTTCTTGAGGATCTCCCAAACCTTCATCTTTTGCTTAATAGTGTCACAAGACTTGGATTCAACACGATTCCTGTTCCCACCCATCACGAAATTCAGTGCCACACATAGCCAGAACCACCTGAAATTGATACTCACACCACCTAGGCTGAAAATACAAAAAAGAAACCTCCGGAAGCTTTGGCTAAAGACACCCAAAATCTGTGCGAGACCCACCGTAGGACAGAAAGGTAATAATGAAATGTAGCTCCAAACCAAGTGAAATCCATCCTTCAAAATCAAAACTTTAACACCCTCATTCAAATCTTTCACCCATGTGACAAAGGACATACATCCCACCATGCCTATGAGAATCCACTAGATATCAGCTCTCATTTATGATAATCGTTGACGCTTCAAAAGGAATGGAATCATTAAAATTCCATACCTTTTGTTCCTTAACCCCAAAGTTAGAGAAAAAATCAGCTAACTTATTACCCTCCCTCAAAATATGGGAGATATAGACATTATCAAAAGAATTAATTATATCAATAGAATCCTTAATCAAGGCTTCAATAGTCCATGACGGGGGAGAGACCAACTTCAAATTGTTAATAATATTTAGGGAATCACCCTCCACCCAAACTTTCTTATATCCTTGGCGTTGAGCCAATTTGAGACCATGGTAGATAGCAACAGCCTCCGCCAAGTGGTTTGTCTGGGTTCCCAAGTATATTTAATATGTTAAATGATATATATTTTTATTTCCTTGGAAAAAGTAAATGATTGCATATTAATTAGTTTAACTAGTCCATATTGCATGTTTTGATAGGAGGAGAAATATGACCGCCATCCAAAGCAAATTGAAAAGAATATGTTACAAAACAAAAAGTGGGACGATTTTGTAATCTGGATGGAGAACGAGGTATCAATAGTTGAGTTTCAATAACTTAGTTGGATATTGTTGTGTTAATATGTCAATTTGCATCTCTTGTGTTGAGTTGTTTATTGATGCGTAAGATGAGTAATAGAGCTCAAATCTTATGATTACAAGATGAACATTTATGTGCATGAATAAATAGTAGAAGGATGTAGATGAACTCAATTCATCTGAATTTATGCCTCTTGGTAGGCATTCCTCTTGAATCTCTAATATCAGGTGCCCGAGACTTCCCTATAGCTTTTACCTTTTGTTGCCGCCTTTCCTCTTCATTGTTAGACTCATCTCCTTTTTCCTTATTTGCATTTCTGGCTTCAGCTTCTAATTCATCCCATGTTTTACCTTCCTCCTCTTTAGAATCTTCTTCTTCTTCTTCTTCTTCTTCTTCATCCTCCTTTGGCTCCACAAGAGATTCATCTTCTAAACCTTCCTCATTTGATTCTGATTCCTCTTCTACATCAGAGGGTTTGTATCCTTGATCTGACTCTTCTGAATGATCAAAATCAGAATCACTAGCTTCCATATTCAAAAATTCCCAACCACCATCTTCAATAAATTTATCTAAATCATCAGTAATAGTCTTCAAAATTGGCCACCAGTTCAAGTTCATTATGCTTTCATAATACTTCATATCCATGGAGTTTAGCCATTCCTTGATGCCATCAAGTGAAGATTGAGGAATGACATACATTTGGAGTTCATCCTGCTTGAAGTCTTTGAAAACAATAACCATATCAAATTCCTTTTTCCCAAGTCCTACTCTCTCAAGGTTAACAATTCTCAATCTCACTAATAGTGATTATGAAGAAAGGTAATTCCACCAACTCTACCAAACAATTTACCGTAGGAACAATAAAAGCAAAGGCTTTGAAATGAACTCTATAAAAACCAAGCTCTCTAAATGGTATATCAAACTCTAGTTCAAAATATTTTAGATGAGGCTACTCCCATAGCTCTCTTACTTGCTTGACAAATCCTTGAAACTCCGACTTCTTAACATTCAAAAGATAAATGGAATGTCCTCAACACCTAGTAGAGCTATCCAAAAAAGCTAACTAAAAACACAAACGTGCTCCCACACACAATGGCCTAATGGCTGGTTGTCATAGAAGTCAAACTACCGAAGTAACAACACTGATCAAGTTAACATATATGCATCATTTGCATAAACAACTGAAATGCGTAACAAATGCTAATCAATACATTAAATTTTGAGATGGGTTGAAATAATAAAAAAAATAGGTTTTGGGGAAAATATTAGCAACGTGGGGGAAGAAAGCATTAACCCTAATAAAATCATTTTATGTTGTTCTTGATACACCATCTGTAAGTTTTCCTTGGATGACAATACTGAATTTCTATATGTTGTACCCCTTAAATGTCCTACATGTTACAAATATGGAATAACAATGCACAAATTTGTATCGAATCCAAAGACCAAGGCATTCTAAATAAGGGTAGCCAAACTTGATAAGGATGCAGTCACTATTACACGTATTGACAATATAGAATAGTCATGTAAAGACAACTACCTGTGAAAACCATAATCAATCAAATTATGCACATTCAAATCTAAGTTTGAAAGCTTGCATTTCAGTCCATGCATCTAAGTCCTTGTTGAAGATTGAGGGTGTCAACAACAAAGCTAGAATAGCTCTCCTTAAACCATAGCTAGTTTTAAAGTGCAGTATTTCCAAATTCAAATCCACTTCTCAGGTAAGGAAAGGAGGTAGGATTGTCAGGTGCTACCTCAAACAGAGAAGGCCATAGAAAACATTGAAATAGAAGATCCAATAAGTGAGACGACATAGCTGTAGACCATAGATAATCAGAATTCTTGCAATGCACATATGCTTGTGATACAAACAAAAGGTGCTTACACATTGGCTGAATATATCCTCATCAAAATGACCAGAAAGAAATTTCAAATTTGTAAGTAAACTCTAACAGTCAAGAAAAACAGTCATAAAAATTGGAAGTAAACTTTGGCAGACATGTAGGTGAACTTAATTCATCTAACTTTATGCCTCTTGGCAGACATCAGGATCTCCCCTCCTAAAGTTTGGACCACATCCATTACCTCCACATAAAACTGGACATCCTTGGTGTTCTTGGTTCCCATGCCATGATATGGTTATGCAAATGAAAATGAAGCAAAGTAATCATCTCCTTCTCCGTTGGCTGGAAGAATGCATGCTTAATGTTTTGATACATGATATCAGCTCTCTCTTCTGATCTCATGGTTGAATACTGAAATCCATTATGGTGGGCCTCCAAAGTTCCAATCATCTTTCATCCTCTTCCACCAAATGTTGGCCTGATCCACACATCTTCCAGCCTAATTGGCTTTGTTTTTGAAAGTTGAAGTTTCTTCCGAGTCACCAATGTAGCTCTCTTTACCTTTTTAGACTCTTTCATTGCTATAGATTGTCTCTGGGATTTAATCATTTGTACCACATGGTTGATGTGCTTTGAATCCTTGCATCTAAAGGAAATTTCCTTAACATAAATACTGCTAGGGAATTTCAATGTTGCCATTGTAGTTGGCATTAAACCCAGTACCTGCAACATTGAAAATTATCCTTATATAAGAATTATGTCCATCTTGTTGGCTTGTAACACTCTTGATGGTGGCTACATGAAATCTGATTATGATTCCTCTTCTACATCAGAGGGCTCATATCCTTGATTTGACTCTTCTAAATCATCAGAATCATAATCACTAGCTTCCATATTCAAAAATTCCCAACCACCATCTTCAATAAATTTATCTAGATCATCAGTAATACTCTTCAAAATTGGCCGCTAGTTCAAGTTCATTCTGCTTTCATAATAATTTATATCCATGGAGTTCAACCATTCCTTGATGCCATTAAGTGAAGATTGAGGAATGGCATCAATGTGGAGTACATCCCGCTTGAAGTCTTTGAAAACAATAGCCATTATATCAAATGCCTTTTTCCCAAGTCCTACTCTCTCAAGGTTAACAATCTCAATCTCACTAATAGTGATTACTAAGAAAGGTAATTCCACCAACTCTACCAAATAGTTTACCATAGGAACAATAAAAGCAGAGGCTTTGAAAGGAACTCCATGAAAACCAAGATCTCTAAATGGTATATCAAACTCTAGTTCAAAATATTTTAGATGAGGTTGCTCCCATAACTCTCTTACTCGCTTGACAAATCCTTGAAACTCTGTATTGATTTTATTTTTCTTGTCCCTCTCTTGTTGTTCTTTCTCAATTTCATCAGGATCATATATTGACCTTCTTTCCCCTCCTAAAGTTTGGACCACATCCATTACCTCCACATAAAATTGGACATCCTTGGTCTTCTTGGTTCCCATGCTGTGATATGGTTATGCAAATGAAAATGAAGCAATGTAATCGTCTCCTTCTCTATTGGATGGAAGAATGCATGCTTAATGTTTTGATACATGATATCAACTCTCTTCTTCTCTCATGGTTGAATACTAAAATCCATTATGGTGGGCCTCCAGAGTTCCAGTCATCTTTCTTCCTCTTCCACCAAATGCTGGCTTGATCCACAAGTTTGCCAGCCTAATTGGCTTTGTTTTTGAAAGCTGAAGTTTCTCCTGACTCACTAGTATTAGCTATAACTTTTTTGAAATTTTATTATGGTATGTGCACTTTGATATGATGTAATATGATTATGGTTTCATCTCATATACTATAATATTAGATATATAACAGAAAAATAAATTATTGCATGAAATAAATAATAACTTTTCATTTTAAATGTTTTTTTTTGCAGAACACGGGTCTTCTAGAAGATCAAGATGATCCTCAACATGATATAGATCCACAAAATATTGGTTCTTCTAGTACAAATCACATGGTAGAGGATGATGATGTAGATACAGAGGACACCGAGGCCGATGAAAATGATGATGATGATGATGATGGTGATGATGAGACGGTTGGTGATAGTAACTAGTGACATTCATGATCATATAGACTACATCATGGATCATTGCTGATATATCGTTATGATGACTCTTTTCATGGTTACTATCATATGTATCATTTTCACAGCCTACAGTACTATATTGTTGAGTTGTATCATATTGACATGTATAATTTTCTCTATATCATTTGGACATGTATCATCTTGACTTGTATCAATTTGAGTTACATGATTTATCAATTTTATTTATATCATTGTACATGTATCATTTTCACTTATGTCGACTATTGGACATGTATCATTTTGACATATTTTTGATGTACTGGCATATTTGACTTTCACTTGTTTTAGTTATATATGATGATGATCTTATCAGTATTGACTTGTCAATTTATATATATTAAAAGTGGTCAATGATTTTTGGATGGATATTTATTAAGTATGATGATTTTAATTTACTGCTCAGGATGTATGTTGTCCAATTCAATTAAATTATAGATATTTGACTCACTTGTTTTAATTATAGATGATGATCATGTTACAATAATTATATTGTTATTTAATCATATGAGTTAAATAATTAAATTACTTACTCTATAATCATGAGTTATTTAAGAGGCATGATATATTTAACTAATCAAATTGAAATAAAACATATTAAATTAATAAATGGAAGCAAAACAAGAAGCATTTTTAGAAGCAAAAAAAGAAGCAACAATGGAAGTTAAACTAGAAGCAAACTAGAAGCAATCTTAAAAGAAAATCAGAAGCAATCTTGAAAGAAAAATTGGAAGCAAAATCAAAAGCAAACTTGGAAGCAAAATTGGAAGCAAAACTGAAAGAAAAACTGGAAGCAAAATCAGAAGCAAACCTGGAAGCAAGCTTAGAAGCAAAACCGGAAGCAAACATGGAAGAAAAATCAGAAGCAAAACTAGAAGCAAAATCAGAAACAAACTTGGAAGCAAAACTAGAAACAAAACTGGAAACAAACCTGAAAGAAAACTTGGAAGCAAACCCAGAAGCAAACCTAGAAGTAAAACTGGAAGCAAAATCGGAAGCAAAACTGGAAGGAAAATCAGAAGCAAAACTAGAAGCAAACCTGGAAGCAAAATTGGAAGCAAACCTGGAGGCAAAACTGGACATAAAATTGGAAGCAAAACTAGACATAAAATTGGAAGCAAAACTAGAAGCAAAAATGGGATTAGACATGGAAGTAAAATCGGAAGCCAAATTGAGCTCCCATTTTGGTGCAATTTTCGATGTTACTTCCCGACGCTATTCTAGGCGCTATGATTTCCCGATGCTAACAGAGGCGCTAAATCTGACGTAAAAATCAACACCAAATCCAACGCCGAGCTTACCATGCTTGTTTACGCCGAGTTGGTGCCAACCAAATTGTTCAATTCATGCACTCAAATACACTAAAATTCGGCACAAAAGTCGGCGCTAATTGCCTGTTGTGTTGTGATTCAAAATAGGATACTTACAGCGAACAAATTTTTGAAGATGGGTTTTCATGGCCCCTCTAGGTTTGTCCTCTGTAAAAATGAAGAAGAGTCAAGAAACCATTTTTTATTGAATTTCCCCTTCACCTAGGAATGTTGGCAGTGGTTGTGTGCCAAACTTGCTTGGAAAAGTGCCCTTCCAAAAGACATAATGAGTCTATTTCAAGCATGGCCTGAGCTCTACAAACCTGCTTTGTTTTCTAGTCTATGGGTGGTTAGCCCATCTTTGCTAATATGGGAAGTTTGGAAAGAGAGAAATAAATGAATTTTTCAAGAGGAGTTAGCCATCCCTTGATTGTTGAACAAGTTGGAGGCAGCCATAGTGGAAGTGGTGAATTGTAGAGCAAATGATTAGAATTTGAAGAATGCAAATTTCATTGAATGGGATGCCTCAATGAGGATGTCATGGCATGGTTTAAAGGTTCCTCCATTCATAGGGGAAGGGGTAGAAAGCTCAAGTTGCTAGAAATAATGTTAAATGGTAGGATCTTGACTTTAGGTGGTACAAATTAAACTTTGATGGGGCTGCCCAGGATAATCTGGGTCCATCTGGAGTTGGGTGTATTATAAGGGACTAGAATAGCAATATGATTGGTAAGATGGTGATCCCATTATCAATTGGAACCCACAACGTTGTAGAACTCCATGCACTTTTGCTTGGTCTCAATCTATGTTATGAGCTCAAACTAGATAAGGTTGTAATAGAAGGGGATTCAACATTGGTTATAAATGCCTTAAGGATTGGCAACCTTCAGAATTGGAAGCTTAAGGACATTTTGGAAGTGGCACTATTGCATCTGAAGGGCCTCAGAAGCTTTATGATAAATCACACATACATAGAAGGGAATAGGGAAGCTGATGCTTTGGAAAATAAAGGTGTTGGTGGTATAATAGTAAAAGAATACAGCCACAACAACCCTGCTCAAGTCTAAATCTAGTCACAGTCAAGGCTTGTTGTTATGCATGAACGAAACACTATGAGGAGCTTTGAAATACTCATCTGTAAGGTTGGTGGGCTTGTTGGCTTTCCACAATTGTTGGTGTGGAAAGCCAAAATTTGAAATATCGTTAATTCTATTTTTATTCACATGCAGATTTGTTTCAAATTTGGCAGAATTTAAGCATGTGTCGTGGAGTTGGAGTGACTTATGAGTATAAAATAATCTTATCTAAATTTTACTCACTTCTCTTTAAATTTGGTGGGCTTTGGAAGATCACGTTTCTTGTTGGAACGGTTGGCAAATTTTAATCATGATAGCAAAGGTGTTAATTTTCCATCATGGGACAACTAATTATTACTTGGCAGCGGTAGTAAGATAGGCTGGATTTTTCATGTGTGTGAAGGATAAGGCCATTCTCAATAATCAATGAAAGCTTGGTGAATTGTGTGGCTAAGATCAATAATTTGATTCGTTTGAGTTGGTTTCTCACATTTGCATTAAAACTTTCATAAGCATTGTTTATTAAACATGGAAAGGTTGAAGTTCGTGGTGTATATGTTTGCAAAGAGTATTATTTGTGGCGGCATGGATTCTCTGATATGCTTGGTGAGTAGTGTGCATAAAATGGCATTTCTTGGGGAAGAGCTCAAACACATTCTGCCAGAAAATGATTTTCTTTCTATCGATATTGCAAAGTTGATTCCGGGTAGGGATTTTCTAGGGAATGGTGAGCGCTATCATGTTGACTTTGATATCTCTTCTCAGCTCATTGCTTCGCTCTTGGACTTGGGTGTTTCAAAAGCTAACATGGAAGTAATGACCCGAAAGATGTTTATGGATGACCTGCTAGGCGGGCTTGAAAAGGAGTTAGTTGTTGCAACTGCGGGGGTGGGTGTGCCTCGTCCTTGTGACTTGGAATTAATGGACATCCCTAGGGAAGTTGTTAAATACTACCCTTTCCTTCTAGACATTAATGGTATGGAATTACTGGCGCATCATGAAAGGGCAGCTGTTGGTGCCAATTTTCTGAAGAAGTTGTTTCACATGGTTCTTGTGCAAGATTTTGAGTGGGTGAGTGAATTCATTAATTATGTGTACATGAATTTGGGGATGTTTAAACTGTTTGGTTTGGTCTTTTTCTTCCATTATGTAATCTTTGCTAAGTTTTGGCCAGGTCGATTATAAGTCGTGTTGTTTTGTAGCTATATGTAAACAATAAACTATGGTATAGTTTGAATTGGCCTCGCGTGGCCATTTTGAAATCAAATGTATGGGTGGTCCGTATGTAATGGGGTGTTGGGGCTAGGGTACTCCTATACAAAGGTTGGAGTTCTGGGCTATAAACAATTTTCTTAATAGGCAAAAAAATGTATTTTAAAAAAAAAAAAAAATTAATATAATATCTATTTTTACAAATTAAAAAAAATAGAAAAAACTTCATTTTTCTTCTGATTTTTTTCTCCCAATAGGTATCTTCAATATCTAGTGCATGAATTTTTTTTTGAAATTTTGATGTATATTTTTTTCATAATAATGTTTTAAATTCAAACTTACCAGAATTTGATAGTTTTCATTTGATGTCAACTATTATCTACTTTTTATCATTTTCAAAAAACAAATTATACCCTTTTGAAGAGAATTCTCTCATCTAGTGCACCATATATTTTTCAAAAAAATTTAATATGTTTTAATATTTTTTAAAATTTCTAATCATCATTTTTTTTAACTTTAACAACCTACTTGCATTATTTTAAAAATATATATTAAAACTAATCAAAATATATAAAAAATATATATTTGGATTCACTGCTTCAAATTCTATGAAAGGGTATTTTTATTTTTATTTTTTAAATCATCTAGACTGAAGAAATATTTAGTTGAAGTTGAAAGTTTTAGAAAGTTTTGAAAAACGCTGAGTTGGCTACTAATTAGGATGCCACAATATAGACGATTCTTCCTAGAAGGTTTTTAGTTGAATACTTATTGGTCGAAAATGTTTCGACCAAAACTTGTTTGACCAAAATGTAATGGATTGAAATTCTATCAATCGAAAACCTTCCAGTCGAAACAAGTTCATATAATTTTTTTTTTCAATTCAAGGATTTTGGAGAAAATACAAAAAATGACTTATTTCAACAGAAGAAGAGCTATATTTTTAGGTACATTGATCTTCAACTTGTAATTGATTAATTCAAAATGTTTACATGGAATTATGCTCAATTATTGACTTATTTTAAGATTTTTTTAAAGTATACAACTAGTTCTCCTACCTACCTCTCTCTCCCTCCCACACTATCTCCAAGATAATGCTCATTGAATATGCAATGTGTTTTAATTAATTAAACTAAATTTGTATTTGATAAGGTTTCAAAGTGAAAACTATTATTTTGTGTTATAAAATTTAGCAAGATTTGTTTTCATTTTATTAATTACTTAGATTATTTTGTATATTAAGAAATTAGAGTTCTAGATGAGTTAATTTCTCTTTAAAGAAAACTAATTGATATAAGCCATGTTCAATTTACCATAAATTCTCAATGCTACCCTCTCTCTCTCTTAAGATGACTATTCTCTCTCTATCTCTCCTTAGATACTTCTCTCTCTCTCTTTCATTTTAAATTAGTCTTATCTTGTACATTAAAAAATATGTTCACTATCAGTTGGTTTCATCTCTCCCTATCTCTCCTCTGATAACCCTCTCTCTCTTTCTTTCTATTAGTCTTAATAAAAGAGATACAAACCATATAACCATAAAAGAGATTTAAACCATAGTACAAGATACATATGAAGAAAACCTTATATAAATAATAAAGAATTAACAAATACAACTTCTCGCTTTTAATTTTTGTAGCACTTCATTACTATACAAATCAAAAAATAATTATCCAATCTCTTACTCCTAGTTCCAATCTATAGCTAAAATTAATACAAAAGAAAATTAATGGACTTACACCATGAACCAAGTAATACACAAGTGCAAAAAATACCTCATGACATACATGTCTAAGATTTATAAGCAATTTTCTAGAAGCTTTATGCTTTTCTCATGATCTTGGGAACTAACTTAATTATAAGATTAATCAACCCATGTTAGAAAAAAATTATCAAGTCTCTAAAAAACCATCAATTTTTTACAAAAAATAAATAAAAAATCTTACACCTTTTACAATTTATCATAGATAATTTTACACTTCTTACATCACCATAAATAATTATATGATTATCTTGTACATGTTAAAAAATATCTAACTATGAGTTCATTTTGAATCTTTCCCTCTCTCCTTCTATCATTACATGTAGTACACTACCCTCTCTTTCTCTCTCCTTATATACCTAAACTTTCTCTCTTTCTCTCCTTAGATACTCTTTCTCTTCCATTTTATTAAAGTCTTACATCTTGTAAATTAAGAAATTATCTTTAAACTATAGATGAGTTGGTTTCATCTCTCCCTCTCTCCTTCTACCATAGTGAGCTAGCCTCTCTCTATATCTCCTTAGATACGTCTAAGTTTTCTCTATACCTCTCCTTAGATAAGTTTCTCTCTCTTTCATTTTATTAGTCTTATCTTCTACATTACAAAAAAATATATCTAACTATATGAGTTGGTTTCGTCTCTCTAGCTCTCTCCTTCTATCATACATGTAGTACACTACCCTCTCTTTCTCTCTCCTTAGATGCCTACTATCTCTATCTCTCCTTAGATACAAGTTTCTCTCTCTCTCTCTCTCTCTCTCTCTCTCTCTCATTCATTTTATTAAATTATTACATTCTATCTTGGGGTTATGACCATGTAGTGTTATCCTATCTCTCTCTTTCCTTCTATGAATACATGTGCTAGACTTTAGGTCTCTCTCTTCCTCTCCTTTTCTCTTAGTTGTTTTCTATATAGCATGGTTTTTTGAATCTAGATAGATCTCTATACATAAAAAATAGAATTTAGGTTAAAGTATATGTATGTGTATATTTGTATGCAAGTGAATTCAAATTTGAAAAATTTGTGATGGGGAATAAAATGACTAAATCAAGGTTGTATGATCGAAAAAGAAAGACCAAAAAGGTAGATGAAGGGACATCTATTCAAGAACAACCCATGGAAATTATTGATGACCAAGGTAATGTACAAGTACAATCTAACAAATTGAAGGTAGTGATAATTTTTTTTTCTATGATATGGAAAATTTGATGGAGATGGATGAGAATTCTCTTTTCAAGAATATTTCATTTGAAGATATGTTATCTGAAAGCACAGTAAAATTGCACTCTAAAAGAATATGGGATGATGTTTTTGAAAAACAATCTCTAATTGAAAGAGCACAATTATGTGCAAAGTTATTTAGGCAAAAAGAAATGACCCCTGTTTTGGAGTTGTTAGGGGTTGATGATAGGAAAAAGTCATTAGATTCATTCAAACAAACAATTGTTGAAAAGCCACAATAAGCATTGAAATGTATTGAAAGCAAGAGTTGAACTATTGATTTAAGTGTTGCACGTAGAGTATTGATGACTGTAATTTCTAGTAAGAAATTATCACATAGAATACAAATTCAAGTAATTTCCCAATTACTAAATGTTTCTAGGAGAATTGTTTAAATATATATTGCAAAGAGAAATAGATTAGATGAAAATATTAAGAATAATTGGGTAAAAAAATGTAGGGTACCCTGAAAAGATAGAATTTCAGAAGATGTAATGAAACAGACGATTGAATATTGGACTAACCACTCTCGTGTTTATTCCAATAGAAGAGGCATTATACAAATATTAGGTGAAGATGGTACAAAAATTTCTCATTGAATTTTTTTTATAGATACAACATAAAATGAACTTTTTGAAGCATTCAAGCAAGAATTTTTAGATGTGAAGATTTATCAAAGGATATTTGAGAGATTACAACCATGTTTTGTACGTATAAATAAATTATGTGAAACTTTTTGTTGTTAAAATCATGTTGAATTTAATCTACACTTGTAGTCATATAAAAAATATATGGCATAATTAATCCAAATATAGCCATCCCTGGAAGCACATCACAATTTGTGAAGTCTCTTGTATGCGAAAAATTAGAAGATTCAAATGAATTCAATTTATAGTGTATAAAAAATATATTTAATGATTGTGGAAATTTGAATATGAGAAATACTCAACGAAGTCAAGAGTTGAGGCGAAAAAAAATGTTCTCAAAGAGAGTGGATTGTCTTACAATGAATTTATGAATACATTTTGCAATATCATATATCCACATATCCAACATTGTCATGGTGCGAGATGGAAATCTAAGAAATTTCATGACTCAAAGAATTTCTTTCCACCAGGTTGTATTCTCTCTATTGTATATTTCTTTAAGAACTATACAAATTTAGTCCTCAAACTGAGATTCAAAGTCAATATTATCATTCAGAGCAAGTTGCAATCTTTGTAAAAGTTTGCTATAGGAATGTCGAGTTACATGTAGATGGTGTACAGGGTAGTAAAGATGAACGAATTATCATCAAAGAGATTCACTTTTATATTAGTGATGATACAAATCATGATAGAAGCTATGTAGCTCATTGTTTCAAAATGTTTTTTAAAGACCCGAGACAACGTGACATAAATGCTTCACAGCATTGGATATGATCCGATGGATGTGCTGGTAAGTGTTGATTTAATTTTAAGACTTGAATTGTCTAGTGACTTATATCTTGTACACATATAGTTTTTTTTACTAATTTGGTTTGAATGAAATTGTTTGTAACTTCAAAAAACAATTTAAGTTTGTAAGAACTTTTAATCGGTTAAGCCAATAACATGCTAGACATGACACTTTTTTTTTATGGAATTTTTATGAGAGTGGATATGGAAAAGGAGAGCATGTGTGAAGCATCCAAACTTGTAGGTAACACCATGTGGAATAGAAATTTAAATTCTAAAACTTCTTAACCTAAAATTTCACCAACACAAATTTGTAGGTAATGCCATACAAAATGAAAATAAAATTGTTGAACGGTGCAAAATTAATTTTGGTGTTTGCGACTCAATATACAACACATGCTATTTTTGGGAAGTTAAAGGTACATAGTTGAATTTGTTATTTGAATTTGAAAGTGTACATGAATTAAATTTTTAAATTTATACCTTCTTAATTGGATATTTGAAATTTATAGATATTGATTAATCAAATCTTTATAATTGTCAAATAATTAATGGTATTAGAAGTTTGCATCAAATCATGACAACATGACATAGCAAGACTCTTGTAATTCAAGTGAGAGAAAAATCATGTTTTTGTATTGATTGCATTGAGAACAATGCAAATACTATACAATGTGAGAATATTAGAGATGGGTATGTTTCACAATGGGGAATAAAACAATTAGTATCAATGCATCCTTTTGAAGATAATGACATTGTAGATGTCTATGATCCTCTATATTCAGCTGATTACGAATGTGTATCTAATTTATTTATTATAGGTAAATTTTAAAATTTTAAATTAAATTTTAACTTAAAATTGATTTATATTCTACCTAAGTTTAGAATGGTTAGAAATATTTAAATGGTTTACATTAAAACTCTAATTTGATCATGTATTTACATATGTCTACTACATGGTGTGTACAAGAGATATTTTCACTATTGTTGCAGATCCTAACATTGCAGAAGGTGTAGATTACTATCTACTAAGATGTACACAACCAAAATACAAATTGGTGCAATCAATGATAGATGATGATTGACAAGAGTATCCCATAGGATTAGTTGTTGTTGAAGACACATATTATCAACAAATAAAGATAGATAAAAATGGTATCATATTTATTGATTATATGCCAGGACAAAAGGTTCTACATTATAGTCTCTTAGTTATAACAACAAGAATAAATTTTGAAACTTTACCAAAAAGAGGATGTGACAAACAAAATTTGAGGTTGTCTATTGAAGATCATGAAAATATTTTAGAGATAATAAAATAAAGAGAGGATCTAGATTATATGTACCAAGAGATTTAAGTTATTTATGTATATATATTTTCTATGACCTATACATGTAACATTTGGACCTAAATTTGAAAATATTTTTACTATATATATTGAATTCAAATAAATTTTCATTCCATGTGGTGATCTAAATTTGGAGTTTTTGTTGGATTAGATGGATATTTTCAGGCTTGGTCAAGTTTGGATAGGTTGATATATCATATTTTTATGTATATAATTAGATAGACATTGAATGAATTAGTAGTCCATGAAGCTTTATTTTTTGTGATCTTATTTGCTTATAAAACTTTCTTAAGGTGTAAATTATATTGCCTTTTGGACAATACTTGATTTTGGGTTTTAATAGATCCCATGAAATATTTAGCAACTCGTGATTTGGTTTCTAAATGGCGTTTCTTGTATAAATTATATATATTGCCTTATTTTAGCTAAAGTTAGACTAATACTTGATACTATCTTGTTTCTTTTTAAAATTTTTTGACATCTATATAATTAATTTCATTCTTTGGTTAAACTATCAACAACAACATTCCCTTCCTTGTATTAATTTTGTTTAATGAAGAATTCATGTTTAAATTATTTCATCAAATTTTATTATACCTTACAAAATTTAGAATCAATTAAAGACATAAATCACCAAAATTTGGGTGTAAAATTCCACCTTATTTTTTAAAATTTGTTTTTTGTCTTATCTAAACCTTAGTGGAATTCATGTTTTCAAATTTTATTAGATCCTACAAAATTTAGAGTCAATTAAAGACATAAATCACTGAAAGTTGGGTCTAAAATTCCAACTTATTTTTTAATATTTGTTTTTTGTCTTATTTAAACCTTACTGCCATCTCAATCCCATTATAATATTTTCCATAGAAGTTTGTTTAGCACTAGCTAAACTAGTTACAACAGTAGTAGGTAAATATTTTCTATAGTAGCTAAACTAGTAGAAAATAATCTCTACAAGTAGGATCTACCTATGACCATATCAAGTATGGATTTAACTAGAGATAAAATTGATATGGTGTTATTTAAATTTTTGTATTTTATTCACAATGAATATATTTAGTATGATATCATATATAATAAATACATTTGTTCCTACCAATGTTCTAGGTTGGTTTGTATAATAGTAGTTTTATCTCATAATATCACCACTATTGAGCATAGATTTTCTATCCTCAATTTCTCCTTTATGTAACAAAAGTCAATAAGTTTTTTACAACATTAACTGGTACTATTGCTACAAGGATCTCTTAGTATTCTTTATCCTCCCATTTAACATACAATCATATATCCAGTCACTTTTTTAGAAAATAAGGAAATAGAGTGTACTAATATTTTTAGGCAACAATACCAATTTTATAATTAATTATTTCTCTTTATGTCAATCAAATCTATAATTATCACAATTTGAAATATGATAAGGTTAAGTTTTCATATTCATGCATAGAAACCCATAATAATTAGCACATTATATTAAGAAGCATTTGAATTCTTTGTTAAACAGACATAATATTCAATGTAAGTTCCATAATACAAAAGAGACCCAAAATATGCTATATGGTGTTATCAACGATTATTTTCCCATAAGAACACGAAGGACCTAAGTTATAATTAAAAGAATCTAATGCCATTTTTATTAGATACATCATTTTCAAGAGGTATGCATTCTTGATTAGAAAGATATTCTTGTACAATTACATAACTTAGCCCAAAAATAGACTCTCAAGCTTAAACCTTGATAACCCATAATGAACAAAAAAATCATAAGAGGTGTATATTTAAAAATATCATACTACATAGATTTGATAAGGAATATTACTATCAAAACCTTAACATAGACCCATTAAATCCTACCATATGCACTATTTTTTGGTTTTTACTAAGGCCAACATATATAGTCACAAAAATAGTAGAAATAATATATTAAAAATTATAGACTTATTATGATTCCATAGTTAGAGTTATGTAACCTTAAACTAAAGATATTTGAAAATTCAATAACAAGATTAAAGCATGGAGTATTATGAACAAGAACTTCATAATATTTGGTATTTATCAATCATAATGATATCCCTTTTATCAATAGAGTGTACATCAAATTCTCTTTTTATGTTTAAGGTTCACCCATTTTAAATATATAATCTAACATGCATGTACTCATAAATTTAGATATGTAATTTATAATTCATTATAACTAGAGATCATTAAAAATAAATCATATTCAAACAATAGTGTGACAAATCACAATATAAAATGTATATATTCAAACAATAATATGAAAAATCACAATATAAAATGTATTTATAAGTGTATAATGTGACAAAACATAATAAGAAACATAATGTGACAAACCATAACAAGAAATGTATTGATAGGATTAATGTTGCATGTGTGGGAAAAAGTGGAGTGAAAGGTGATGAAATGCAATTAAATTGGCATAAAATTTTAAACGTCTTGACAGGTAGTGCTGCGAGTACCTTTTGTAATAGGTCTCAAAATGAACAGTGACAACTCACATGTATTAAGCTACAGGTCCCAAACTGGATTGTAGCAACTTTAATACATTAAGCTACAGGTCCCTTCAACAGTATGAAACATTCTTGAAAGAAGATTGTGAATCATAGTAACTGTGTTATGTGTGCATAAAAGTGTGGGATAGTAGTTTATACCCAAGTAACCTCAGGAGATGAACTGTGTAGGTCATCTACTAAGGCATTATGAGAATCTATAGTATTTGTTGAGTTGTTATCCTGTGATAGATTGTTTCTATCTAAACCATTGTTTTGACCATATAGATGCATTAGAGAAAGAAGAAAATCGTCTTTCTAAAATGGTTGTTTATATATCTTCAATTTGTGTCCATTCACTAGCAAATGCGAATCTAACTACATCTATAGTTTGTAACTTGATTGCTCCATTGGGAAATACTTGTTGAAATTCATAGGGTCCCAACCATCTAGACTATAACTTACCCTTGTGGTCTTTGTACCTAAAATCATATAGTAAAGCCCAATCACGTACAGTGAACTCCTTGGCCTTATAAACTGATTATGCCATTTAGTCACCTACAATCATCTCTATAATGGCCTTCATTCTAATTTCATCCAATCCATTCAGACTATGTAGCCTTTCTTTTTGTGCTTTTGTCAAATCCATTCCTAAATCCACTATTGTCCTAAGTGTCTTGTACTCAAACTCTATTAGCAAAACTGTTGTTTTCCCATACACTAATCCATAAGGTGTGAAAATTGTAGTTGTTTTCCATGTTGTTCTATAGGCCCACACTGTTTCAGGTAATATTCATGCCCAGTCCTTCTTGTGAATTTACACTGTTTTGGTTAGAATATTCTCAATTTCTCTATTTCTAACCTCCACCTACTCATTAGTTTGGGGATGATAAGGTGTTGATTTTCTGTCTGATTGAATATTCTTTAACCAATTGATAAATAAGGTCAGAATTAAACTAAGGACCTTGATCAATGACAATTTCTCTAGGTGTTCCATACCTTGTAAATATATCTTCATACAAGAACTTAGCTACATTCCCATCTCTTGCAAACTACAATGCCTTGACTTCAACCCATTTTGTCAAATAGTCTATACAAACCAAAACACACTCTTTGTTATTAGAGGTTGGTGATATTGGTCCAATGAAATCAAGCCCCCATTTGTCAAATGGTGCTAATGCTATCTATGGTTGCAAAGGAATTTCATCTGTCCTTGTTGGTTTTCCCATTCTCTGACATCTATCACAACTCCTGGTATACTTCATTGAATCCTTGTGGAGAGTTGGCTAATAGTAACCTATTGTCAAGATCTTAAATGTTGTCCTTTTGGCTACAAAGTGACCCCATAGGGATCATCATGGAAAGCTTTTAGAATGTAAAAGATATTATCTTCTCTTATACATCTTCTCATGATATTATCTAGACCAATGTAAAATAAGTAACCAACTACCCAAGAATATAGAAAGCTTTTATGGACCAACTATCTCTTTTCTCTAGGAGAGAAAAGTGATGGTATCTGGCCTGCCACTAGGTAATTTACAATATCAGCAAACCATGGTGTGTACACTGTGTACAGTAAGAGCAAACAAATGCTCATCTGGAAAAGAGTCATCCACAATGCCTTCTTCTATTTGTGTAGGCAATCTAGACAAAAAATCTGCCACCACATTAGCTTTCCCTGGCTTATCCACTATTGTTATATCAAACTCCTATAGTAAGAATATCCATCTAACTAGTCTCCCCCAACTACATGTTTGTTCATTAAGTATCTTATGGTTGTATGATCTATGTGGATAAAGACTTGATAGCTAGTGATAAAATGTCTAAACTTGTTGATAGCATAAACAACTGGCAACATCTCTTTCGTTATGGCAGTGTAGAACTAAGTTAAGCTCCTTGCAATTTTTTGTTGATATAGTAGATGATATATTCTTTGTTACCTTCTTTTTATCCCAAGACTGATCCTATGGAAAAATTTGAAGCATCGGTGTGTATATGGAAAGGCAATGTCCAATTTGGCCCTCTTAAGAAATGTGCTCGTGTCAAAGCTGTCTTAAGTGCTTTAAAGGAACACTGACATTCTACAGTCCATTCAAATTATGTCTTTGGTGATTAAGACAAATAAGGGTGTTGCAATTTTACTGAAATCTTGGATGAATCTCCTATAGTAACCTGCATGTCCCAAAAAGCTCCTGACATATTTTTGCTTCTATGGCACAGGAAGTGTAGAAATGATCTCAATTTTATTGGGATCCACCTGAATTCCTTCGCTTGAGATAAAGTGTCCTAGAACAATCCCTCGAGTCATCATCATGAAACATTTTTCATGAATCAATGATAGGTTATGCTTTTTACACCTTTTCAAAACCTTTTCTAGATTGTTGAGTGCATCTTCATGGGTGTCTCCATATGTAGTGAAGTCATCCATGTAGATTTCCATGGAATCATGAGCATATTTTGAAAAGATACTTAGCATTTCCCTCTGAAAAGTTGTTGGGGAATTACATAGTCCAAACGAAAGAACAAAATAAGCATAGGTACCCCAAGGGCTTGTAAATGTAGTCTTATCCTGGTCCTCTTGAGCTATCTTTATCTGGTTATAGCCACTAAACCCATCTAGGAAAGAGAAGTACTTTTTCCCTGCTAAGTAATCAAGCACTTGGTCAATGAAAGGTAGGGGGAAGTGATCTTTTCTAGTGGTTGTGCTCAGCTCCCTATAGTCCACACATACCCTCCATTTTACTCCAAAGCGCCATCGAAGTGGTTTTCACTAGAGGACAATTTTTATCTTTACTATTTTATCCCTTTTTAGAATTTTTTTAGATTTTTTAGATTTTTAGATTTTTAGATTTTTGAATGGGATACCCCAATAGGTTAAGTGCAAAACCGCTTGAGATGATTTTTATTGATGGGCTCTTGTAAGGCTCACCTTCAAGTGTAGCTAGTTGATAGGCTCCCAAGCCATAACTTGTTATGACTACAAATGATCCCAACCAATTCAGTTCAAATTTTCCCTTGTTGTTTTGATCTATGTGGTCCTTCTATTTTTCTTTGAGAACTAGATCACCTACTTAGAATTATATATTATTGATATTCTTATTATAAATACGAGGAAGATGATTTTGGTAAGCTTGAAGATGATTAGGTGCATGAAGATGTCTTTTGTCTAGCAATTCTAGCTCATGTAACTTGGATATTCTATATTCTTCATTATTGTCAAGATGTTGCAATGAGACCCTCAATGAAGGAAGTTTGACCTCAATAGGCAAGATTTATTTTGTGCCATAGAGTAGGGAATATGGTGTACCACCAATAGGCATTCTAATATTGGTATGGTAGGCCCATAAGGCACAATTAAGCTAGAGGTGCTAGTCACAACCATCGTCATTAACTATCTTCTTGAGAATTTATAGGATAGTTTTATTAGATTCTTCAGCTTAACCATTTCCTTGGGAGTAATATGGCATGGAAAAGCAATATTGGATATGAAATCAAGAGCAAAGATCTCAGACATCCTGATTTTTGAAGGGTGTTCCATTATTTATGGTGATGGCATGAGGGACACCATATTGATAAATTTGATATTTTAGGATAGACTTGGATATTTGTTTGTCGATAATGTAGGTGAGAGGGATGGATTCTATCCACTTAATAAAGTACTTGGTGGCTATTATGATAAAATTATGACCATTGGACGATGTAGGAGAAATATTGCCTATGAGGTTGAGTCCCCATTGTGAAAAGGCCATGGTGTTGTGATAGGTTGCAATTCTTGTGCTGGAGCATGAATAAGATCACCATGATGCTAAAACTGTAAATAATTCTTAATGAATTGATGTGCCTCTTGATCCATGCTAGGCCAATAGTATCCTTTCCAAGTTAGTAGCTTTTTGGCAAGGGCAGGGCCACTAGAATATGACCCACAAACAACTTTGTGTACCTCACATAGGGTAGTTGTAACTTCTTCTGAGTTAAGACATATAAGAAATGTACCATCGAGACTCTTTCAATAAAGGGTGTCACTAAGGATGGTGAAGTGAGATGGTCAGTGCATAAATGTTTTCTTAAGGTTTATGGTAAGGTTAGATGGTATGGTACCATTTTGTAGATAAGCGTAAATGTCATGGCACTAAGGGGAATTGAGACCAACAATTTGACACATGAATTCTTATTCCAGGACCTCGGATGCAAGTATCAATAGTTTCTCAACAAGAAAATCGCATTTGTGACTGTTATGCAACATGTCTAGAAGAGATCCAATAGTTTCCATAGAATTTGTGGCCTTGTTGTTGATCCTAGGTATTTGGTCAAATGTGAGTACTAAAGTATTAATTAAAGCTATTGACCATCCTTTTGTATGGGAGCAACTTGTTGTCTTTTGTTTGGTAATTGTCATGGACTTGTCTGACCACTAGCTATGAATCACCATAGAGTTGTAGTTCTTTGATTTACCACTGTATAGCCATTTTGGAAACTGTGATAAGTGCTTCATATTTGGCTATGTTGTTTGTGCATGAAAATGCTAACCGATATTAATTTGGTATGCAATCACCCTAAGGTGTAATAAATAGGAATCCTACTCCTAATCCATGTTGATTGTGTGGAACATCAAAGTGTAGTTTCCATTGACTTATGGGAGTTATTATGAAGACTGCCTCATCTGGAAAATCTAATATAAGAGGATTACTATCATACAATGGTGCTTCTACTAATTGATCTGCTATGACCTATCCTTTGATTTCTTTCTTATCCGCATACCCTATATCAAATTCATGAAGTATCATAATCCATTTAGCCATATGAACTATGAGTGTTCCTTTGGACAATAGATACTTTTTTAGCTATACCTTAGAGATGAGCTTGACTTGACAGTTGAGCATATAATGTCATAGATTTTGGGAAGCAAAAATGACTGTTAAACATGCTCGATCAATAAGGGTATAATTAATCTCATAGACTACTAGTGTTTGAATAATATAATATATCGCTCTTTCTTTCCCTGAGTCATCATGTTATGTGATGAGAGTGCCTAATGCTTTTGATGTGGCTGAGATGTATAGGATCAAAGGTCTGTCTAGAATTAAAGGCATAAATATAGGAGGTGATGCAAGATAATCCTTGAGATGCTAGAAGGCTTGTTGACATTTTTTTGTCCCATTTGAATGTTACATCCTTATGGAGGAGATGAGTAAATGGGTGAAATTTATTTAGTATTCATGCTATGAATCTCTTGATGCATTGTAGCTTGTCTTATAGACTACGAAGTTTTTTAAGTGTTTTCAGAGGAGGCATATCAATAATTGCTTTGACTTTTGAAGGGTCCACTTTGACACCTCTATGAGACACTATGTATCCCAATACTTTTCTGAAAGTGATGCCAAAGACACATTTATCTGGATTAAGCATCACTTGATACTTTTTGAGTCTATCAAATATTCATGCCAACACCTCTAGATGTCATTTTCTTGTAGCTGATTTTTCTAATATTTTGTCTACATAGTCTTCCATGATTTTATGAAACATGTCGTGGAAGATATCTTCCATAGCTCTTGGGTAGGTTTCTTCTACATTCTTGAGATCAAACATCATAATATTCCAATAGTATGTACCCCAGGGGCATGTGAAAATTGTCTTGTGTTGATTGTCTTGTGCTATCTGTGAAAAATCATTGTTAGCGGGTTAGAGATGGGGTTAGAACCTACCGTAGGCTATCACTAAAGGTTTGCAGTACTAGGAAAAGACATTAGATATCTTTAGGATTCATGTCCCTTCAAGAGAATGTATGTATATATGTAATGTAAATCATATGCGAAAGATATAGGATGATAGATAAGAGATAGATAGATGTATGTACTATTGTGAAGCAAAGACTAAGACCTACTCTTGTATGAGATTATGAGATAATATAAAGGAGTTATAAGGGTTATATATTTGTGTGCAATGAATACATGAATGTTTCTTTTAATGTTGTTATGATATGCATTAATTATTCCTTCTAAAATCCTACTACAAATGCTTGTTTCTCTTACTATATCCTCTAGGGTAAAAACAAACTACATAAGAAGTATTGGGGTACAAATATTTAGACTTTACTTCCCTATTTACCTTGCTAACAACCATCCATGAGGGATAAAACTTCATGACCTTTTGTAAGATCCAATATGATATCTATATTCGATAAAGGGAAGTCATCCTTAGGACATGCTTTATTAAGATCCCTAAAATACACACATATCTATATGCCACCAATGGGTTTGGAAACTAGTAATAGATTAGAAACCCACTTTGGATAGTCAATCAATCTTATGAAACCATCTAATAGTTTTTGTAGCTCCACTTTCACAAGTAGTGCAATCTGCATGTGCATCTTTCATAGCTTCTATTTCATTGGTTTTGCATTTGGATACATTGTTAGGTAATGAATCACTAATAATGTGTCTAAACCTGGCATGTCAATGTAGGACCACGTAAAGTTGATTTTTCATTCCCATAGGAATGATTTAAAATCATGTTTTTCTTCAAGATATAAAGATGTTGCATAGAATGTTATCTAAGGACTGTTAGTGGTTCCCAAATTGATTTGTTCTATGTCTTCCAAAAGTACTATTGATTTCTCTTGATGTTTAGCAGTACTAGGGAGATCAAATCCTTCATCCTTAGGTGCATTAGTGAGGTTTTCACCTTTGGATACATCCTTTATTTTTATTTTTTCATGTTCCAAAAGTTCCACATTATGGTTTTTGCTAGGGGATCTATTTTTTATTTTTACATTTTCCATTTTGTGACTTGATTTGGGCTTCCTCCCAAAGTACGCTTTCACATCAAGATCTATGTCAAAGCCTATTTTATGGTCTCCAAAGGGTAGGCCATCTCCAAGTCCTATGAACTCAACAATAGTGTCATCATTCTCGAATAAGTCTAGAATTAGAGCTTGTTATTGGTCCCAATCAATAAGTTGAGGGTAGACAAGTTGGAGGCCATTGTCTTGAGAAGGGGATGTAAATGATAAAGCTGTGATAGTGTGGATGGATGTTTTTTTGAGTAGATCGGTGATACACATGGGAGAGTCATCGATGGTATCATCATTAGGAGCATTAACCATGAGAGAAACTTCAACTTCGTCACTAGAGATACTCTTGATGTTAGGAGTAGCATTATCTTGTGAACCATACCTAAGCCCTTAATACTTTTGTCACTTATCTAGAAGAATGGGTTCTCGTATGCCTTGCCAATATAGACCAAGGCTAGCATGGCCTGTGAATCCCATGTTTTTAGTCATATGAAAACCTTGGCCATTTTCATCAATTGGAAGGGTAGCTTGTTCTTGCTCATCTTGATACAACCATTTAGATATATATTCCTCTATGACCTCTTTGTTGAGCTCACCCCAATTAAAAAATATTGTGGGATAAAATTTGATGGTGGTATAGGTTTTATCGATGTGTTATGGTTTCCCATATGTCTTAAGAGAAGACGAAAGTTGTCCTACATAAAAGGACCCTTTAAGATTATAATCTCCACAACCATTATCTTGTACTTGAACCTTGATTTCAAGAAGGGGTTTATGAATGGTGAATGATGAGGCTAATGTTGAGGGGTCAATGTAGGATGTGAAATGTGAAGCGATGCCATTATTGGGTACTTGGAGGAATTTTTGATATATTTTTTTCCAAGTTCTTACAATAATGGAAAGGTTCAGGATCATCATGAATGGTAACCTCAATTTCATTATAAGGAAATTTAAGGCATTGATTATAAGTGGAAGGGATATACTACATGAAATGTATCCATGGGTGTCTTAAGAGAATGTTATACAATAAATTAAGGTCTAAGACTTCACATGTTTCTGTAATAGCTGGACCAACTTGGATAGGCAGTTTGATAGTTCCTTTTGATTGTCATTCATTATCATCATAAGCTCTAATGGTAATGCCCTTTTTCTTATTGATAACCCCCTTGAAGTATCCCAATTGTCTAAAAAAATTTAAGTTACAAGTATTTAAGCCCGACATCTATCAAAACTCTTTGATTTTATGCTTATGGATGAATACTTCTAGCTGTAAGGTGTGGTTATGATAGGTATTAGAAGGAAGTTCTTTTTCAGTGAATACTAGATGAGTGGATGTTATGTACCCTAAAATATATTGGAATTGTTCTGTATCTATGTTAGTAGGAACAGATGATTGGAAAATTTCCTTATCTAAGACTTCCTTATGTGCTAGGGAGATCCTAAGAAGCTTTAAAATGGAAATTTGTGTTGGAGTCTTCTTGAGATGATCTATTAGACTGTAGTTAGTTGATAACACCTTTATTAAGTTTTTAGATTGAGGTGGAGCTCCTTGAATGGTAACTTTCCCTCATCATGTGGTAACTCCAAACTCAAGATTCCTACCATGTATGGTGACAATAGAAATGTGATTATTTAAATCTTGAGCATGTCCTACTACATTATCATAGGAATGAATAACTTTGTTATAGTTCTTGGATTTTCTCAAGTTATTTATGTTACTATGGTTGAGGATTGAATCCTTGTAGATCTCTAGATCATTGTTTTTTGAAGTCTCAAGATGTTGATCAATGCCAACTTCCCCTTGGTCAATGAGATCTTGTATGAGATATTTGATTCTCATGTAGTTTGTGGTGTTTTGTGTCCCTTTGTTCTATGGTATTCATAGTAATCATTGTCATTATACCATGAGAGTTTAAATTGTGGTTCATGATAATGTATAAGATTTGGAAGATTGATGAGGTTTGATTGAATCATTTTTTTCAAGACTATTTTGATGGGTTCCCCGAAGGGAGTATATTTATGTTGAGTAGTATTGTTAGATATTTGTGGTTGTTCTCTTGGAGGATTTACACTTTGATTGTTTTGTTTTTATTTGATTGAAATTATATGTTTTGCACAATTTTGCATCTACAACTCCATCTTTGGTAATGCCTTGTTTTTATCCCATAGGTGGGGTTTGTCATTAGAGTTGGATGGGTGATCCTTGTTATCCTTGTAGGTTTTAACAAGCCCTTAAAAATAAGATCCTTTTCGATGGTGATTCCTTTTTATATGATTTCTTCGAAGGTATTAGCACATGTTGTATTCATAAATGAAATCCAATTTCCATGTTAAGATTTTGAACAAAGATGTCTATGAGTTGATTTTTAGGAATGGGCTATTTACATTTGCTAGCCTTATGTCTCCAACGTTGTAAGAAGGAAGTGAATGTTTCTCCTGCATACTATTTTATGCTATATAAGTTAGTCATAGTGACTTCATTTTCTATGTTGTATGAAAAGTGAGCAACAAAATTTTCAACAAGCGAGCTCAAAATGTCGATGCCATGTGGTAAGTGGGAGAAACACTCTATAAATTGTCCTCCTAAGCTTCAAGGAAAGAGGTACATCAAGTATGTGTCATTGTATGAAACCTCTAGGCATGCTATATAGAATTCTCTTATGTGCTCTCGTGGATCACCTCATCCCTTATATTTATAAAATTTAGGAAGTTTGAAGTTAGGAGGAAAATGTACCATGGCCATGTTTCTATCAAATGGATAGGGATAAATATCATCAAGAGTTAGGTTTTATTTGGTTTTCCCAATTGCATGTAATTAATCTTTTGATTCAAGCTTTGAATTCGTGAGGCCAATTCATTGTTAGGGTTGTTTTGGGGTTGGTTAAGTGGAGCATATGTTTGGTGTTGAGGAATGGATGAAGATTTATATGCCGAATTTTGGTTTTGTGGGAAGTTTTGAGAGATATTGTATGGGATGTTTTGATGTTGAAGATTGTTTTATTGAGGTATGTTTTGGTGTTGGATAGTGTTGTAACGATTGTATGTGGTGTTTTGATTTTGTGGGAGGAATTTATATTATGGGATGCCTTGTTGTTGAGGGATGCATTTTTAAGGAATGTATTGTTGTTGGGGTGTGACTTGGTATTGAGGGATTTATTATTGTGGGATATGTTATTTTTGAGGCATGACTTGTTGTTGAGGAATGTGTTGTTGTTGGGGTATGACTTGTTGTTGAGGGATGTGTTTCGAGATATGTTGTTGTTGAGGGATGTGTTGTTGTTAGGGTATGACTTGTTGTTGAGGGATGTATTATGAGACATTATGTTGATAATTTTGAGTTTGAGGGTGTGTGTTGATTTAGGTATGTTTAATGGAATTCATTGAGGTTGTTGTTGTGGCATAGATTATTGTTGGGGAATATCTGCTCTAGTGGATTGATTAGATGTGAGGGTTTGTGAAGGATGTGATATGTTGTAAGTTTTTAGTATATTAGATGTGGGGTATTTTTTAGCAATGGTGAGTGATAGAATTTGTGTAGTGGAATTTTGATTTGAATTTTCAAGGTTATATGTGCTCCTTATCATATTAGGTGCTTGTGTAGCATATGAAATTTTAGGAGGCACACGAGGTGTAGGAGTTTGGTTGAAAGGGTTATTTATGTAGTTTGTGATGTTTTGTGATGGTTGATATGGAATTTTGGTGTTTGAAGGGTTTGGTACATGTGTGTTTGTTTTATTAGATGTGTATGATAATGATTGAGGAATGTTTGTGTTTGGTGGATTCTAGATGTGTAAGATTGTTTGATCGTTCATTTTTAGATTTTGATATATAGATTCATAAATTATTTGGAGAATGGTATTGAATCTATACCATATGATTGTATAGTTGGTTGACTTAGTATGTTTGGTATTGGGGGTGTTGGTATTGGTTCATTAATAGCTTGAAATATAGGCATGTTCTCATGTGAGGGAACATGTGATGACATGGTGTGGGTGAGGTCTTTCTCCCTAAGTGTGGTGATGTTAAAATATGAAGGTAGATTAGAATCACCTTGTGAAAGTTTAAGAAAATACATGTTAGGTTTTGATGAAAGGAGTGCATCAAGTGCTCTAGCCATAGCAGGATCTTTTTATATTTCTAGGAGTTTATCTACAATAAATTCCTTAGAATTTTTCGTGTTGGCCTTGTCATTGCACCAAAAGATCGACCTCTCAATGCCTAATACAAGCATCAGTTAAGATCCATGAGAGGCGGTTAAACCATGTCGCCAACCCAAAGGGAGATGTTGGCGGCTAGTCCAACAATCCCCCTTAGTGTCACCCGAGGGGTTCAAACCTGTGACCTACTCTGATACCAATTGTTGGCCTTGTCGTTACACCAAAAGATTGACCTCTCAATGCCCGATACAAGCGTCAGTTAAGATCCACGAGAGGCGGTTAAACCATGTGGTGAACTCAAAGGGAGATGTTGGCGGTTAGTCCAACATTTTGATCCATTTATTATGACTTCAATGATGATGGGTGGATATTTGTAAGAAAGCTAAGGTAGCGGAACAACTTCCTGCGCTAATCTTGAGAGGAGAATAATGCAAAAAAAAAAGATCTTTAACAGTTACAGAAAATTAAACAAAAATAGACATAAATATCATACATACCACTACACAATGATTTACGTGGG
>CM021104.1:630456502-630537790 GCA_007115665.2 Sequoiadendron giganteum
TAAACCTTATATAATTGCAAGTTTGAGACACATTTTCCCAATAAATCTCCCACTTGTCAAACACCTTGAAAGAGCAATGGGAGGGTGTAAGCATCATCTCTTTAATTGCTAGGGGCCGAAAGGCCCATAGTCTCTAAACACCATCTGAACTTCTCTGTGCTCATAGGCTTAGTTAAAGAATCAACAACATTCATCAAAGTCTCTACCTTAACCAACTTCACCCTGCCATCTTTGACCATATCTCTAACAAAATGATATTGTACATCAATGTGCTTGGTCCTGGCATGAAATGTCAGGTTCCTGGCTAGAAATAATGCACTTTGACTGTCGTAATAAATGTCACTATACCTTGTTTTATTCCAATATTTGAACACAATATTTTAAGCCAAATGGCTTCTTTACAAGCATGAGTAGCTTCCATATACTCTACTTTAGTAGTGGAAAAAACAACCATAGCCCGTCGCTTACTCATCCAACTAATCCCATCACCAAATAAAGTAAACACATAAGCATTGGTGGATCTTCTACTATCAACATCACCTGCACAATCTGAATCCACATAACCATGAATATCAAGGGAAATCTCATCTTCAGTCATATTACTATGATAACATAAGGAATAATCTAAGGTACTACACAAATATCTGAAGACTCTTTTAACTGCGTCCCAATGAACTCTACCAGGATTAGACATATTTATGGAAAGAACTCCCACTTATTGGGCAATGTCTGATCTTGTATAAACCATATCATACATTAAAATTCCAACTGCACTCTAGTAAGGCACTTTGCTCATATCTTCCATCTTTGATGAAGATGTTGGTAAATTTGAAATAGATAACTTTGTTCCGATTGAAAAGGGAACACATAGTGGTCTATAGTCCTACATGTTAAACCTCTATAAAATTGAATTGACATACTTACTTTTGCCAAGCCATAGCTTTATATTCACTCCATCTCTTTTAATTTCTATCCCAAGAATGTGTCTAGCTGCACCAAGGTCTTTCATTTGAAATTTAGCAGAAAGTTGAGATTTCAGTTATGAAATCATACCTTTCCCTTTACCAATAAATAACATATCATCCAAATATAATCTAATAAACAAGGAACAATCACCATTAGTTTTGTAATAAACACAATGATTTGATTTAGAATGCTCAAATCCCAAATTCAACACATATGTATCAAATTTCTGGTACCACATCCTAGGACTCTATTTTGGGCCATACAAACATTTCTTTAATTTTCAAACCAAATTTATTTTAACTTTCACCACATAGTTCTTTGGATGTGTCATATAAATATCCTTCTCCAAGTCACCATGAAGGTGTAATGCCGTAAAATTGTACCCCTTGCAATTTCACATACATTCTTGTATCCACTTTAGTATCCACTCCATTAGTACTTATGTAGGCTCATTTTAGCCCTTGCATCAACCTTTTTTCCCTTCTCAAGATGTGTAGGACCCTTTTTCAGTAGCTACCCTCATGCATCAACTTTGCGTTGAACTTTGTGCTTTTCTTGTTTTTGTCATTTTGAAGCATGATGTGTTTGGACACTAGCATGTCACACGGATGTCCATGTGTCGTGCTAGCATATTGTGACATTTTAACATTTAAATCACCATCTTTCGAGTGCCTTGCCACTTGTCAGATCCTTTTGTCGATGGTAGTGACATGAGATACCTTGTAATGGCTTGGAAAGCTTCTTTTCCCTCCTATTCTCTCTTTAAATTCTATCTTTTCAATCCATTGGGTCTTCTACTTTCTCCTGGAGACACTTTCTTCTCTCTTATTCTCTTGCTTGCATAAATCCCTACAAATTTCTATAGTAGCCTCAAGCTCTCACATTCTTACAATGCTCTTTGTAACTCTCTTGGCTGTCGCAACTTTGTCTCTCTTTTTAGCTTCCTCAAGCCTTGCAAGTGATATCTACCTTGTACCTTGTATCTTTGAGCATCTTGGGATTTCTCACAACCCCTTTCTAGGCATTTTACTATTTTTTCTATCTATTTATCTCGTGATATGGGTTCTCCTCCTTGAGTGGGGATTGCTTTTATCACTTCATATTTGCTTACTTCGTTCACTTTCTCTAACTATTTGGCTGTCCGTGGAGGTGGGAACATCAAAATGGGGGTTTGACTGCGGCAAGCCCCTAAACAACCCCAACATTTTTCCCTCGATCTTATATGTGTAGGTGTTGAAGATATCTACTTTCTGGAGGCTTCATTTCTTGGTTGGTTATGAGCACTTTCTTCCCCTTCTTTCATTTTATCATCATTTAATCTATATATTAATTAGTTTATCTTATAGTATTTCAGTTCTATTGTATTTCATTATTTTCTTGTACTCTGGAAGTTCTTAGTAACTAGATTGTTAGTAGTTGCTTTGTTATTTTCTGTGATATTCTCAATTTTTGGTCCATACGAGACGCCAGTGTGCCTCTAGCACTATAGCATGCCACATTGTCATCCTTGTTCTATGCTACCGTCCTTTAGCCGAGAGCTTGCCAATTTGTCCAAAAAAATTTTGTGACCTACTCTTTCTGATTTTGAAACTCTTGCTCTGTTTCTTGAGGTATTTTAGGGCAGCTCACCCCTTGGGATTATCTTGAGAATAAAGATACTCATGAGTAGTGAATCCCCCTTCTCTACATTTTGGTGAACCCGACGTGAAAACACCTCCCCAAACCCCATTTCTTACTTTCAAAGTGATGCGCCAGTCTTCGACCAACTTATTTAGGTACTGTTTATTATATTAACTTATTAATTTCAAAATGAATTTAATATCCCTTTTTACTAGTTCAGTATCTAATTTTATTTAAAGCGTTAATGATGTTCTATTCCATGCATGTGATGGTGACTTGACTTTACCCATGTCACTCAGTATATTTGATCCTTCTCATGAAATTCCTTTTACTTCGAAGGATATTTTGTTGCAAGAAGATGAAATCATTGTCACTTTTCTTAATATTACTCTACCTTCTCTTCATTCCAATGCACTCTCTTCTAGAGATGATGCATTAGTGAATGATGAATATCCTCTCACATCAGATCATTCAAGGATGGATGTTGATAATATTTCTTGAAATGATTCCTCTATGAGTTGTAAGCAATCAGTAAATATCATTTGTCTTTGCCACCCCTAAAAGACTTAAGAGATCGGTCATTAATTTGACTCCAGCTACTCCTCCTAAAAGGATTTGTTCTATTAATGGTGTTCCATTTAACAATGATTCTCCTGATCTTTCTAAGGCTCCCTCTTATAGAGAGGTAGACCATATTTATAATACTAGAAAGAATAAGAAAAATGTTAATCAACCTGCTTCTTTACCACCTTCTCAACCAAGCCTCCCTCAAGCACCTAAACATACAACTAAAGCACCCGGTGATTACAATCTTGTCGAGCAACTCTATGTTACTCTGGCTAAGATCTCATTGTGGGACTTACTTTAGTCTACTCCATTTTATCAAAGTATGCTTCAGGAAGCCTT
This sequence comes from Sequoiadendron giganteum, assembly GCA_007115665.2. Lineage (NCBI taxonomy): Eukaryota > Viridiplantae > Streptophyta > Pinopsida > Cupressales > Cupressaceae > Sequoiadendron > Sequoiadendron giganteum. The sequence goes on from CM021104.1 coordinate 630,459,995, forward strand.
GCAAAAGATCCTCTTGCATGCCTCTACTAGGCTGATGAATGTTAATGCATTGATGGATCATATTCGTGTGGATCCATCGAATATCACATTCTATCCGCAAGAGCTTCTTCCCCCGGATGTGCAGAAGCAAGAAGACCCTCTAATGACCATAGTTAACATTAATAAAATCAACATTAGACGTACTCTCTTTGATGTCGATTTGAAACTCAATGTATGTAGCATTGATCTATTGCCTAAGATTAATATTGATTCTTCTTCTCTTGCAACTTCTTCTCTTGTTATTCGGGGGTTGATAATGTTGATCAAAAAAATTTAGGCACGAAAGTCTTTCCTTTAAGGTTGGTACCCATTACTATACCCACCCTCGTATATGTTATGTTAGAAAATTTACCATATAATCTTCTCCTCGGTAGACCATGGATTCACGCTATGGGTGCAGTCCCGTCTACCTTGCATAAATCTATTAAGTTCATTTGTAACAATCAAGTAGTCACAGTCAGAGCCGACCCTGATGCTATGTACTATTGTGAGATGGCAGCTTCCGGTTAGGCTTTAGTTGTGCCTACTCTTATCCCTTCAGTGTCTTCCAATGTGTTTATGTCTACTCCAACAGTACCTATTACAAAGGACGTGCTCGAGAAAGATGTCCTTGAAGAAGATCCTTTTGAAGCAAGAAATCTTAATTTTGCTCCTTCTACCACTTCTCAAGAGAATGTATGTCATGGTGATGATTGGAGTTCTTTAGAATTTACACAATCCTTCATTAGAGAATATAAAGTCAACCCTATCCACTTAGTCCTTCCGATAACATTATCTAAACTTGCTATCAAAGATGACTATTCTTCTGCATCGTGGGGTAATGTGAACAACAATTGTAATGTCCTTGATGCTAATCCTCCCCCTTCTAAGGAAGATGATCACGGTTCTATTAAAGAGGCTAATGCTAGTAGTCCTATAAATAAGGTTGATGGTGATTTCGTAGAGGAGTATAATCCCCATTGTTGGAATAATGTTCTTTATGAAGATCCTCCTCCTTCTCAAGATTTGCAAACACGTTATGGCCCTAGCTTTAAACTTGCCTCTATTATGGTTATGGGCATAAAGGTTGTGGGCATAATGAACAAGGCATTTAGGTACCTATAGAATGTGCACCTCATAAGTGAAATTTGGGGCTTGATTGCTCAAATGAACAATCTAAGCAGAAACCACAGTTGAATGTTGACATGATTTTTGCTCAACCTCGTCCACCATTATCTACTATCTTCACATCTTCTTCTTGTAAGTAGTCAAAATTTTCTCCACAAGAGAAAGGGTTACTTCATGCTCCTCATTCTTTATCTGATAAAGAGTGTATTCTATTGAGGCTTCTCAAAGCCCACTTGATTATTCTTCCTCCTCTTACACATAAGAAATTTCATAAACATGATAAAAAAAAAAATTCTTTTTGTGCATACCATCGAGTGCCTAGCCAGTTCACTAGTGAATGTAAGGCCTTGATGGATAAAATACGAAAAATTCATGATTTTGGTGTCATTACTTATCTATTTGTTGATGCACCCAACTCTTCTTCAAATGACAAGTGATATCAAGGCCTACCTCTATCCTGTCTATTCTAAGCATTTTCTCATGAGGTTCTCACACCTTCCTTCTATGGTATCTTGCATGGTTCTCCTCCCTTGTATGCTAGGGTGCAATGATAAATTTTTCTAGAGATGTGTGTACTTAAATACGCCCCTCTCTTATCTCTATTTGTCAAATGAAGCATCCCTTGAGTGGACCCCTTTTCTTTTGAAGGGTTCTTGAAGGACCCCTTTGAAATCTTCTCTCGAATGAATTCATTGGCAGTCTAGATTGGGGGAAGCCTGCCTAGACTTGTCTTGTATCTTTGTGTCTAGCTTAGGGGTAGCCTGACTAGAATTTCTTTGTGTCTTGGCATCTAGCTTGGGGGCAACCTGACTAGACCTATCTTTTTTGTGACTATCCTACAATGCAACTTGTAGCCATAGGCTTCTCTAATCAGTCTTGTTCTACAGGATCAAGAACCTATAGAGATCCTTTGCACCAAGATTTCCTTGTAGGATCAAGCACCTGTGAGGACCTATCAGACTCTATGAAGCTTCTCACATTTGGCTTCCTTTAGGACTGAGTACCTGGGGGGCACCTCCTTCACAAGTCCAAGGACCTATGAAGTGCTTACATCCTACAGGATCTCTTTGTTCAACTTTGTAGCTCCGAGGACCTACAAAGCCTTTTGTTCACCTTCTATAGGTCTGCGGACTTGTGGCACATTTTTTTCATCTCTTGTTGGGTTTGAGGACCTATGGAGCTATCTCTCTCAAAATTTTCATTCCTTTCTAGCTCCTCCCTCTCTCTCTCTCTTAAATTCTCTTCTCTCTTCTCTTCTCAAATTGTATATATCGGATCGAAGATCTACATCTTCTTCATCTTGAGTATATGCTCTTTCTCTCTTTGACATTGGTTGCTTCCTTGAATTTTGGGTGTTTTCTTCTTTTGAAGCAACTGATCCTTACATTCTTCTCTTCGTTTAAGAATTCCTCTATGCATTCCTCTTAATTTGGGGATGACGCATAGTACTGAGACAACCTTCTACATTGAGGTCTCTCTCACTTTGTTAACTCAAATCTTGTTAGTTTGTTGTGTGCCTTTGTGTGTGTGTTATTCATGTATATGTTCTAACCACGTGATGTAGTGGCTTTTTATGTTCTAACATTGTTGTCTTGTGCATATATCTATTGTCTAATGTGTTGTTTTGTAGGTCTTCAGCCTAGGGACATACTTCCTTGGTTCAAAGAGCTATTTGCTTCTTCTACAGTATCTTTTTGGTGTCATGATGTAATTTATGTTAGTAGATTTCCTTTAGCGTACATATTAGTGTAGATTCATATGCCCGCTAAAGTGGGGGTAAAATGTAATTTCGTAAAACTGCACCCCTTGCAATTTCACATACATTCTTGTATCCACTTTAGTGTCCACTCCCTTAGTACTTGTGTAGGCTCATTTTAGCCCTTGCATCAACCTTTTTCCCTTCTTAGGTTGCTCAGGACCCCTTTTCAGTAGCTACCCTCATGCGTCAGCTTTGTGTCAAACTTTGTGCTTTTCCCATTCTTGTTGTTTTGAAGCATGATGTGTCTGGAAACTAGCGCGCTATGCAGACATCCGTGTTCCGTGCTAGCATCTTGTGACATTTCAATGTTTAAACGATCATATTTCAGGTGCCTTACCACTTGTCAGCTCCTTTTGTCAGTGGTAATGGCCTAAGATGCCTTGTAATGGCTTGGGAAGCTTCTTTTCCCTCATATTCTCTCTTTAAATGCCATCTTTTCAATCCATTGGGCCTTTTTCTTAGCCTTTCTCTCTTGGAGACACTCTCTTCTCTCTTGTTCTCTTGCTTGCATAGCTCCCTATAGCTTTCTACAACAGCCTCAAGCTCTCACATTCTTACAACACTCTTTGCAACTCTCTTGGCTCTCACAAATTTGTCTCTCTCTTTGGATTCCTTAAGCCTTGTACATGATATCTACCTTGTGCCTTGTATCTTTGAGCATCTTGGGATTTCTCACATCCCCTTTCTAAGCATTTTACTATTTTTTCTATCTATTTATCTTGTGATACGAGTTCTCCTCCTTGAATGGGGATTACTTTTATCATTTCATATTTGCTTACTTCATTCACTTTCTCTATCTTTTTGGCTTTTCGTGGAGGTGGGAACATCAAAACGAGGGTTTGATTGCGGCAAGCCCCTAAACAACCCCAATATTTTTCCCTCGGTCTTATGTGTGTAGGTGTTGAAGATATCTACTTGCTAGAGGCTTCAGTTCTTGGTTGGTTGTGAGTGCTTTCTTCCCCTTCTTTCATTTTATCATCATTTAATCTATATATTACTTAGATTATTTACTTTATTTCAATTTTATTGTATTCCATTATTTTCTTGTACTCTGGAAGTTCTTAGTAATTAGATTGTTAGCAGTCGCTTTGTTGTTTTCTATGATATTCTCAGTTTCTGGTCCGTACAAGACGCCAGTGCACCTCTAGGACTATATTGTACCATGCTGTCATCCTTGTTTCATGCTACCATCGTTTGGCCAAGAGCCCATCAATTTGTCCAAAAAACCACTATGACCTTCTCTTTCTGATTCTCTGTTCCTTGAGGTAGTTTAGGGTAGCTCGCCCCTTGGGATTCTCTTGAGAATAAAGAGACTCATGAGTAGTGAATCCCCCTTCTCTACAAAAGGAAAGCAGTTTTCACATCTATTTGTTTAACCTCTAAATCATAAGCAACAATAATAGAAAGAAAAAATCTAATGGATGTCATTTTTGCAATAGGAGAAAATATCTCACCATAACCAACACCCTCAACTTGAGAGTAACCCTTTGCAACCAACCTTGCTTTGTACTTCTCAATACCTCCATCTGAACCAATCTTTTTCTTGAACACCCATTTGTAACCAACAAGTTTTCATCCTTTAGGCAATGGTACAAGATCCCATATATCATTCTTTTTCAAATATGTCATTTCTTCATCCATAGCAATCTTCTAGGATTCTGCATTATTCATACCTAGTGCCTCTTCTATAGATCTGAGTTCATCCATGTTATTATTAAAAGCAAAAATACATCTCCAATCATCAGGCGAATACCTTTCAGGTGGTTGTATATGTCTTGTAGACCTACGAACAAGCCGAGTTGGAGGTTCTTCCTCCTCTTCTAAAGATTCAGAGTTAGATGAGCTCTCCTCAACTTCTTGTCTATCCATGGGCCTTGATTCAACTTTCTTAGGTGTAGAAGGAAATTGAACCACATCTTCCTATTTAATTTGTTCTGGCTGCAATGTAATAGACGAAGGCTTAGTTTCTCTAAAAATAACACTTCTACTATGTATTACCTTTTGTGCAATAGGATCCTAAAGCTTATATCCTTTCACACCATAATTGTATTCGATGAAGATACATTTCACATCCTTGTTCTCCAACTTTGTTCGCTTCTCTTCTGGCACATGTGCATATGCCTCACAACCAAAAACTATAAGATGTATTAATGAAGGGTTGTGACCCAACCATGCCTCTATAGGCATCTTATCAACAAGAGCTAATGTACGAGACCTATTAATTATGTAACAGGTAGTGGCAACAACTTTAGAATAAAACCTTTGTTCTAGACCAACACCACTCAACATACTCCTAGCCTTCTCCATCAGTGTCATGTTCATTCTTTCTGCAACTCCATTTTGTTGTGGAGAATACAGAGTTGTCTTTTGTCAATGAATACCGCAATATTTACAAAATCTCTCAAAAATGTTAGAGAAAAATTCACCGCCATTATCAATCCTCAAACATTTTATTTTCTTTCTAGTCTGTAACTCAACCATTGCTTTAAATTATTTAAATCATCTGAAAACTTCATAATTAATCTTCATAAAATATACCCATGTCCTTCTATTATAATCATTAATAAATGAAACATAATATGTCCACTAGTACAAAAACAACAATAAACTACTAAAAATACTACTAAAAACAGCTTATAAATAAATGAAATTGGTCATGTGACCATTAGTAGTTTATTTCCAGTCATATATAACGCGACGAGATTGATGACTAAACCATTTTTAGTCATTTATTGGTTGTTTTGATTGATCGATTTGGTAGTATATTTAGTCGTTAATTTGTTAGTATATTTGGTAGCATATTTGGCAGTATATTTAACCATTGACTGGTGTTAACTAGTTATTTATTTAGTCATGCTAGTCATTTATTTGGTGATTTTTGTCAATTGGTAGTATATTTAGTCATTTTTATTCATTGATTTCACTGGTCATATATTTAGTCATTTATTCAATGATTTATGTCAATTGGTAGTATATTTAGTCATTTTTATTCACTAATTTCACTGGTCATATATTTAATCATTTATTCACTGATTTTTGTCAATCGGTAGTATATTTAGTCAATTTAATTATTAATTGACATCAATTAGTAGTATATTTAGTCATTTTAATTGACTGATATTTGAGGATTTAAACATAAAACACAGAAATACACATCAATCATCAATTGCACACAATAAGACAACCATTGAGAAGGCAAAATTGGTGAACTTTATTAATAAAAGAAAGGTGTTCTAGTTACAACTTAGAAATAGAGTATTAAATTTTTTATTTTCAGTCACAAGACTAAAAATTTGAGTTACAATATTGCATAGAAATGACTGCAAGAAAGAAAATTCTCCAAAAAAATTCTGCAATGATGGAAACACATGCTTGGAGCCCTTTAATGCGAGCACATGCCCCTTTCATCTCTTAAAACTTCTACAAAGTGGGCAATCTTCCTGGAGCAAGTTGTAACGTGTAGAATCCAAGAAGGAGAGTGTTCTTCGTGTCCCATATATGAAGCTCTCTCCTTCAATGCAGTCAACAATAACCTAACTAGAATCTTTTCTCCTTTATATGAAATGTGCCATCTGATATTGGCAACAGGGTTTTCCTTTTCCACCATGAATGAAGATGTGCCTCAATACAACCAACAAAATTACTATTAGTCTCAATTCAGAAAGAATAAAAGTGCATTGTATATTGCAAGTTTACAAAAGTAAGCCCAAACACAACAGAAAGATAAATCAATTAAAAAATTGTAGCCTTGTCAACAAATGCCTTAAATAGAGTGTTCAACATAAGCCTAAAATATGCATATTGAAACCTTGATTTCAAAACCTTGTTCAAAGTTTAAGAAAGGTGATATGCTCAGATTATAGAATGAAGTTGACATTATATAATGAAGGATATCAACATTAACCATATTGGAACAACATTATCAATAGAAATTTCTTGGAAACCATGCCCAAGAATGCCATCAGACTTAATTAGACAACAAAATGGTCAACCTTGGTTCATGTGTTGTTTGAGTAAAGACCTGCACCATGGAAGAATCCATTTATACATAAATTTCAAATTAAGTTGACGAGAAAGGATCTTTGATATCCAATTGGGAAGCCTTAATATCCAAAAATTACTAACCTGATGTTTCACAACAAGTTTCCTAACTGTGACATCATCTTTACTTAAGAAAGCAAATATTGATCCACTACCATATTGAATCTCACAGGATTCTCCTTCACAAACAAAAAATGATATATATTATTTTTTTAGCAACTTCCTTAATATCTCCATGTAAGCAAACTAAACTAAGTGAGATTGAAGGTTTGAAGTAGAGTACCATCTTCTTGGTATGTGCTTGAATTTGATAACTTGTATCTTGAATGAAAATAGCAAGCTAGTTGCACTATAAAATCATTGTTAATCATTGTTATAAAAATAACCACAAAATCCTCTTTAATTAAAATTGTAGTGTAAGAAAATGGATCCCTTGACATTTTCACACTCGTTTAGGTCCTCCTTGTGGATTTTGGCTTAATTTCACCTTGATTTAATGTTGTAATTTGGATAACACATTCACATTGGGTCTCAGGCCCTTGTGAACTAATGGAATTTAATGGTGCCTTGTTAAAGTGTTGTGAAGTGTTGTAACACACTTTCACATTTTTCTAGGGTTTTGTCAATTAACTAAGCATACCTTAATATTGCCTTATTTGGAGTGTTGTAAAGTGTTGTAACACACTTTCACATTTCTCTAGGCTTGTCATTAATAATTGGGCTTTCTTATGGTTTAATTGGCCCTATTTTACATCCACAAGCCTCATTTATTGCATCTTTTTGAGGATAATCCTGACACCAATCAATAACCAATCATAATGCAGGTGTTTCTAGCTTTTGTGGCCTAGATTTAGGGATCAAGGACTTATTTTCCACCTTGGACGAATGAGTCCCACCTAGATCTTTTGGTCCCGAAACAGGTTTTACACCTTTCTAAGAACTTTTTAAAATATTCCAAGAAATTAGGCTTGGGTGGACTCATTCGCCACCTTGGGCGAATGAGTCCCGTGTGGCCCAAATTCAAATTTTTGATGATATTTTATTCTCCTAGATCTGATGTTGGCTTGTAGTGTTGTAATTTTTGGAATTCTTGTATAATTGGGTATAAATACAAGGTTCTTTCACTCATTTTCACCTAAGAATTTTGTGAGAGCATTCATACCTAGCATTCAAGAGAGTTCACAAGAGAATTTGAGCATTCACAAGAGAATTCAAGAGCATTCAAGGGAAGATTATCAAACATTTTAGAGCATTATTCAAGTACCAATCATCATGTCAAAGATTGCATTTTGTCATCAAGTCTTGGAGAAGCTTGGAGAAGACCTACAAGTGGCAATTTACAGTTTCAGATCCAAAAACTAGTCAAAAAGAGTAGAGAAGACCAAGAGGCACAAAATTAGGTCCCAAAATTCTAAAAAAGAAAAAGTGGACTGATTCACCACAAGTGGAAAATGAGTCCCACTGTACAGGCCTAACGAATATTTTCACAGATTCATATACCCTTTTGGCTGAAACCTATATTTGCACATTTTCTCGAAAGAAAGACTGATTCGCCCAACTTGTTGAATGAGTTCCAGTTAGTATTAACAGTAGATTTTCCAAAATTCTAGACCTCCATTTTGTCTTCTTCAGTCTCCCAAGTGCATACTTTCTATCTTATAACTTTCTATTACATTTTGTTCATATTTCTAGGTGATTCAAGGTTTTGAATTTCACAATGTATTGCATTATCTTTTCCAAGTCTAAACTTGGTGGTGAACCCCTCATTAGATCTCATTTAGCCCCTAAGATAGTCCCTTCACAATATTTCAATCTCCTTTGCATTGAAATCTCAAGGGTTTGTTCTTGAGTGAAGAGAGTGAAGATTTTCCCTCTCCTTTTAGGTCCTAAACCTTAATGGTGAAAGAGGAAGAGCACCCCCAATTTTCACCTTTTCATTTTGGTGAACTTGCATTTAGAATACCTTCTTTTCTGATTTGGAGTGCATTTACATCCTAGCTTTAGCTTGCATTAACATTGCATTAGGTTTTGCATTGGTTAATTTGCATTCTAGGGTTTCAAACTTTGCATTAGTGAAGATCTCATTTAGCTTGCATTTTTGCATTTAATTTCATTGAAAATTAATCAAAATTTGTATTTGCATCTTAGACATATATCAAAAAACATAAAAAGTATAAAATTCAATTAAAAAATTCTAAATTTTTTCAAAAAAATCATCATTGGGACTCATTCGCAACCTTGGGCGAATCAATCCCTCTACACATTTTGCACTCCATCTTCTGGAATTTAATCTTCATTTTTTGAATTTTTGTTTGTTGTTTCTACTTTTTTGTTTCAGTTTCCACTATTTTAATTATAAGCATTTCATTTTTCTTAGCTTACATTGCATTTGCATTGACCTCGCATTTAGTAGCCTTTGCATGAGTGTTTGGTGTCCTATTGCTAATACTATATAGTGAGACAAATTTCAAGGCTCATGTCATCCCGCGATAGCACAATTGTTGTGGATCTTGGGTTGTCTAGATCTTCCACTCCTAGTATTTTCACTAGTAGACTAGGCATGGACAACACCCTTAGCCACTCTTTGCCTTCAAGTAGTGTGATGCAAGTTGAAACAAGGAATGATAGTATCCCACAAGAAAAAATAATTCAAATTCATGAGGATTTAGTGAACTTACAACATCAAATAAGCCTTGAAAACATTTCAACTATTGTAATTCCTACCATAGAAAAGATTCACCACATGCTTGAAAGTGAAGATGGCCTTGACCTTGTGAAAAACATAGTGCAAATCTTTGGAAAACATCTTCCCTCAACCACTAGTGGTCCTTTTCCCACAAGAAATGTTAATGCCAAGGAGGAACCCAAATTCCTCCTCCCACAATAATAGCCTCAATACCTACCTATACCCCTCCTCAAGTCACAACAACAATGCAACAAGTTAGTAATGTGATTCCTTTCCTGGGTATTCCTTCTAGCATCCCTAGTTCCTATGTGGAATCACAAGTTATATCTCCCACTCTACCACCTATAAGCATTCCATTCACTTGTCCTACAAACACATACACTCCATCACCACTTTCACTTCCATCTCATAACACAAGTAATGACCCTCTTATAACACAACTTTTCCAAATTGTTTTATCCATTCAAAAGAAAATTTCCACCATAAACTAAAATCAAAATGGCCCACCTACATATTATGTCAAAAGTAGTCCATTGTCCTTAGAGATATTACAAACACCGATGTCACAAGGTATAGAGGTGCCTAGATTTGAGAAATATGGAGGGAAAGGAGATCCTTCTAACAATGTTAATGCCTACACTTCCTTATGTAGTGACTTTGTCCTTGATGATAAACTGTTGGCAAAACTCTTTCCTAGGTCCTTGAAAGATACCGCCTTGGAGTGGTTCTCTTCTTTATCGAACAACTCAATTCATTCATTCAATGAACTTGTTAAGGAATTTGTAAACCATTTCCAAGTGCATATGACTCCCAAGATGACCTTGGCCGATTTGATGAGATGCAAGCAAAAAAAGGAATAAAAGATAATTGATTTTATCTCACGCTATCAATCACTTTATTCCCAAATCGATGTCAAGGTCCTCGACCCACACCTTCAAAATATGTTCATAGAAAACTTGCAAAGTAAGATCCACGACAAGCTTACCATGATGAAATTCCCATCCTTCATGCACTACCCTCTGTGATTATCAAAATTTGGTTAGCAGTCAAGATACAAAGTCCACTTCTAGCCAAATCGAGAGATTTGAGCCCGCACACCAAAACTATTCCCAACACTTTAGAAACAAAAAAAAAGGGTTCCTTCAATTTAACCCCCCTCAACAAACAAGTCAAAATGTCAATAACCAAGTAGCTAGTATTAAAGCCATGATGCCCTTTAATTATGGAGACCCGAAAAGACAATTCACTCCCCTACTTGATACCCTTCACAATACCATGTCCCAACTTCTAGACCAATAAATGATTACCTTGCCTCTCGTCAAAACACCCGATCCCAATAAACCTTTACCCCGAGCTTTAGATTAAATGCTTATTGCCACTATCATCGACAAAATGGACATGACACGAAATAATTTAAGCGTCTTAAACATCTCGTGCAAGACCTCATTGATTCCAACCATCTTTCCATTGGAGCTGTTAGTGATCAAGGAAACAAGTCCGTTGCTCCTCCGAACCAAAACTTGCAAAATTTCACCAACCCCATGCCCAAACATAATATTTCATTTGTCAAAGCCAGTGAAACTACAAAGAATGATGTGATGAATGTTGATATAGATGATGAAAACAATTATTCTTTTCTAAATAATTCTAATAATGTCAATCCTATAGATGAAATGGTAGGGGTGATAGACGTCATCCCTCGTAAGGGACGAACTAAGAATCCTTTTGATATTTCTTTCTCCTTTAAGGATATAATTAAACATGCACCCGATGGTCCTCTTTACATAGCTGACCGCATCTATGATAAGCCCACTAATGGGATACTAATAGATCCCACCTGTGGAGAGAATGTGATCACTGAGGAATTTCTACTTTTGCATGAACTCTATCAAGATGAATATGATAAACCAAAGCATAGATCAAGACACACAATGGTTTTTCTTTCCCTATGATAGGATAAATCACCCTTCCATTGCAAATAGGACCAAAAACATTAGATGTTACATTCTCCATCATCCTGCAGTCGGACCAATTTCGTGTGAAGCTAGGCCACCCATGGCTTCGCTCCATGAAAGTTGTCCCTTCAATTGTACATAAATGCTTAAAGTTTCCCTTTGACAATGAGTATTCACTGTTCACCATAGCAAATTTAACCCTTTGTTATCCAAAGGAATTTTTCCCTTAGATTCCTTTTGGCCCAAGCCTATGGAACCTATAAAGCCACGAGAAGACTTCTTTTTCATATCCTACCAAAAATTCAAAGCAAAGAAAATAGTTGAACTATCTCTCTGAAACATGTCCCCATCCACCTCCGAACCACCCATCCTTGATGAAACTATGATTGAACCTAAACAATACCCAAAAAACCAAGACCAACCTAAAAAAAAAATTCACCTACCTCCTACAAACGACCAAGAGATAATGAAACCAATCCCATTGCACCTCCTAGAAGAAAATAAGTGTACAAAGTCAAAGAGAAAGTGGTTGAACAATCTCTCATGGTTCCTTCCGTTCCTCCCCTTAGGAAAGAAAATAAACCTATGGTTGATCAACCCACTCCTACAAAAATGCAACTTGAAAACAAAACCAAAAGAAACAGAAGTGCTAGGGAGCGTAGGCGTAGACGTCCTGCCCTTGCTCATAAGTTATATGATGAATTAAACAAAGAAAATTAAGATCCAAACTTGGATGAAGAAATACATGATGACTCTACCCCTCCCCTGAAATAAGACAATTCAATGCAACCTCCACAACAAGAGTTGAACTCTTCCATGGACATTATCCTTTGACCTCTTATTGTGATCAACTTAGATGATGATGATGAGGTTGCTAAAATTGATGAAGAGGTGCATAATAAATTGAACACATTATTTTCCTCTTCCATGAGCCTACATGATAAATCTCCTACAAAGAGTGTTGAACCTGGTACTTCTCCTAGTTTGGTACTTTATCGTGTCCCTTTGGCTAGTTGTTTGCCCTCGGTATATAATGAACATGATTGGGATACATATGACTTGCTTAAAGGTTGACTCACATTTTTCTTACTAGCCTTTTGTATTATTAATTTTTCATTTTCTTTTGTGTGATTGCATGTGCATAATGTGATCCCCCGTAATGTTTTGTTTGATGTTCTCTCTCTCTTTGTTCCATTCCTCTATTTGTACCTTCATTCTTCTCTATGTTGAGCATCTCTTTCACCTTTTTCATTTGTCTTGTGTTTTCCTTTTTGGGATGATGCAAGGCGTCAAGACACCCTATGTCTCTTCCATGTTGACCTAAATGATTTTTCCTTTTCATTTTTCCTTTATTTCTTTTCATTTGACTTGTGTTTCCTTTTGGGGATGACGCAAGGCATCAAAAAATTCATGTTTCTTCCATGTTGACCCAAAAAGTTTTTCTTTGTTTTTGCTCTCTTTGTGTCATTCTTCCAGTTCTATGTGTATTTGGGGAATGATGACAGTTCCGAGCTCTCTAAAAAAATTGTAGCAAAGAACATATTAACCCCAAATCCATAGATCCCTTATGTGTTTGGTGTTTTCATTTTGGGGGAAACCCCTCCCTTTTCTTTTTCTCTTACATGACACAACTTTACTTGGAAGAATATGACTTGGCATAGGGTTTTCCAAGTTAGCTCTCATGTCTTCTTATTTGCATTTTTCATTTTCTAATTTAAAGTAATTTCTCATAGTATGGTGTTTAGAAATTTCTTTAAAGTGGGGGCATACATTGGCATTATTCTTTTGCATTTTCCCTTTTCATGGTTCTTGGTACAATTTTCTTACTTCATATGATGTGTTTCTCGCTTTGTGGATGACATTGGGTGTGATGTCATTCAAGAGCTTGATCTCTCTTAGCATATTATATTCTTCTTAGTGGCTTGATGTGACGCACACCATCCCCTAAGTTGTGAATCTTCTATTCTTTGATTGGTCCTCTCTTGGAGACATTAGGCACAATGTTCCCTAAGTTAAAGACCTCACATGAACTAAGAAAAAATCATTTGAAAATTCTTTGCATTTTGCATTTGTTATATGGCCACCTTGCATAATATAGCTTGCATGCCTGTGGTGCCATCTTGTTTGTTCATGATCTCCAAGCATATGAAGTTTTGCTTGCCTCATGAAGCTCGAAAATCATTACTTTTTGTGTGGCACCTTATTGAAGTTATCAGGAGGTATAACTTTGGTATGGTTTGAGTGGGAATCCCTAACCGAGGCATGAATTTTCCCATAGCTACTTGCATGTGTGTGAGTGCATACCAGCCATGAGTGTACGTGTCTCACCTTTGAGGACTTCTCACCCGACAGATAGCCAAGAAATCTGTCGCCTCAGAGTGAGTATACATTTTTTTTCGGACAAATAGCCTAGATCTAATCCACATCGTGATGGAAAAATGGTCGAAGCTTGTTTGGATTCTTTTATTTTCACCTTCTCTTTTCTTTTCTTTGGCAGCGTATGCTTGTTCCTTGTCGCTGTTCTTTATATCATTCTCATGTGTGTTCCTTTGTGCTTATGTTGATTCATCTTGGGACCTTGATCCTGAGGGCTTGATCACCTCTCTTGATCATTGTTGTTCCATATTATTGGAATTGGTACATTTGAACCCCTCTTGGTGCGTGTTTGTCTAATTTAGTGTGAGTTTGAAGCAAGTTCATCCTCTCACTAAAGTGGGGGCTAAATGTAGTGTAGGAAAATGGATCCCTTGACATTTTCACACTCGTTTGGGTCCTCCTTGTGGATTTTGACTTAATGTCACCTTGATTTAATGTTGTAATGTGGATAAAACATTCACATTAGGTCTCAGGCCCTTGTGAACTAATGGAATTTAATGGTGCCTTGTTAATGTATTGTAACACACTTTCACACTTTTCTAGGGTTTTATCAATTAACTAAGCATAATAAACATAATTTTAATCAAAATCAACCTTAATATTGCCTTATTTGGAGTGTTGTAACACACTTTCACATTTCTCTAGGCTTTTCATTAATAATTGGGCTTTCTTATTCTTTAATTGGCCCTATTTTGCATCCACAAGCCTCATTTATTGCATCTTTTTGAGGATAATTCCGACACCAATCAGTAACCAATCATAATGTAGGTGTTTCTGGCTTCTGTGGCCTAGATTTAGGGATTTGGGACTCATTTTCCATCTTGGGCGAATGAGTCCCACCTAGATATTTTGGTCCTGAAACAGGTTTTACACCTTTCTAAGTACTTTTTTAAATATTCCCAAAAATTAGGCTTGGGTGGACTCATTCGCCACCTTGGGCGAATGAGTCTTGTGTGACCCAAATTCAAATTTAATTCAAATTTTCGGCGGGATTTTATTCTCCTAGATATGATGTCAGCTTGTAGTGTTGTAATTCTGGGAATTCTTACATAATTGGGTATAAATACAAGGTTCTTTCACTCATTTTCACCTAAGAATTTTATGAGAGCATTCATACCTAACATTCAAGAGATTTCACAAGAGCATTTGAGCATTCAAGAGAATTCAAGGGAAGATTATCAAGCATTTTAGAGCATTCTTCAAGTGCCAATCATCATGTCAAAGATTGCATTCTTCATGTTTGTTATTGTGCTAATAGTTGTGGTGTAGGGTTTTGTGATTCAAGCAAGCATTACATTCAAGATCTATCTCCTTTAAGCAAGAGTCAAGAACCACTTCCATTGTAGCCATTTCAAGCATATTTGCAACACCTTATTGCTAGGGTTTGGTGAGTTACAACATTGTCTTTTGTTCATTCATTATTCTCCATTCTTATTTGCTTTCATTTCAAGGTTTAATTACCAAAAAGGGGTTTGACCAAGGCAAACCCCTATTCACTAACCCCGCAATATTTTTCCCTCTTCTTGTGTGTGATTGGCAGGACTAGGTTGAAGATTTGTCAAGAAGCAAAGTTGGAGAAAAGTTGTCAAATCCCTAAAGTTGTCAAAGATGTCAAGTCTTGGAGAAGCTTAGAGAAGACCTATAGGTAGCAATTTATAGTTTCGGATTTGGAAACCAATCAAAAAGAGCATAGTAGACCGAGAGGCACAAAATTAGGTCTCAAACTTCCAAAAAAGAAAAAGTGGACTGATTCACCACAAGTGGCGAATGAGTCCCATTGTATAGGCCTGGCATATATTTTCACATATCCAGATACCCTTTTGGTTGAAACCTGTATCTGCATATTTTCTTGGAAGCAGGACTGATTCACCTAGCTTGGCGAATGAGTCCTAGTGAGCATTAACTATAGATTTTCTAGAATTCCATACCTCCATTCTATCTTCTTCAGTCTCCCAGGTGCATACTTTTTGCCTTATAACTTTCTATTGCATTTTGTTCATATTTCTAGGTCATTCAAGGTTTTGCATTTCACATTGTATTGCATTGTATTTTCCAAGTCTAAAATTGGTGGTGAACCCCTCATTAGATCTCATTCATCCCCTAGGACATTCCCTTCACAAGATTTCAATCTCATTTGCATTGAAATCTCAAGGGTTTGTTCTTGAGTGAAGAGTGTGAATATTGTCCCTCTCCTTTCAGGTCCTAAACCCTAAAGTTGAAAGAAGAGAAGATCCACCATTTCCACCTTTTCAAAAATAACCCTTCTAGATATTTTAGTTAATTTCTAAGAGAGCTAATTTCACTATCCAAACAACCATCAATCTATTTACTGTATATAATTTCCCAGAATTTAGAATTTGAATGTAATGAAACTAACCATAATTACCAAAGTTTTGACACCAAAATGCAAGTGCAAAATGAATTGTTTGAAAGAATGCCTCAAAGAGATGTCATCTCATGGAATGAAATGATATATTGCAAAATGTGCACAAAATGGATTTTGCAAGGAAGCTCTCAAAATATTTGAATTAATGAAGCACTCTGGAACATCGACATTGTAAGCTTTGCTTGTGTTCTAGATGCATGCAATCATGCAAGTTTAGTGGATGAGGGATGCACATACTTCACACGTTAGTAACCCTTATTGCATTGCATATATAGTTGATCATTAGGTGTGCATGGTTGACCTTCGTGCCCATGATGGCTATCTTAAGGACACCCTAAACATTATTACTGAGATGCTAGTTAAACCTTTGGTTCCTGTGGATCATATATGAATATAGGTTGAGTATTCAAGCAGCACTACTTTTTTAGTTGGATCCTAAAAATGCTGCAACTTATGTTCTTCTCTAAAACATTTGTGTAGAAGGGGGTAGGTGTGGTGAGGTTCAAACAGTAAGGAGATTGATGAAAGATAGAGGAATTAAAAAGATACCTGCATGTAGTTGGATTGAAGGGCATAAAATGGTACATGATTTTTTGTGTAGGAGACATATCACATCCACAAACATGGGAGATCTATGCAAAATTAGAGAAATTGGCTTGGTAAATGAAGACAACAAGGTATTTCCAGATTGAAGGCTTTTACTTAATGCTATAGAATAGAAGAAAAAATAATCATTTATCTGCCACCATAGTGAAAAGTTAGCAATTGAATTTGGTTTATTAAACATGCCCCTTGGTACAACTATTAGAGTTGTTAAGAACCTTTGAGTATGTTCTGATTTTCACACTGCATCTAAATTCATCTCCAAGATTGTTGCAAGAGAAATTATTCTGAGAGATGTGAACCATTTCCATCATTTTAAACAAGGACAATGTTCTTGTGGAGAATATTGGTGATGCTAAATGAAACAATCTAAAAAATATGCTTACACTATAATAATGTGCACTACATCAGATATCTAGTAATAATGAAGGGACATCCATCAAAGCATAATGATAGGGTTTTTTTTTTTTGTAGTTACAAGTGCCCTGCTAGACATACATAAAAATATGGAAGTAATATACATAAGGCAAGCGAACTGTTTCAAAAATGCCTCAAAGAAATGTGATATTTCATTTTATAGTTTAACCACGATACTGCACCGTTTTGACTTGATCCTTGCGGTGATGCAGGATGTTACTACTACACCGCACCGTTATTGCTCGACCTTCATGATAATTTAAGATATTACTGCCATAACACACATTTATTGCTTGACCTTCATGATAATGTGGGATGTTACCGCTACACCGCATCGTGTCTTCTTATTTCTTGTAGTATGGTGATATTATGAAACTTGTCACAACAGTCTTATGAAACTTGTCACAACCATCTACTACCTTGAAACAACAGTCTTATGAAACTTGTCAATATTTATGGGCACCTTTTAAATTACATTCAGATATATAAGGAAACTATTCTATAGGGATGACAGTCCCAAGAAACATGGCAATGGTTACACCAATAAATAGTTAACTAGAAACCATGAATTTTCAATGCATAATGGAGAATATACAGAGTTAAGTGAGTGAGCAAACATCCTTGGAGAATTTTCATTAAGAGTATGATAATCTAAGAGTTCATAGAAGAAAATAATATACCCTCAAAGACCTAACAATTATAATAGACCTAGTGATAGCTTTCAGAGTCATAAGAGTAAATTCATAAGAGAATAGATGCAAGAGAATGAAAAGACACTGAGATGGAAGGGAATTTGGTAGAGTTGAAGAATCCAACCTGTAGTGAGAAGGTAGGGAGAACAAAGTAATTTACAGTCAAGAGCATCATGGCAGTTTGTCAGGTGACTATATTTGGGCAAGGAGAGAACTTAGTGACAACATTACCATCAAAACAATAAGGACACTCAAAACCCTACCAAAACCTAGGGCCTTTTTCATCACCTTGTAGAGATCTCAAACATGCATGACAATATTTCACAAGAGGGCGTGAGACTAAAATCATCTCTATTTTTGATCACATGTTTTTGAACTACTCTTTGCATAAGAGGATAGGCTAGCTTGAGTTGAAAAAGCCTTGAAGACGAGTTGAGATTAGAAGGAAAACATATGAAGAAAACACTAGCATAATGAGATTTACATATACTAGGCTCTATTATCACAACACAAACTAGAATTAAATGCACAAAAAGTAACAAAAATTTAGATTTACAAGTGATGAAAATAAGTACATGGAAAGTATATTATGCTGATTTTTTTTAAAAACGTAACCATTAACTATCCAATACAATCTAACAAAATACAAATACACAATGAAACATTATGATTAAAAAAATGATAATTTTAACGGTTATATTAAGGTAGACAATTTTTTTTTGTGCAAGTGAAAAATAACACCCTTAGATTATTCTGAACAAATAACATTTTCATTTACATCATTTTCAAGCAACAATTTTTTAGATCCGTCCAGTTGTACAAAAATCAAATCAAATCTACAACGATCTCAAAGATCTAAAGGTTTAAAAATCTAACATTTTTAGATCTATTCTTGGGTGTATCTTGCATCTCACTATAAAAGAGACCGAATCTTTTTCTCCAACAAGGTAAACACATAGATCATTGTGATATATTTTCTTAACCATAAAGCTTATTTTTCATAGATTACAGGATCCATAAGAAAATTGTTTTGTTTTGCAGAGTTATCTCCCTTGTGAGACTCCTCCAACTCTGTTAAAGTGGAGGAATGAGGAGCTGACAAGCCTGATAGGTGATGGAACATGGAAGAGAGAAGAGTGGGATAGAGTGTATGATTACGATTTGTACAATGATCTGGGAAACCTAGACAAAGATGGAACAAGGAAGAGAGAAGATTAGGAAAGGGTAGCATGGAGGTCTTAATGAGCCATTCACATCACCGCAAAGGTCCAACAATAACCATGCGGTGTTGCGGTGGTTGTGCATAAGTTTTTATGAAGGCTTTGGTGCTCCAAAGTGGAACTTGCAACTACAATATCTGATAAAAATCCACTTGGTGATCATTTTTAGAGAGTTACAAACTGTGAATTGTCCCTTGTCATATATGATTGAGAAAGGAAGAACACTGCCAAACAAATTAAATTATAACAAATAGTCCAAAAACAATGAAATTTATTGTCAAATGGTGACAAATATCTATCCTCTAAGTCATTTGCACATGGTGATTGAGAACACGGTGAGTAAGAAGTAAAAGAGCATTGGATCACAACACTGCAAAATGGTCACGAGTTATGCAATGAACTGCATTTTTCTTATGATCACAAAGGAGATCAATATAATAACTAACATACTGACGTGCACATAGAATGTTCATGGAGTGCAAAATTCCCTACAAAGCAATTACCACAATAGAGTTTGAAGTGAATTGCACCTTCTACTTTATGTTGATATGGTTATGTTCTAACCTGTAGTTAATTGCTGTAGCATAACAAATAGGCTAAATAGTTTTTCATATACCATTGTTTCAAATTTAAAATTGCTATACCTTATTCTAGGAGTAAATCACAGGGGGAGTATATACATAAGACACCATTGTTTCAAATTCAAAATTGCTGACTCTTTCACAATTGTTTGCTTCATTTATTTGATCTAAGACAACCTGCTGTATAGAAGATTCTCTCAAAATCACAGTAAAATCCTTTATTTTGGCATGACTATTCAAAATATTCCCATCATAACAATGAACAAAAGCATCAGTCATTAACCTGAGCTTTGCAAGAGTTTCATCAAATTCTACTTTTCCACTCTCTTTTCCATTCTGAATTTTATTTCCAATTTCATCCATGAAGAACTTCCTTAGCTTGTAGATCCTGCTGTTAGCCATAACTTTACCAGGTGTCAAGGATAGCTTCGAGTTTTTACCCAAGCAACAATTGACAAAATTCGGCCCTCTGAGGAAGTTCTTCATGGATGAAATTGGAAATAAAATTCAGAATGGAAAAGAGAGTGGAAAAGTAGAGTTTGATGAAACTCTTACAAAGTTCAGGTTAATGACTAATGCTTTTGTTCACTGTTATGATGCGAAGATTCTAAACAGTCATGCTAGAATAAAGGATTTTACTATGATTTTAAGAGAATATTCTATATATTAGGTTGTCTTAGATCAAATAAATGAAGCAAAAAATTGTGAAAGAGCCAACAATTTTGAACTTGAAACAATGGTGTCTTATGTATAGACTCTAAATTTCAAATTTGAAACAATGGTATATAAACAACTATTTAGCCTTTATGTTATGCTATAAAAATTAACTTTAGGTTAGAACATATCCATATCAACATAAAATACTAGGTGAAATTCACCTCAAACTCTATTGTACTTGAGTATGACAGTACTTGAGCTTTTGGTGTTTCTAGACATAACCTATAGTGGAAATGTGTAGTCTCCATTTGAAGGAACCATCTTCAGAGCTCTTCCCTAAAATGAGGGTTGAAAACATTAGAAGAAAAGCAATACCATAATTCTAAAGTAACAATTCGTATCAAGCCAAATGTTAGAAAGTATAATTAAAAAGAAAAATCCTTGCAATTGGACCAAGCAGATTTATGATTTTATCTTTAGAATGTAGAAACTTTCTTTGTCGGAGCTTCACGACCTCAAATTGGATCTCAAGTTGGACCAATAGATTTATGATTTTATCTTTAGAATGTATGAACTTTCTCTGTCAGATATTAAAGATGTTAGATTGGATCTCAAATTGGACCAACAAATTTATGATTTTATCTTTAGAATGTAGGAACTTCCTCTGTCGAATATCCAAAAATTCCTATACTCAGGTTTTGCTTCCAAGCGAAAACACCCAAAAGTGTTTCAGACTATCTCAAGGTACTCTCCAACCTGGTTATGTCACTAATAGCAATCCAAGTTTTCCTGAACCGTCCATACCCAAACGTTGCATCACAATCTATTCTTCCTACACATAAAAATGCCACATATTAACCCCTTCTAAATAAAACTCAAAATCATCATAAATCTATAATTAATAAATAATTTTAGTTTCAGAAAGAATCCAATGTCATTTACTATCAAAACCAAAGTTGTATAAATCACAAAAAATCCATGAAGCCATCCATCCAAAGAGAAAATAAGCAATGTAAGGATTTGAGCAATATAAGTCCAAAGGGTTATGCTGTAATGGTAATGGAATCACCATAAACACACAACCGAGGAATAGATTCTTGTGATTGTAATTATGTGATCCATAACTCTATTGTTCATGTGGCACAGTTGTGCTATAAAAAATACATGATGCACTCACATGAGCACAATTCATGTAAAAATCACTATCATCACAATTAGGTGTCAATCACCATTGGGTGCATTCAGGTTGAATCAAGTTTAACAGGTCACAATGTAATGATAGCATGATCCAAGAGCGATTACCTCTTGCTGCAATAAATAGCCTATAACTCTGGTTGATATGCAGAGTGGTTGTGTTATATCAATTATGAAGTGCATTCAAGCACAACCCATGTTTAATGGGATATTCTAGAGAGTGATCAATATTTTCTAAACCTTATGAATGTTACTTAAAAGTGTACAACTTAAACTACAAACCAAGTTTGTTATATACTTGAATGCAATCTTGGGTTACCACAAACTATAATAATGTGATATACTAATAACCATTATGGAATGTATTAAAGGAAGAACCATGATATTTAGGATGTACATACCTTAATGATCAAACACAATCTTCCCACACACTCTAGGATACAATCCAAGATCATACCACAACCTTGTCAAGACAACTAATTTTCTGACCCAAGATTTAAGGTTGTTTTTTAATACCAACAAAAGCATTGGTAAGAGCATGAATATGGTACAAACCCTAGGCCTCTATAGAAACATAAACCATAACTCTAGTGGATTAGTGAGGTTGCAATACTAGAGAGATTGAGACATTGTAGCCAATAGTTCAAAATCTTGCGATCTAAAGATTGTAGCCAATAAAAAGCACACTATGTAGCTCAGTGAAATTTATAAATTTAATCTATGGTAAGAAGAATTTGGCATTCACTTGAGGTGTGACAGTCAAAAAGAGGTTGAGCAGTGACAAGATAATAAAGCTCAAACCTTGCATAGTAAAGTGGAGATTTTAACAGTGAGTTTCCTTACCCTTTGCTGACCTTAAGGGTTTTTCAAATGCTATTGACAATGTTAGACAAGGAAAATGAAATTAGGGAATGATTGTCCAAATGAAGTAATAGTGGTAATCACAGGTTCAATGTTTCTTCTTAGCCATTGTATAATGGAGGTAGTGGATTGCATGTTTGAGTAGTGTTTTGAGACTCATCAAAGATGGGAGAATAGTGAATAATACCTTGTGGACTTTGAAGTAGTGAAAATAAGGTTGAAGTATATTAAGACCCACAATACCATGTAACAATGAGTTCCCTGTAGTAAGTAAGTAGGAAGTCTATAGGGCATAGTTTGATTTTATAGAAGGATTCTCATGAAAGGAATCTTCAAGTGATAGTGAGTGAACTGTTTGAGATTGTAACTGAGGGTGCAATATCCAATCTTAAAGACAATTAACATAGCAGTAAATGTGCCAGCTGGGTGTGGGGGAGTGATTAGGGATGAGAATGGCATCTTCATTACAGCAGTGGTACTCCCCTTGGGCACCCAGACCAACCACATTGCTGAAGCCATAGGGGCTTATCAAGTCCTTAACCTTGCTAGGCAGTTGAATTTGAAGAATGTGTGGATTGAAGGAGATTCCAATAACATAATCCAATGTATTAAGGGTCTCAAAAACCCTCACGGACTATAGAGAATTGGATAAATTTATCCAAGGAAATCATTAACTCCTTTGAGAACCACTTCATTACCCATATTTATAGGGAAATCAATACGGTGGCTGATTACTTTGCAAACAAGGGGGTTAAAGCTAATAATAAAATTATTTGGCATAGGAATGATGGCTTAGAGGCTGATATATTGGCCTTAATGAAGTATGATCGTATCTGTTACCTATTTTTCACTACTAGCTCAAACAGGTATAGCTAAATTGTAAATTCAAAGCCAAAAGGTACACAAGTTGTTCAAAAAATTTCTGCTAAGTATTCATTATTGTGCAATGTTTCATCATAGCATGAATTTCAGTAATATTATGCAGAAAAATTTCAAAATGATATCATAAGATTGCATAATTTTTGTTGCTTTATTCATAATGTACAAACCAGAATCCCACACAAGCCGTGGGAGTAACTTAATTTGATTTTTATAATCAAATAAGGGGTGCATGAAGTAAAGTAGACTATACAACTAAGAATAAAGGAGGCATAGGGTAGGAAGTGATTCGTCATTGCCTGGAATGACAAATCATTGACAGGTTGAAGCCTTCAGTTGTGACTCCGAATCGATCCAGCTCCAAGCTCCAATGCACCTGCAAGTATGATAGAAGTGTGGTTAGAGCAATGCGAATCAAATACTATCATATGCCTACGCTATCAACATAAATATAACATATAATTGATCAAGCATCCATCAAATGATTTCATTAAAAAAGGCATAAAACTCAAAGAGGAAGCTTTCAACTTTTTTTTTTTTGCTAACACGTTTGTTCACTGTGCAAGAATAGGTTCATTATGTTTGTGATTATTTTATCAGATATGTGGAGTAAAACGGGCTCCCACAAGGGTTGAGCTCGGCATATCAAGGAGGACACACTCTCAAGTTACATACGAGAATTCATTAATATTGATAATAGTCATTAAGAGAGCTGCTGAAACTAAAGGATATAGTCATACAAGTAGCCTTATTTCAAAGAGATTCAGAAAAACAGTGGGAAGAACTCATCATTTTCATTGATATTCTATTCAGCTCTGCTTTACATTTTCACATTACATCTAAATGAAGTATAGAGCCTCTTTACATTGAAGAGAAACAAAGTACTCGTGCATTGAGGTGTTTTCATAATTTCAAAAGCATATAACAGTCTACAAAAGGACAGGAGGAGTAGTGATGCATGATAGGTACAGTTGCTCATCGGTTGTAATAGCCAAGAATCATATAATGATGAAGTAACAACCATGGCTAACATAAATGGGTAGATATAATTATATTACAACCATGTTTGTTTTAGTAAGATTTATGCTCTATTCTATTTACAAGGGGATTCAAGTACAAAGAAAGCTGTAGGACGAACACAAAGGGCTGCACAAGTGCTTGAAATAGTGCTATTGAAGTGGCAATAAAGGATGGTGATATTGTACCAACAGGGCACAGTTCTGAAATGAATGGAAAATCATCAAATAGAAATTTATAATGCAAACAGCATATAGTAATGATCAACAGTAGAGTTTCATTGCATAGTAAAACGATCACATCAACAGAGATATATGAAGGCTTGCAAATAAGACGAAGCCCATAGCTGTTCATTCAAGATCTTGAGACAGAGAATAAAAACTAGTGGGAAGTTATTATACCATCATGAGAATCAATTGCATAATTTTGGGACAGCATTATGAATCAAATCACCAATTAACATTCCAAGCTTATAGGAACAACATGATAGGCAACCATAAAAAGAGTATCATAGCTAGAGGATTGTCACAGAGGTTGTAGTGATTCAGGATTTTCTTCTAGTATTTCAGTCTCTGCGTACAGTTCTCATTTTGCAGCAGAAAATACAACAAAGTGTCTCCAAATTATAAATATTTTCAAGGCAGCCAGACCCATCAAATATATAGCCGCGACTAGGACTATGCAAACACCCATAAAGACTTACATGATTTTTTTAGTTTACATCGAATATCAAAGGTTTTCCATAATGATATAAATGGAGAAGCATGAATGCCAATGTAGAAAAGCAAGGAAGGTCACGAGTGGCATTTCAAACACAAAAAAGAAATACAAAGCCCGCGATTCATACCCATGTGAGGTTTTGCCAGAAGATACAAGGGAAAAATCTAAAGAAGGCACCAGCTACAGGTGAAGCCACGACCTGTACATGGCTAGTTTTGAGAAAGAAAGCACAGAGGGTGCCAAGAATACAAAGAATGATCCATACGTGATGTAAGCCTAAACATAGGAAAAATAATAAGGAGGGAGAACTCACCAAGTTTTTGCCTGTTGGAAGCCCAGTAGCCACGACCAAGCTTCATACGAGCTTCCAGATGATGGGCTCGAGCTAACTCATTCTTGTGGACAACAAAGTATTAAAAGAAATAGAGAAATGAAAGGAATATGTTACGTTCCAGATATAGGTCGACAGGAAGCACGAAGAATACATAAAAAAAATAGTGATAGCTACGACTTAGAGGTCATTTTCCCTTATTAAATGGAGTAACAAAATCAGAAAAGTGTAATGGAATTACTTACCAAGGATTGAAGAGGTGACTTGATAAAAATAATGGTGAAAATCCCTGTTTCCAGCTTCAAACCCTACCCAGGTTGGCGGCCAACTTCTTCATGAAGCTTCTCCAGCAAGTGCAAAGTGACAAAGTGAAGATAGGATTAGGGTTTCGATGCTTTTGTTACCCTATTTCGAATGATAATGTTTTTTTGACTTTATTTTTATCATTATCATTTCATTCGAATCTTTTACCATGGTATAGTCATTAGGTCAACAAACCTAATAATCATGTGGTCGCCTCAACAATAATGCTTCATGGTGGTCAGTGTTATAAACTTTCAAAAAATATGCTAAGTGGCCGACCATATGTTAGAGATGAATTTATGCTAAGTGTGGTGGTGGGCCAACTCCAACTTCTGATTTTGTAATAATGTTAATGTGTTTTTTCTTATACATGTAAAGTTAAATTAATTAAATGATAAATTGTGTCATTTAATTAATTATAACTATTTTTAGAGAAAAACCAACATTAGATTATTCCAATCATGCATAGCTTACAAAGGCTAAGATTGGAATTTGACTGCAAGTCTTCAAGTTGGAAACACACGAGTTAAGTTTGCTATTTTTAGAATTTGCATGAAGAATGAGAATATCGAAAATACTAAATTTTTTTTCGTTCATGCACAAGTGGAGTTCAGTTTCAGTTGATCGGATCATGCAGATTGGGCTTCTTCTTCAGTTCCACTTCAGTTCACAGATATTTTGGGTCATGCGCATGAAGTGGTGGAGTTTTCAAAGCAGAGAGAGCAGTTTACTTCATTTTTGATCTATTTTTATCAGGGTTTACAGTTCTGCTCTGATTTCAGCCTTGGAGTTATCATTTTGACTTCAGTTCTCTTTTCCACTTCTATTATTGGCTGTTTGTGCATGCCTCTTGTATATATTGAGGAAAATTATTCATTTTTCCTCTAGTTCTTGTTTTTCATTCTTTGCATTCTGCAAAGTGAATTATTTGTAACTTAGCTTTTTTTAGATTAATATAGTAGCAGGTTTATAGGTTATGTTAGCCTATAATTTGTAGAGTTTTCCTTCTGTTATCATTGTGAGTTAGATATTAGCCTTCTTAGATTTAGGTGTTGTGTTTTATGAGTGTTTTGGATGCAAATTTAATGTGTTTCACATCGAAACCTTTAAATTTCTATCACATTCATGAATGCATGTGCATAGAAAAGACATTCTTAGTTGTAGGTCATAAATTGAGCTCATAATATATTCATTTCTTTAAGTTGTGAAAGTATTTTTCCTTCATAAAGAATGATTTATCTAGCCTTTCTGTGAATCATTTATGCAGTTGAGTTGTTCGATCTGAGTTGTGAAAATAGGCTCATGAAGAATCAGTTGTGAATTAATCTGTTGTCTTAAATTTCCAATTAGGTGCATCACCACAGTTAAGTTTTACAGTTTTGCATTTAAATTTAGTCTTTCTCCCTTTTCCCAGCAAGTTACTCAGTTATTAATTAGAAAATCATATAGGAACCAGCCTAGAATCTGGAGGTCTAATTCCTTATAGGGTACCCACAACCTGGAATTAGTTCCCATGTTTCAATAGATTGCTGAATTTCACCATTCTAGCATTCGGGTGCAATCTGTTTGACAACAGTATCCATGGGAAAATTCAATTTCCCTCTCTGAATAATGATTAAGGTGAAGGCATGTCTTTCTGAGCAGTCTCAGAACTATTGTCTCATCGTATTTCATCAAGGGATGGAGTACTGCGGATTTAATAGCCTAATTAATCTCCGGTACTTCGCATGCTTTCTAGGTGTTTTTGTGCTCTATTGCAGAGGTATTTTGGAGTCTTCGAAGAAAGCTTGCATTGCAGACACAGTGGGTGGTGATCACTATAGATTGGAATCGACAGAATGCAAAGAGCTGAAGACCAATGATAAACTATGGAGGGTGTTGGAGAAGGGAGGCATTATGGGCTATATGGAGAAGCTTCATGGTAGGAATCAGGAGGTTACTAGGGCCTTTGCTAAGGATTGGAACAATGGAAAAATTAAACTCTTCAGGAGGAAAGTGACTATTGATGAATAGTTGATCTCAGATGTCACTGGGATGCCTATGGAGGGTCTCAAATTCTACAGAGATAGGAAGCTCTTTGATAAGGCAATTAAGACTTTTCCACACACTGAAAAGGAAAGGGAGGACTTGCTGAGAGCTACTAAGACTAGCTATGATGCTACTAAATTCAAGTTGTTGTGGAGGGAGGTTCTGAGGGTTATAATGGAATATATCACATTGGACGAGAGATACACCAGAGTTTTTGGGTATCACTTTGTGCTTCTGAATCACTTCAGGCACTAGGTTAGGGTTTCCCTTCCTTATTATCTCTCTACTTCATTAAATTTGAACCTATAGGATCATGTGTCTAATCTGGTGAGATATCCCATAATCCATGAGGGTTTGCTTATGCTAATTTATGAACATTTTAAGGCTATGTCAGCCATCTCCCAACATACCCCTTCTCCACTCTTTGTTCTTGATAAAGAGGAGTTGGGTGATAGCTATTCTGAGAAGGATGAGTGGGATAGTGAAATGGAAGGGGAGGAGGAGCACCCTATGAGAGATAAGAAGAAGGGAAAACCCAAATGCAAACCTAAAGCCTGTGCCCTCCCCAAGCCTAGTGTGATGACCTCAACTAGTAGGGCTAAGATTATCTATTCAGGGTTTGATGTTTCCAAGTTGAAACCGAAAGGAACACCTAGTGTTTCTCCCAAGGGGAAGGGTAAAAGAAAAATGGAGGAGGACCCCTCCTATCACACTATCCAAGAGGAATCCTAGCATACTAGTCCATCTGAGTACTCTAGTTATCCAACCACAGATAGGGAGGACAGGCCTCAGTTCCCTGATGACTTAAAGGAAGATGATCACTATTTCAAAGTAGAGTGTGAATACCCATCTGACGTCCTTGCAATTGCCCGCAATGGCTCTGTTGATATTTTTCATCTGTTTAGGTGGGCCTTTTTTGAGATAAAGGAAATTAAGCTCAATCAAAGGGCTTATAATAGCAGGCTAGAAAAGGTGGAGGAGACTGATAACACAAGAAAGGATAAAGATAGAGCTAAGGATCTGTGGACTGAAGATGAAAAGAGGTATATGGTTGAGTGCTTGAAGAAAACTATGGAGGACTTGGAGATTTTAAATAACAACCATGATGGGAAGCTTTCTGATATAGAGGGGAGGCTAAAGAATGAAAGAGATTCTATTCAAAAAGTTTTGGAAATGAGCCACAAAATCCTCAAATCCACTGCCAGCACCATGAATATGATGGTCGAGAGCCTGGAAAGAGCACAACAAGTTAAAGTTGTGGTGGAGGTTGAGGATGATAAATAACAAAGCCAAGCTGAAGGGGTCGAGCCTAGCAAACATACCAGAGCCAACTTGGAAAGGAAGATGGACAAGACTCCTATGGAAATTCAGGAGATGAAGAAAGCAACTATCAACATGGATAACCTGGAAAAGGAAGTTGCTGACATTCTGAGAAATATGGCTTAGGATTCTTGTTGGTTTTTTGATGTGCTGCCTCTACGTTGGTCCTTGGTTTTTCTTTATTGGCAAATTTTCATCTTTTGTTGAACTCTTAATGTTTTATTCTATCTTTATCTACTGTTAAAGGGTTTCAGGATCCCTTCAAAACCTATTTTTACCTTAATAAAAAATAAAGCAGTAAATGTGCAAGAAAATAAAATCCTACACAACAAACAATTCACAATTTTATCTTGCATAATGCCTTGAGTTTGGAGACAAAAATCTGATTGTATCTTGATGAAATTAGTGACCTTAATAGTCGATCACTAGCAACCATGGTTTTAAGACATGATATTATGCTTATGGAGGCAACATTTTAAGCAAGGCAGTGAGTGGTGGTTTGGAACAATGGTAGGTATGAAGGACTTGCTTTATATGCATACTATGCAGTCTAGCTTAAGATAATGTTTTCAGAAGAGATTGAAGGTGGATTATGGAACTCAAAGGTTACCATGATAAAGATTAAAGAAAAGAATGAGGCCTATTTAAAAGCCACTTTCATGAAGATATTAAAGATGTTACATGCAAAACCCTAGTAGCTGGAGTAATGAATATAGTGCCAAAGAGGATAGTATGCTGGGGCAGATTTAGGAGATCTCCACATTATCTAATAATAGGAAAATACATCATTTATTTATTTATTTAAATTAAAAGAAATTATTATAAACCCTATATAGGATACATTGATACTTCAAAAGCATCTGAAGGAATTTGAGATTATGCAAATATATGTCAATTAAATACTTGGATTACAAATAGTAGCACAAACAATGTAACCCTTGTTGAGTAGAGCAGGAATGAGATAAGCAACAATGAATCCTATGCCTCCTGTCACACACATCTCCTTACCATTCTCTATCATTCTTTATTGAAACACTTCTCCATTTTGGTGGGCTACGTCTAAAAATAAGGTTTCAACGAAGGTTTTAGAGTATGTTTATTAAAATGAAAACTCCATTTTGGCGGGCTACGTGTAAAAATAAGGTTTCAACAAAGGTTTTGGAGTATGTTTATTAAAACGAAAACTCCATTTTGGCGGGATATGCCTAAAAATAAGATTTCAATGAAAGTTTTAGAGTATCTTTATTAAAGTTTTAGAGTATTTTGGCAGGCTATTGATTCTTGATTCCTTAAACGATTTATTCAAATGGATTGCGACTAAATAATTGACTAACTATTTAGTCATTTTTATTTGTGTGACTAAATAATTTTTAGTCAATGACCAAATTAGTCATTTATTTACTCATTTATAGTTGAGTTGCAAAAAAATAGTAGAATTTAGTCATTTTTAGTTGTTGTGACTAAAAGTTTTAGTCATATAGTCATTTATTTGCCAAATTCTACTAGTGGATTTACCAATCGAAGGAACATCTACAAAACCAAACATATCAGAATGAATAAGATCCAATACACCACAAGATTTATGAGAACTTGAGTAAAACTGAACGCGGTTTTGTTTTCCATAAATGCAATGCCCACAAAAATTAAATTCAAGATTACAATCAGACAAACCTTCAACAAGGTTTTTATTTTTCAAGGTCCTTAGACCCTTTTCTCCAATGTGGCCAAGTCTTTGGTGCCATAACATAGTTTTCTCTGTAGGTAACTTTGATTCAGAAGAAAAAACACCCTTGGGTACCCAAAAGCCATGATCATTTGCTGAAAGTGAAACCCTCACTTCTTCCACAGAGTTGCTTTTCATAGAAGTACTATTGCACTCAATAGTGCATGCATCAAGCTTATACAATGTGCCATATCTAACACCTCTAACAATCACCATAGCACCTCTAACCATCTTGCATCCTACATCAGAAAAAAACTACCTGCACACTTGCATCTATTGATTTGCTCATAGATAACAAATTTCATGCTAATCCATGGATATGCAACACACTATTAATCCTTTTAATTCTACCATCAAGAAACTTGATTTTAACTTTACCACATCCAGTAATGTCTAAATGAGAATCATCACCCAAGTACACCTTACCTCCATCAAATTATTCATATTCAAAAAACCAATCTCTATTAAAGGTCATATGAAAAGATGCACCCACGTCAATTAACCATGCATCATTACCTGCATGAGTTACCAAAGTTGTAATGAATGCATCACCATCTTCCTTCTTAGACTCAAAATCAGAATTGAATTTCTTTTTTTTCTTCTTCTTTTCTTCTTTGTAGTCTTTATGAACATGTCCAATCTTACCGTAGTTCCAACAAATAACTTTGGACTTTCCAAGAGACTTAGATCTCCCCTTTGACTTGGATTTTTCATGCTTCTCATTCTTCTTACCTTTTTCCTTAGGTCTTCCAAAAAAATTTAAGGCCCCCTTGGTAGTGATTGATACCTTCCTCCTCATCTCTTTAGAAAGTAAAGAACTCACCACATCTTCAATCTTTAAAATAACAGAAGTATCCAAAAGCTGCCCAATATATTATTTAGAAATTATAAAGATTAAAATATACTTGTAGAGCAAGCTTCCACAAGAGTATCACCACCAGAGATCAAGAGACAACACGACTGCTATCAGACTCTCAAAAAATATCACACTATTGAAACCGTAATACAACACCCTCATAAAATAGGGTTACATTCTAGGGCAAGAGAAGCCAACAAAATATCTACCATTAGATCTAAAACCTAATAACGAATAGTCCAGATTTACAATGTATCATTATTTAATGTATGTCAACCATTTAGGAGTTTTTGTTAACACACTCACATTTCACTTTGTGCTACCAATGTAACAGAAGAAGGCTTAGTTTCTCTAAAAATAACACTTCTAATATGTATTACCTTATGTGCAACAAGATCCCAAAGATTGTATCCTTTCACACTATAACTGTATCCGATGAAGATACATTTCATAGCCTTGTTGTCCAACTTTGTTCGCTTCTCCTTTGGCACATGTGCATATGCCTCACAACCAAAAACTCTAAGATGTTTTAATGAAGACTTACAACCTGACCATGCCTCTATAGGCATCTTATCAACAAGAGCTGATGTAGGAGACCTATTAATCAGGTAACAGGAAGTGGCAATAGCTTCAAACCAAAACCTTTGTTCTAGACCAACACCACTCAACATACTCCTAGCCTTCTCCATCAGTGTCTCATTCATTCTTTCTATAAATCCCTTTTGTTGTGGAGAATATGGAGTTATCTTTTGTCCGTGAATACCAAAATCTTTACATAATCTATCAAAATTGTTAGAGAAAAATTCATCGCCATTATCGGTCCTGAAACATTTTATTTTCTTTCCAGTCTGCAACTAAACCATTGCTTTAAATTCTTTAAATCGACTAAAAACTTCAAATTCACTCTTTAGAAAATATACCCATGTCCTACTATAATCATCAATAAATGAAACATAATATGTGGATTTACCAATTGAAGGAACATCTACAGGACCAAACACATCAGAATGAATAAGATCCAATACACCACAAGATTTATGAGGACTCAAGTAAAATTAAACACGATTTTGTTTTCCATAAATGCAATGCTCACAAAAATTGAATTCAAGATTACAATAAGACAAACCTTCAACAAGGTTTTTATTTTTCAAGGTCCTTAGACCCTTTTCTCCAATGTGGCCAAGTATCTAGTGCCATTTAACATAGTTTTATCTGTAGGTAACTTTGATTTAGAAGAAAGAGCACCCTTGGGTACCCAAAATCCATGACCATCTATTGAAGGTGAAACTCTCACTTCTTCCACAAACTTGCTTTTCATATAAGTAATATTGCACTCAACAGTGCATGCATCAAGATTATACAATGTGCCATATCTGACACCTCTGACAATCACCATAACACCTTTGACCATCTTGCATCCTGCATCAGAAAATACTACCTGCACACCTGCTTCTATTAGTTTGCTCACAGATAACAAATTTCATGCTAATCCATGGATATGAAACACACCATTAATCCTTTTAATTCTACCATTGAAGGAAACTTGATTTTAACTTTTCCACAACCAACAATATCTAAATGAGAATCATCACCCAAGTACACCTTACCTCCATCAAATTCTTCATATTCAAAAAACCAATCTCTATTAAAAGTCATATGGAAAGATTCACCCGAGTCAATTAACCATTCATCATTACATGCACGAGTTGCCAAAGCTACAATGAATGCATCACCATCTTCCTTCTCGGACTCAAAATTAGAATCAAATTTCTTCTTTTTCTTCTTCTTTTCTTCTTTGTAGTCCTTATGAACATGTCCAGGCTTACCGAAGTTCCAACAAATAACTTTGGACTTTCCAAGAGACTTAGATCTCCCCTTGGACTTGGATTTATCACACTTCTCATTCTTCTTTCCTTTTTCCTTAGATCTTCCATGAATATTTAGGGCCTCCTTGGCACTGATGAATACCTTCATCCTCATCTCTTCAGAAAGTAAAGAACTCACCACATCTTCAATCTTTAAAATAATAGAAGTACTCCAAATAGCCATAACAAGAGAATCCCATAAATTAGGCAAAGAATAAAGCAAGATATGACATTTCTTCTCCTCATCCATTTTGACACCAATTGATGCCAATCAAGACACTAACATATTGAATTCTTCCTGGTGGCCTGTGATTCATCCACCCTCTTCTATTCTCAAGGAATACAATTTCTTCCTCAAGGAAATCTTGTTCACTAAATATTTGTCTTGATACATCTCACCATGTTTCTTCCATAGTTTTTGTGTAGAGGTCTCCTCATGGACATTAATTAAAACAATTTTTTCCAAGCAAAGTATTATTAGACCCTTGGCTTTATGGTCCATAACATCATATTGAGTAGCTTGAGTAGGATCTTCAAGCCTTGAAACATTCTCATCAACATCATTCCATAGATCTCGATCTATCAATAGATCCTCCATCTTTAGCTTCCACATCTCAAAATTATTTTCAAAAAATTTCTCCACCTCTATTCTCCTTGATGAATTTTCCATCTGAAAATTCTTGCAACAAGATCACAAAGTGTCTTCTGCACAAGCTCCCACTCAATTTTGGATTAGTTCAAAAACCCCAATAACCCACAACTAAAACCAAAGGCGATCAGGCTCTAATACCACTTGTAAGGAAGCTAAGATAGTGGAAAAACTTCCTACACTAATCTTGAGAGGAGAATAATGCAAAATTTTTACAAATCTTTAATAGTTACAAAAGCTTAAATAAAAATAGGCATAAATATCATGCATACCACTATATAATGATTTACGTGGGGAAAACTCTTTTGGGAGAAAAACCCCACACTCCAAAAGCCTCCCAATATATTATTCAGAAATCACAAAGATTACAATATACTTGTAGAGCAAGCTTCTCAAAGGAGTATCACCACTAGAGATCAACAAACAACATGGCCACTATCAGACTCTCTAAAAATATCACACTACCGCAACTGTAATATGACACCCTCATAAAATAGGGTTGCATTCTAGGGAAAGACATGCCAATAAAATATCTACCATTAGATCTAAAACCTAATATCGAACAATCTAGATTTACAATGTATCATTATTTAATGTATGTCGACCATTTAGGAGTTTTTGTTAACACACTCACATTTCGTTCTGTGTAGTGACCCTCCTGATGACATTTCTATTTTAGTTGTTTTGAGATACTGTTAGTAGTTAGACGTTTGAGATTATGTTGTTTCGATGCTTTATGTCATAGTTTACATGATCAGTTGTGAAACTCAATTGATGATACACTTTACCCTATGATGTGATGTTTATTTTTATGAGATGACATTATTATGATGATGATCTATGATACTCTGTTGTATACATGATGATATTATGATGTGGTTTATGTTAGATGTATGTTTACATCAGTTGGTGAAGGAGACGGTTTAGCAGTACTCATCCGTGAGTGCCCTCCTACATTGTGATTCTTCTTCACAGTGTGTTTTCGTATGTAAATATGTTGTTCATTTGACTGTACAGTGTTTTGTAGCTTTCAGGTACAAGCATCGACTCCACCTGCTTGTCAGGTCTGAGCGTGCCAAGGCCCAACGAGATCGTTGAAGGGAGATAGACTTGTCCTCTGTCATGAACCATTGTTATGAAAAGAACGAGTATCTGTCGTCACCCTTATGTTATGTTGTCATTCGTTTGTCGTGTGTTCGTAGTTGTCACGTCTTGTTGTGTTGCTATGTAATGTTAAGTTAATGGTTAATTGAAATATTTAAGTCGAAAAAGTTATTTTTAGATTATTAAGGAATTGAAAGTGAAACATTAAAATATATTATTTGCAAAAGTTAATTATTTGTAATTGATTTAATTATGCAAGTTGATGTTTTCAAAAATTGAACAGTCAATTGTGATTTAGTTCCAAAATATCTTTCTTAAAGACTGTTTTCGAAAATCTAACTGGTGGTTGATGTGCATGTAAGACGATGAGTTAAAGTTTTGTTCGCTTTGGAAATTGGAAAAAAAGTATATTATAGGAAAGATCATTCATTATTGAGGGGGGCTGATTTTCGAAAAAGAAAAATATTGCTTTGCATGGGAAAAATATTCTCTTTGTAATTTGTTTGCTAGGATTTTGATTGGGGAAGCTGAAAATTGTTGGTTGGAGACGGTGATCACATTGTGAAGAATTTAAGGATTGTTTTGCATGGGAAAAATATTCTCTTTGTAATTTGTTTGCTAGGATTTTGATTGGGGAAGCTGAAAATTGTTGGTTCGGTGATCACATTGTGAAGAATTTAAGGATTGTTTTGCTGAGAATTACGCTTTGTTGTTTTTTCATTTTTGAGAAAGCGTTCACAGGTTTTCTTCTTTTAGATTTTTAAATTGGTTTTAATGAAATCTTGCTGAAAAACTCTGTCTGCGATATTTGTAAAAATCTGGCTTGAAAACCTGCATGCACCACAAAAAACTAAAATATTTATGTCAAACTATCGAAAATTGTAGCAAGATAGATAAGAAAATGAAAACATTATTACCAATATTGATTGATCTGATACGAAATAAAAGATAGAAGGAAACTTTGCAGAATAGCTTTGGAATTATGTACTCTTCTGGAAACTTTGTGGATTTATTGTGTTTGTGATATCACCCGGTATTGGTGGATCATGTAAGGCACCTTTTATTTTTGTGTGCACCTGTTTAAGCTTCGTCTTGCCAACTTCCCTGTTCTTAAAGTTGGGTGTTTCCTCTTGTTAGTCCCCTGGTAAATATTGTCATACAAACTGTCCTTCACGGATTGGCTTTATTTCTAGCTCAATGTTATCTTACACAGATACCAATTATCTCTCGCTCTATCACGGTCGATAGTTATTGTTCTGTGAAAACTTTGGTAATCTGGAATCAACTGCATGCTTTAGATCCTAACATATCTTTTAGCGCGTATCCTTGATATAGGATCTGGCTTAGCTTCTCTACCGATAGCAGATGTTATCATTCAGACTTTTGGTTTTCTCAGCATGTTGAAACTAGAATGAATCTGGCGCATGCTTGTTTCTTTGAATTCGTGGGGTTGTGTGCATTAAGGTCGCCGACGGAATGTACCTTATGATCTTACAATCGCTTGCATATACCAATTTAGCTTGCTTTTCGTCGGTTCTTCATTTGAATTCGTATTGCTCTGGTAATTTTGTTATTTCCTTTGCCACTTTGAGAATTCAGGTGGTCTTCTTACGTTTCCAGAGTCTAATCTAAGCTGAGGAATGCGGGGTTGCATTTCTCTTAATGATTCTGAACAGTCTAACCTCTTCTTGGGATGAATCACCATTTTTCCATGAAGGAATATGTTTACTTCCTTTGTGAATGTCTTGAAGTGCTTGTGCCGACCTGTGTATTCCTTGCATGCTGAAAGCAATTGGTCCGTGAAGTTGACTATAGTATTTTGGAGTCGGTGCAGCAATAGGAAGTTGTCTAAAATCATATGGGATAGAAGTATTGTTTGTAACTAATGGATATCACGACAGTAACCTTGTAGTGTAAGCTGACTTCTAGTTGTGTGTCGACTTCCCCATCGTTTGTTTGATGAATCAGTCTTTCTCTCTCTGCCGCGCCCTTGCTGGATGTATTCTCTAGGAATTTCCTAGTCTTGTGAAGTTATTTTATCTTTCTTTGCTCATCGGTATACTTATGATCTGACGGTGTAAAAATCCTGTTCTACATTCTTCCTATTTTTGCATAGTAGAACAGACAGAGTTTCATTTATCTCAGTTACCGGATCGACTTGGTGATTGTTGTTTCATTCCTCGTTTAAGTTTTGATTAATGGTGAAGGTTGGCGTGTCTCCGTTTTGTGCTGCTCCTCTTGCATGCTATATAAATCTTTCACTTCTAATTTGTAGTCGCGGACCTTGAAGTTAACTGTCCTGCCAAACTGAAGTTCTATATACCGTTGTATTATCATCAATCTGAAGTTTACCACAATGTGAGAATCCGACTCATTGTCGTAATGTAGTCATTGTTCTTTTGATGTTAAGTCATTTACGTAGATTGGGGATTCGTGACTTATCTAAAATGATAACAATGTGAAAAGTGTAGTCTTAAAAGATATTGTTTTAGATGATATTATCACTTAAAAATAATAACAATAATAATGCTTGCTAATATTATTCTTGAACATTCGTGTAATGGTGTTGATTGTATATTTGGATTTAAGTAATTTAACTTTATAGTTCTAATTTGTATTTATGAAATGTTTATGAATTTCAATACGTAAAACAAGTATATGTATTATGTTATTGATTTCATTTATGATTATTTTTAAATATTGACATGAGTATATAGGCATTTATGTATTTTATTTTAAGTCCATCCTTTAGTTTGTGAAATGACTTTTAAATTAAAAAAAAAAAAAAACATATGTATTGCTAAATTTAGATTGAGCAGTAAAACTTACAAAAGGATTGAACTATAGTTTATATTTTTAGGTAACGTAAGTGTAGTTACTGAAGATATAAACATAGATAGATTTGATAATAAACCAATATGATTATATAGTAAATTAGTTAATATTTGATTAAACTTTCAATCAATGTTATTGACACTTGGAGAATTTGTATTTTCTTTTAATTGTGTTCCTCTTCACTATTTAGTGATCTATTAGTTTAAATACTTATACATTGCTAAGAGTAGAATGATAAATGTCTTATTTATTTCAATGAATAAATATGTATGGTAATTACGGTATGAATTCTTTGTATCCTTATATGATAGGAAAGTTGGAATGGAAACTAGTAATTTTTATCTGATGGTATTTCTATCTTGGGTCTATTCTTACTCCATGTTTTGGAAGTATGTTGTAATGTGTATTGTCTTCCAGAGGCTTGTATATCCGATTTGTCCTGGAGATTCATGGATAGATAATTGTGGTTGTACTTTATATTACTTCAATGTAGGAACGCGATCCATGCACGTTATGCCTATGTGATATTATTTTTGGGCAATTTGTAATGCATGTTATGGGAGTACGCTTTTGTGGAAGTTCCGCCATGCATGTTATGTCAGTTAATGTTATTGTATTGCTCATCTGATTTTAAGTCCTTGTGTAAAAGAGTTCATGTTGCAAGCATGATGTTTATTGTTTTAGTCTTTGCGAAAAGTTGTACCTTAGGAGGAGTGGCTTCCGATAGGGGCCGGACCCGGAAGAGGTTGTATGGGTAACCTTTTGGAAGTTGGTAACTAAGTGATAATCTCAATAATTTATAGGGGTTGTGTAGTTTAATTTAACTATACAGATAATATTGCCTCGCCTTGTTCTTTAGCGCTTGTTTAGGTTAAAGTAGGTTGAGAAGGCCTAGAATGGAAACTTGAACACTTCGTCTTCTCAAGAAGTGATTTAAGGCCACATAGTTCGTATAGGGGCCGAAAGTCGTAAGAGGTTGCCAGGGTAACTCTGGTAGAGGGCCGGTAACCTAGGAAGGCTATCCAGGGTAACCTATTGCGTTCATGTGATGACACTCTTGTCCTAGTACACTTGATCATTCTCTTGTGATTGTGAGTCACCTCTGGGAGTATGT
This sequence comes from Sequoiadendron giganteum, assembly GCA_007115665.2. Classification (NCBI taxonomy): domain Eukaryota; kingdom Viridiplantae; phylum Streptophyta; class Pinopsida; order Cupressales; family Cupressaceae; genus Sequoiadendron; species Sequoiadendron giganteum. Next base: position 630,499,313 of record CM021104.1, read on the forward strand.
CAGTTATCTTGCTATTGTGTTGTCATGTCTGTCGACCATGTGTTGCTTGATGTTTATCTTATTGTCCGTTATGACTTGAGGACCTGTTCTATCTCCTAGCACGGGGGGTGGGCTTTCGAGTTCCACACGGTTGGGAGGAGCATGGCACATCTTCCATTGGGTCCCCTGCAGGTGATTTTGTTCGTGACATGTTTGTTTTTGGCAGGTTCCTGATCACACATCGTTTACGGAGTTGCTCTTCGGGCGAGTTCGTGGACGTGGTCGTCATTCTATACTTGATCATATTCTTCATTATATTCACTCATGTTGTTACATGAGGTTTCCTTGTAGTGATACTTGTATCGTTCTGAGATTTGTCACAATCTCACTTCTTGTTATGTAACTTTTGATGTAATGATTTTGGACATGACTATTCTCATGGATATATATATTTATATTTGGTTCTTGATTTGTTATATGTTTAATTACTTTAGTAGCGTAGTTGTGGAACCCTAAAGCATTTATGTTAAACTATTGTCATATGATGTGGTTATATGTTTTTAAAAGAAAAAATTATTCTGTTATTTGAGTTGTGACATAACATTTTTCGGGTTCCACAACGGGGCGTTACACTCTATGCTACCAATGTATACACCTATCGTTGTAACTAGGATATATATACATCCAACAATAAACCTTATATAATTACAAGGTTGGGACACATTTTCCCAATAATATTGAGGTTGTTGTTGATGTTGTTGGGGAGTTTGATATTCACTAGGATTGAATAAGTGACTAGGAATTCCAAATGGAGATTTGGACATTCCCATGGACATTGTGACATTTGAATTACTAAGATTATTTTCTATGGTATTCTTGAGTTGTGATGTATTATAAGAGGCATAGAACTATGATGACCTCATAAAAGGTGAGATGTAAGTGAAGGTAATTTGGTTATGTGATATGATAGGATATTATTTCAAGATGGATGTGAGAGAGCCATGTTAGATAGATTTGGATAAAATTTGATATTGATGTTGATTTTGTTTGATTTGGTGGAAGATATGAAAACCTCTAAAAGCCAAGAATAACCTAGATCTCACTTTTATAAGTGATAATAATGATATTTTCTTGTGCTATATTAATGATTCCAAGTAAAAGGATGATGGTGAGTTCACTAACTTAGAAGTATACAAAGACTACTAAGCTAGTTTTCTCATAAATATTGATGCTAATTCAACTATTTACTTGAAAAAGGACATTTTTCCAAGCAAAAGCTAAACTAATAGATGGGATGGGAGATCTAAAAAAGACTATGACCAATAATGGTTGCTGATAAATTATTTTTATTTATTGTTGGTGATATTGTTGTTTGTCCAAAAGCTAAAGAAAGTGATTTTAAAAGTCCAAGATTAAAAGTGATATGAAATGAGAATGCAAGTTTAGTTTACTAGGTGGATGATGAATCATGATTGAAGGTCTATTGTGTTACAAGTCTCAGGTCCTAGATTCATTTGCTATTGAATTTTGGAAAGTAAAATTTTAAGGATTCTAGAAAATTTATTTGACACTCAAAAGTGTTACTATTTTTTCAATTGTGTTAGGGTAGATTTAAAACGTGTCACAATAAGTTGAAAGTGTTGCACTTATTTTATAAGATTCAACAAGATAGGAACAAAGGTGTTGAGCTATGGAAAAACTATCACTAGGTAAATCAAAGGCATCAATTTATGTCAAAAGCATCACTGTGTAAAAGTTAGGGTTTTAGAATGATAGAGGATAACTTGGACCAAATATATTGAGTTAGGAAAAGGTGTTAATATATAGATCAAATGCATCGAAAGGAAAATTAGAAGAGTTGTAGGATATTGAATGTGTCACTGTGACTAAAAAGGCATCACTATAACTTCAGATGCTCAATTTTGAGATTGAACCTGAAACATTTCTAGGGTTTGACTAATTTGACTAGTTTGAATGTTTGATTTCAAGTTTTTTAGACTAAAAAGAGATATTAAACAACAAATAATAGCATGTAAAATTGAATCCAAGGTAAGGTATGCTAATTAGTGAGTATTTTCAATGAAAAGCATGTGATGTATGGCATTCATATGTCTTTACAATGAAAAAACACCAAGAAGTACATCCTAGCTACTATGTATTGAAGGACAAGGCTCTAACAAGGAATAATTATCACCTCAACAAGAGATGAGAACATGGTGCGTAACTTTGGGCATGATATTATACCTTAAACCACACTAAACCAACGATTGAAGGTTTTAAATACTTCTAAAAGAAAAGGTTCATGTGGATTTCATGAATAGTGAGCCCATTTGAGGATTCCTAAGATTAGGAGGGTCTCTCCTTCTTTCTTCACCTATACACATCTTGGCGGACCAAGGGTTGCGAGGCTTGGATTTATGATACTGGGTACACCTTGGGGTACAAATTTAATTCTCCCCCATTTATATACCCTACTGGTAAATGTGGTTGAGGTCATCCTTGAGGTGATGAAATACCTAAGCAAGCCTCCTACTAAATTAAAAGGAATATATTAGGGTTTTTGATTCTCAAGATCACACAAAGCATAAGAGAAGAGCATACATTGCTAGTACTCCTCAGGTATGCATAACATGTGCAAGCTAATAGTGTTTTTGATCTCCAAGATTGCACAAAGTGCAAGGAGAGAGCATACACACTAAAAGCCTACCAATTAGCATGGCAAAAAAATCTTTGATTAAAACTCAATTTCAAATGTGAGCTAATCTAGAAATCAAAGCATTTAAAATTATTGGCTCTACATTAGATTTATTAGTAGTTTGTTTTATTCAAGTCTTCTCCCAATGATCACTAAGGCTGTACAGATATGTTAGTTGTAACGCCCCGCCACGTAACCCTAGAGGAAGATGCAACTACAATGAAAGCATAACAATTTTTTTTTAAAATGCAATTAATAACAAGTAAAGTGAACTACACTAATGGACACATCCTCTAAGGTATGCGTCAATGCTTACAATGAATCCCATAACATAAAACAATAAGCTAATCCATAGCATGTATAATAATACCTCATGAAATTAAGAACATACATCCAAAGCATTAAATTACATCTCATAAGATAAAAGTACATAAAATATCTATAGATTGCATTCATTCCAAATAATATTTACAAAACTCATTTCCAGAATGAGGAAGATCATATAATAATGTTACAATTAAAATAATCCTCCTCGAATATAGATGAGGAGTAATGCATATACAAGAATCCAACTGATACAAAATAACATAAGAGATGGAACATAATATCTGGCACACACGAGCTCCCCAATCTGGAAGATCCTGTCATCACGAACATAAAGTGGGAACCCAACGGTGAAAGGTGCATGTTCCACCCAACCAAGTGGTACCCGAAGGCCCACCCCCTGTGCTAGGAGATAGTAACAAGGCTTCCTAGACAAAACCAACAACCTCTAGACACAGGCTATCACATAACTGATCTAATCAAATAACAAGTACAATACTAACATAAGGGTTACATTGCTTCCAGAGTTAAATAATCAAATATATCACTGAACCAAACAAACTACTGTCATAGGAGGAGTGTCATCACAAAGCTACATGGGTTACCCTAGTGAATCTTCCTAGGCCTTGACCCCCATCTTGGGTTACCCTGGTAGCCTCTTACGACCCCCGACCCCACATGCAAACTGATGCAAAATCAATTATATTTCAAAGAGACAAGATATTGATCTTGCCATTCCATGCCTTCTCATCTCATCCCAAGTCTAAACAAGCTCTTGAGCCCATGAGCGAGGCACAATTATTCTTGTTAAGTGTTAAACGCTACCCTTTCCCCTAATACATTTATTTTCATTTTCACTGGATTAACTAACTCTCACATGAGTTACCCAGGCACCACTTTATGTGTCGACCCCCATTGAAAGCCACTCCCCTATAGACAACACATGGATCTAATCCATAACCTAAGGGTAAACTAGTGCACACATATGGATAATAATTCCCAATCCAAAATATAAAAGGCAACACATCCCCATTTGTGGTAACTAGGTGATTAACTGAATACAACTAAGTGCACTACCCAAGGAAAATCAAAGGGCTGAACCATAAAATGCAACAACCCCAAACAATAATACTACATCTAGAAGACTTACAAAATAACAACTAACACTTCCAACCAATTTCCCCCAAAAACGTGAATAGAAGAAATCACTTTTAAAAGGAAATTTAGGTAGGAAATAAATCTACAATTAGGATTTCCTAAATCCAATTTCCCTTTAATAAAATACATTAATACATTGCCCAAATAGACTAACTTAACAAAATTTCATTTATAGACCATAGAGGAAATCAAATCTATCTGTTAATTTCAATTTCTCAATTACTTTTAAATAAAAATATCAATTTCTTCTTCATAATCATTTCATTTAAAAAAAATCAATTGAATTGTGCATATGCATGCACCTAACATAATATTCATTTAAAATATATAAAAATTTATTATATATATATATACAATTATTTTATATATTTAAATAAATATATATTTAAAAATATTTTAAACCAATTACAACTTCCAAACAAAAATAAATTAGACAAATATATATATATAAGCATATATACACACATATATATATATTAATATATATTTACATGTATATATATCATGCATATATAAAAATAAACATATATATAATATATTTTATATATTACAAAAAACCACATTATATTTTGCAAAGGCAAACGAAATTTTCTTAAAACTCAGCGGTAGTATTCGCATAGATTTTTTTTGGGTGGCGGGGGGGGGGTGGGGGGCGTGGCTATGCCTCCACACAACCGAACCCCCATGTATACATGGGTGACCATGGAGGGGGCAGCACTGACGCTGCCTCCCCACGTCGCCTCCCAATGGGGGGTGGCTGTGGGGAGAGCCCAACCTCCCCCATCCTTATTTAAAAACCAATGAAATTTCAGGCATTAAAATTTTCAACATAAGAATATCTAGAGTCGCTGTACGGATATAAACACAGCTTTTCACAATATAATTTCATAGGAAACTTAAAAAATAATATAAATTTGTATTTATATATATATGTATATGTATATACATTTCAATATATATAAATTTATTAAAACAATTACTCCAGTCGGGCAATTAATTTTCACAAAATATTCTATAGGAAGGGATTTACAAATTTTTTCCAGAAAAGCCAACTTTTACAAAAAAATTCTACAGAAAGATGTTTTCCAACTTTTACCAGAGGTTTTCAAATTTCTTCCAGAGGTTTTCTACAAAATTTCACAAGAAGATTTAAATCCATTTCAACAAATTTTTCCAAAACTTCCACTATTTTCTTCTGGGAATTTCTACTGTTTAAAAAAACAATTCCTACAGAAGTTTTCAAAGCTTTCCCGACAATTTTATAATTTCAAAACAAATAAAAACTTAAAACAAATTCTATAGAAGCTTTTACGGTAAATTCTAGACACGACAATCTTTAGAATTTTACAAAATAAAATAAAGCTTCTAAGCAAATATTTTTTTTCCTTTACAGGCAATCTTTTCCAGAACAACAATTTACTCTAATAACTTTTCCAATTTGAAATTAAAGAAAACAATTAGGGAACCTGATTCCAAACGCTTGAGGAAATGAAGATTGAAGTAGAGCTTCTTCCAATTAACCAATGCTTCTTCCAACCAAAAAAATAAGTTTCTTCCCCAAATAATCACTTTTCCAGAAAGAGCAAAACAAAGCCAGAGCCAAAGTTTTTTCGTGAGATTATCCTTCCCCAAATTTTCAACAACCAATTTTAATTTTTAACAACCTCCCCAAAATATCTTCTCTCCTTCCGTGAAGTAGCCTCTTTCTTCTTTTAGTTAAAACAAATATTCTCTCCGTGAAATAATTTCCCAACAACCGTGTTTAAAATTTCCCAACACATGTCAAAAATTAAATATCTTCTCAACCAATTCACAGATAATCCCTCCAGATATTTTCTAGATATTTATGCCTTTTAATAATTCAAAATCACATAGTATTTATCTAATTTAAATTTAATCTAATTAATTTAATTACTTTTTAAAATAAATTTAAATCATTTTACAAAATAAATTAAATTTAATTAATTAAATTAAATACAAAGCTTCTAACACAATAATCAAGATTAATTAAATATTCACTCAAAACATTTTAAGAATTAATTTTCCACAAACATACCTTGCAACATAAATAAACAACAAGGCAAAAAGGGAAAACATGACAACTAAGCATACTGAAATCAAGACTGACGACACACTGTGATAAGGGTTGTGGTTTGACAAGGGAGCCCAATTACTATCTCCTAATCAACTAACTGTTGGGCAATGGACACACTCAAACTTGTGAATCCAGGTGGAGTCGATATCCTATACTTGAAATCCTACAATCAAAGTATATGTCAAACATGTATATATATCATAATCAATCACACCGTGAAGAGAGAATCACAGAATCACGAAATCATGGGACGCTCGCAAGTGAGTGATGCAATCCTGTTCCCTTCACTAATACAATGTCACATCAAACTGATGAATCTAAACAACAATTATCTACAGATGAGCATATAACAATATCCACTCAAATAAACAACTATGCTAATCAGAAAGCATGTCATAAACAATAAACATCCATATAGTGTACCAACACATCATAAAATAAAAACAAACATCGCTCCAATGTCAGCGATCAAATAACAATATAGTATCAAGGTCTAACAAAGTAAAGGTACTGTCAAAAAATATAAGCATAACAAAGAAACACACTGTCTGAACATATGGGAAAAATGGAGGGGTGCTACATTAGTTCCAAGAAACAAAGAAAATGTTAGGGTTAGAGCAAACATCCAAGAAACTAAATCAAATATGTCATTGGAAAAATCAAATGTCGTTATAACTTTCAGATGCATCACTTTATCTTCAATTGCATCAACGTGAATATCAATTGCATCGTTGTATTTATCAAACACATCACTATAGAATTAGATGCATCGATCTGTGTCACTATAATTTGCAGATGCATCACTGTAAATCTAGAAACTTGTAAGCCAAAGAGATCAGATATGTCGAATTAACTTGCAAAAGTGTCATTGTAAGTTTTAATAGTGTTGTCATATTATCAAAGGTGTCGATATGTATTTCAAAATACATTGATCTGACTCAATTGCATCATTGTAACCTATAGCTTCAATGAAACTCAATTTGATGTCAGATCAGGGATGTGGGTCCCACCGGGTGTGCCAAAATGTGAACAAGTGTAAATGGAAATCAATCAAAAGAGGCCAATTAACAATAGGGTTAGATCACACCACAAAACCAATACCCAATTGATCAAATTAAACCCATTATGAATGAAGTGACAAGATAAAATCAAATGAAATGTAAAAGAAACAAGAGAATAAACCAAATTAAGCCCTACTTTTATCTCACCCAAGATGCAAGTCCTTACTAGACGTTGTTGAAATTGGGAGAACTATGCTTTGATATGTTAAATTGCTCATACTTAGCATAAACCCAATTGTGAAAAAGCTTAAAAGATTGATGTATTTGCTTGAATTTCTTTAATGAAGATCAATTTGCAAATGAGAGAGGTGTCATTAATGAGGGATGATGGCTTCTTTTATAGATTCAAATATTTTTGATCAATGGTTGAGATTGAAAGTTGAAATCAATAGTGGAGAGTGATTGAAGGGTGGAGAGGCCATGCATGAAGAGGAAAGGTTCAATTAACTAAGCTCTTCCCTAAATTTTAGGAAGATATTTTGAGATATTTTCAAATTTAAATTTGAATATGAATTTGAAAATGAAATATTCTATTTGGAGGGAATGTGCAACTTGGAAGAAAATTAGCTAATTAAATAATTGGGAAATTTAATTTAATTATGTGGATGGGAAGAAATAATTATATCTAATTAGGTGGATACGAGTAAAATTAGAAATTAATTAAATAATCAAAATTATTTAATTAAAGTGGAATATAGAAATTATTTGAAAATTAATTAAATAATTAAAAATTATTTAATTATGGCGATGGAGGGAAAAATGATGAATTAAATAAATAATCAAATTATTTAATTAATAGAGGAAAATAGTTAGGTTAATCAAATAATTGGAGTTTATTTAATTAAAAAGTGATGAAATAGGGTGATGAGCGATAATGACTGAAAATGATGAATTAGGAGGATTCTTGATGCACTAGACATTTTTAGGTGTCTACAATTCTATTTATTTTTCTAAGAGAGGGGTGTTTGGATTTGGTTCTCTATTATTTGTAGGCAAAGACACATTTTAATAACTTTTGCCATTTTTACTCCACAAATTTGCATTGTATGAACTTCCAGTTCTACAAAAAAAATTATGGACAAAAACCCATAGATGTATGGTGTCTTGTGAAAAATAATACCTATGAGGTTTAGGAGTTGGAGGATGAAAACCCTTTGATTTAGACGGGTGTTCTATCTAGGGAGTGCAAATGAGCTTGGCAGGTTATCACAATTCAATTAGTGGTGTTGTGTATGTGTCGTTTGCAAGTTTTTAGAATGTTGTTTGTTCTTAGTTTCTATAGGTGGTTTTTTAATATTTGAAATGGTTTTTTTTTATATTACATGTATTTTTATCATGCCCAAGTGCTAAATAAATTATCTCTCAAGTTGGGTATTGTTTGGTAGTGTTGTGGGTGAAATATCAAATTTGTATGTTTTCCTTTTGAGAAAGTTTGTATTGTTGTTATTTCTGAAGTTTTGTATCTTTTATGATGGATTCCTCCTATTTTTTCATGTATTATGGATTAGTTCTAATTTTTTTAGATACTTTTGGTTCCTTTTGGGTGAAAGCCAATAATTTGTATTGTTGAAATAATCATTATTTTATGTACTCAATTTCTATAGAAGTTGTTTATGTTCAATATTTTTTGTTGCTATTTCTATTGTTTTTTATAAGGAAAATAAGGTTTTGAAGGGACCCCAAAACCCATTACAATGGAGGAAATCTGAAAAAGACTAAAACAATATAACCAACAGCCCAAAAAACCAAAAAGCTGACACAAAAGAAAAAACTAGTAAACCCGTCAACAACCCAACTGCAAAACATCAACAACATAGCTAATCAAGCAAAAGCAATAGCAAAGCTACAAAATATTTTTAAGAACATTGGTTGAGGCCATATTTTCCTTAATGACCTCCTCATGAATATCAACCACATCCTTGAGCTCCTCAATTGAGATAGCAACCCATTTCTTGGTCTTGCTCCTCGTTCTGAAACACTGGCCAACATCCAAAAACTTCTCCAACTCAGGGCCAATTTCCTCAATACTCTCTTCTAGATTGAAGCGATTAACATCCTCAATAGCCTTCTCATGATCACCTAGATCCAATGACTTACCAGTCAATTTTATAGTTTTCTCATTTAAAACGAAAAAATCCAAGAAGTAGCAGTAGACTTCAAGGAATTGTTGCTAATCTTAACAATAGTCTTCAAATCATTAGAGAGCTTACTAATTTTTTCATCCATATTAACCAACCTCTCCTCCATAGTCTTTTGGACCACCATTTCTAGGGAAGTAATTCTCTCCTCATGAGTTTTACCAACATGATCAGCATCAACAACAAGTCTATCCAACAGAACATTCATAGACTTAACCTTACCTTTGATCGACTATTCCTTCTGATTGCTAGGCACAAGAGCAACAAACACATCTTGCCAATTTTTAAAGATATTTATAATGTTATTTTTACTATTATAAATATTTATATTCATGTAAAAATTGGATTCATAACATAAATATAAGTTACAAAAGTTTTTTGGACCATTTGGTGTTATTGTAGTAACGACTAGCTTGCCAGTTTTTCCTAATTTTGTGTAGAGTGTTTTTTTATGGTGAAAAATAATTTCATGTAGGTTTGATCATCATATCATTCTTTAATTTATGTTGTTACAAATAATTTGATAAAATATTCTATTTGGGATATGTGTGTGTGGAATGGGATAATTTCTCTTCCATTATCAATTAGTTAAAAAGGGGACATGAAATTGATCGCTATATTGAACTAGCATGAATACTAGAGACCAAATCATAAATAAATGTTTAGTATGATTTTCTTGGGTGATAGTCATGTACTAATAGAAAATTACATTAGAATATGATAATTCATTTCATAATGTATGAATAAAATCATAATTCTATTTTGGTAAAAGGCAATATGCCTAGATATATATTTATAAAAGAGGTACAAAGCATATGTTTGATATTTTTTGACTTTCATCAGTCAAATTTAACCCTTGTCTCCCCCTATCATTACTAGAAAAAATAACTATAACTGATTTTGATCTATACACCTAGCATAACCCAACATATTACATATCATTTCCTCAAAATTCTTAGCATGACACCCATATTTTGTAAAAAATATAACATTTCAAAATATCAATCTGCCATCTGATCCACTGGCACATCATTCTCATCCTAGTGCTTGTCCAAGTTGCCCATTATAAGTTGAGCAGATGGAATTATATTGAGGTTGGGGTCCATATTGTTTGCAAGAAAAGCATGAACATCCTCCCAGCTTTGTGAAACATCAACACCTTGATACAAGACCTGTGGTTCAACATTTATTTTTTAAATTCTTTGCAAAGCAACACCATGTATATCAACACCTTCAAAAGCAGTAGCACCCTACATATGATTCAAATTATACCCATCATTAAGGTTAGAGATCAAGGATGGTAGCAAAGGAAAATATAAAATTAAAATGATTTGAAAAATTTGTTAATTCACCCATAATTTAGCATCCTAGATGTACAATACTAATACCTATTTTTCTTTTAAGAGGTTAATGATGAAACTAGTGTATATGCTTTGCAAATTTGGATTTTATGTGTCTACTATGTATCACACTAAAATGAAATTTAATTGGATGGTTTTTATTAATTGTCCTTCTTATAGTTCCCATAGGAAATATTCTTTATTGAGAAATCAAACCACAATCTCATTTGAATTCAATTCTTTAGTCAGAATAACATCTCAATCTCATATATTGTGTATTGAATAGTAAACCACATCATTTTCATATGATTTGAATTACAAACTAACAACTTACCACAATCTAGTATATCATAGCATTAACATTGACAAGGGAAAATGGTGTTCAAGAAGACAAAGAGGATAAATTCTAATTAAATATTGCACCAATATTTAAACAAAAAATTATTTATTAATACAATTGGTTCAAACACGAAGAACAATATTATAAATTTTAAGCAGGGTTGGAAGACTATAACCCCCGAAATAATACATATTTACTAATAAAATTGACACCAAATAATTACCACAACTATCATTTCTATAATAAATAATGTTAAATTTAGATGTTAGAGATGTAGTTTATAGATTTCACATTTAACACATGAAAGCTTACTAATATAGTTGGTACATTAATATTGCTATAGGTTTATCATGACTAAAGTTTAACAAGAAACTCCATTTATTATCTAATGTAGTATAGTTATTGATGATCTAGTTTTGTGTCTAAATGATCCCTAAGAATTGAGATGTATTTAAATTCTTCAAATTTTATGATTTTAATTTTGTTGAGAATATTCTAGTGGTTGACACTATTTTCCTTGGTTATTTAGAAGTCATTGATGTCAACATTACAAATTATAAATGTAAGGTATGTGTCTACTTTTTTAACATTATTCTGTTACAAATGGTTATCCATACTAATGGATAGTTTCCTTCAAAATTTGTAATTATTTTCTTTTAACAAGAAGTCTACAACTAGATGCATCAACCTATGTTTATTTGTGAAATAACAAATCTTTAATAACAATTGAAATATTTGATTCTATCAGACCATAATGGTCAAACTCATGGATTGAAACTAGATATTAATGAATTAAACCACATTTATAAAGTGGTACAAAGAATGATGAATGATTCTTTTTTAATTTTTAAAAAATTTGAGAGTTGTCAAGTCTAGACATCAAAAAAATATTATAGATTTATAGGGTCAATGACAATGAAGAAAAAAAGAATAATGATTACATTTATCAAAATAATCATCAAAATATTGCCATAAGTATTTCACTTACAATACTCCACTCAACATGATTTATTGAAACATAAAAATAAAAGAAACATTAAGAATTTGATGGAGTTGGGTTCTCTTGGGAGTTCTCTAGATTTCAAAGTATGCTTTTGATTATGTATTGTTAGGAAACAATGTAGTTGATGAGTCTACTTCCACCAACACAACTTTATTCACAATGAGATTACTCCTAGATATTCATAACATAGACACATTTTCCATGAGTAATAGTGATGATCTTTTTAAGGCAACATGGTGAGAAAAGTTAGGCATCCTTAGGACTAAATTTTATTTCTATTATTTATTTATTTAGTTTAGTTTTATTTTATTTTGCAAATCTTAGCAATTTTGAGTCACATCCACCATATATCAGCCAATATCTAGGCCATTCAAATTTAGTTGTTACTATAGTTCCTATTTATAAAGTATGTAAAACATGAAGGTATGAATCAAAGGTGATATTTTTTAGTCCATTTTTTGGTATTTGGAAGATGATTACTTACATGTAATTAATTCATACGAATCAAGTATGGAAGTTGATGCACCTCGATCACCAAACTCTTCAAGCAATACATTAAACAATGTAATTAACCAAATAATGAATTATAATTCAAAGGATACTACACTACCTCAAAAATGTAGGACTCCTTAATAGGATTTTGATCTATTTTTATTGAAGTTCAAATCCAATATCTAATTTTTTTAGGGAATCTATTTAAAGAGGTTATGCTAAACAACTTTTTATTGAAATTTCCTCACATATTGTAATAGCGAAGACAAGTTTGTATTTATCTAAGTATCCAAGTGGGAAGATTTTGATATTAGAGATATTTTAATCAATTTATGTTGAATGGCCAATTCAAATAGGCATGAATATCTCTCCTAGCAATTATCTAATAGGATGTTGAAGTAATGTTGTCTTATAAAAAATAGGGTAATGGTTTAGTAAGGAATGGCCAATCCAAACAGCTATGGATTTCTCTGCTAATAGCTAGAGTTGGATGCTCAATTTATGATAAAAATGAGAAACATATAATATTTTGAATAGGCAAGATTTCTCTAATTTAAAAATTACAAACATGGGCTACCTTATGATATTAAAGCCTTGGTTCAAGGATAATTTCAGTGTGGCTAGTGTGAAAGATTGATCTCTTTCAAACAAGCTATGTACATCAACACCAATAGCAAATAGGGCGACAATAAAATTTTAAAAATGTTGAATCATGATAGATTGTAACAATCCTATATAGTACAAGTATCTCCTTTTGTTATAAGAAACAAGGTATTTTAGGGTATATTAATGGTAATGTTAACAATGAAATTTAAGTTGTTAGATGTGAAAATACAACTAAGTCTAACAACATGGTCATGGTGAAATTTAACTTGCTTTGTCATGGATATATTGGTTACTACATGGAACATAATTATGTTATAAAGCATATCAATAAGTATAATTGAATCTTTATCTAAAAATCTAAATTGACTTATCATTTCATCTAATACATTTAAAGTTATAATTCGTATAAAAATAAATAATTATTTAAATATAATTGTTTATATAAATATCAATATAGATATTTAAAATATATCTATATTTCAACACAACTCTATTACATTTATTACCAAGATAATAATTTTTTAGATAAATGAATATATTTAATATATCTATATTAATTTATTTGTTCACCGAAAGTCATTGAAATTACATTCACTATAAATATCACATCCCAACTATATTAAGTAATATATTCGTTATAATTATATATTCGTTATTAAGAAAATTGAAAAAAAATGATGCACTAGATAAAATAATCTATATGAAGATGGTACAGTTTGTTTTTTATTTAAAATAAATATTTAATATTAAAGTTGACGTCGAATGGAAACAACTATGTTTTAATACATGCACATTTTAATATTTATTTAAAAATATAAATTTATTAAAATTGGAAAAAGATATATCCATGCACTAAAGTTTCAAGTTATAAATAAACACAAAAAAATTGAAGGAAAAAATAAAATTACTATATAAAGATTGACGTCTTATGTAACTTTTTTTAGTATTTTATCAACAACTAAATTATAGTGTCAATTTATTAAAAACTTTTTTTTTTGAAAAATACAAAAACAAAATATACTAAAAATTAAACATTTTATTAGTTTACATCATTTAGAAATTCAAAACATATATGCCACTTTTTAGTGATTCAAGTTTAAAAGTTGGACCAGTGTTGGTTGTTTCCTTTATAAAAGTGTGACACAACTTTACACTTTTACCTTTATAGAAGTTGTTTAAATTCAATTTTTTTTGTTGCTATTTATATTGTTATTTTTACTATTATAACAATTCATGTTCATGTAAAAATCATATTCATATATCATAAATATAAGTTGCAAAAAATCTTTATATCATTTGGTGTTATTGCAGTGATGACTAGCTTGCCAGTTTTTCTTGATTTTATGCAAAGATTGCTATTTATGATAAAAAAACAATTTCATGTAAGTTTGAGCATCATATTCTTCATTAATTTATGCTTTTACATATATTTGACAAAATATCCTATTTGGGATATGTGTGTGGAATAGGATAATTTCCCTTCCATAATCAATTATATTAATTCAAAAGGGGACATGAAATTGATAACTATATTGAACTAGCATGAATACTAGAGACAAAATCATAAATAAATATTTAGTATTAACTTTTTTGGGAAATAGCCATTATAATATGACAATTTAATTCATAACGTATTAATAGAATAATAAACTATAAAATTATTTTAGATGAATTTTTACAGAAAAAAAATATAATGATAGGAATTCTAACCATAATTAAAGTTAGAGATCAAGGATGGTAGAAAAGGAAAAGAGGAAATTAAAATGATTTGAAAAATGTGTTAATTCACTTATGATTTAGTGTTCTAGATGTACAATACTAAACTTATTTTTCTTTAAGAGGTTAATGATGAAACTAGTGTATATGCTTTGTAAATTTGGTATTTATGTGTCTACTATGCATCACACTAAAATAAAATTTAATTTGATGGTATTTATTAATTGACATTCTTATAGTTCCCATAAGAATACTATTTATCAAGAAATCAAACCACAATCTCATTTAAATTCAATTCTTTAGTTGGAATAACATCTCAATCTCATATATCATGCATTGAATAGTAAATCACATCCTTTTCATATGGTCCGAATTAAAAACCAACAACTTACCACAATCTAGTATATCATAACATTAACATTGACAAAGGAAAACAGTAGCTGATAAAATTTCTGTATTTGATTGTGATTTAATTTCTGAAAAATTAAAACACAATCAAATCCAAAATTTTTATCAGCTACTAGATGGATTGTGGAAACTTGATATCTTTAAAGGAAAACGGTGTTCAGGAAAATAAAGAAGCTAAAATCTAATTAAATATTGCACCAATATTTAAACAAAAAATTATTTCCTAATACAATTGATTCAAGCACAAAGAAGAATATTATAAATTTTACCAGAGTTGGAAGATTCCAACCCCCTATATAGTAAATATTTATTGATGACATCGACACCAAATAATTACCATAACTATCATTTCTATAATAAATAATCTTAAATTTAGATGTTAGATAAGTGGCTTATAGATTTAGCATAACACATGAAAACTTACTAATATAATTGATACATTAGTATCGGTATAGGTTTATCATGACTAAAGTTTAACAAGAAACTCCATTTAAATTAGCTTATGTAGTGTAGTTGTTGATGATCTAGTTTTGTGTCTAAATGATTACCATGGTTATAAGAGAACATAGTAAATTGATTAATATTTTTAATTCATGATTTCAAAAAAAATATAATATGTTTCTTCCTTAATACAAGATTAAAGTAATCCCTAAGCATTAATATTTAGCTTCTTCAAATTTCATGATTTTAATTTTGTTGAGAATATCACTATTTTCCTTGCTTATTTAGAAATCATTGATTTCAACATTACAACTATAAATGTAAGGTATGTATATACTTTTTAACATTATTCTCTTACAAATGGTCATCCATAGTCATCCATACTAATGGACAATTTCCTTCAAAATTTGTAGTTTTTTTCTTTTAACAAGAAATCTATAACTAGATGCATTAACCTATGCCTATTTGTGAAATAACAAATCTTTAATAACAATTGAAAGATTTGATTCTACGAAACCATAACTATGAAACCATAATGGTCAAACTCTTGGATTGAAACTAGATATTAATGAATTAAATCACATTTATAAAGTGGTGTAAAGAATGATGAATGATTGATTGTTTCTTTTGGGATTTGTCAAGTCTAAACATCAAACCAATATTATAAACTTTATAGGGTTAATGAAAATGAAAAAATAGAATAATGATTACATTTATCAAAATATTTCCATAAATGTTTCACTTACAATACTCCACTCAACATGTATTTATTGAAATATAAAAATAAAAGAAACATTAAGAATGATGGAGTTGGGTTTTCTTGGGATTTCTCTAGATTTCAAAGTATGCTTTTGATTATGTGTTGTTAGGAAACTATGTAGTTGACAAGGTTACTTCCACAAACACATCTTTATTCACAATGAGATTACTCCTAGATATTCATAACATAGACACATTTTTCATGAGCAATAAGGATGAATTTTTTAATGCAACATGGTGGGCAAAGTTAGCCACCTTAGGACTAAATTTTGTTTCTATTATTTATTTATTTATTTTAGTTTTCTTTTACAAATCTTAACAATTTAGAGTCACATTCATCATATATCAGCCAACATTTAGGCCATTCAAATTTAGTTGTTATTATAGTTCCCAAATAAATTATGTGAAACATGAAGGTATGAATTAAAGGTGATATTTTTTAGTCTATTTTTTAGATTTTTATTGTTATGTGGAAGATGATTACTTACAAGTAATTAACTCATAGGAATCAAGTATGGAATTTGATGCACCTCGATCACCAAGCTCTTCAAGGAATATATTAAACAATGTAACTAACCAAATAATGAATTAGAGTTCAAAGGATACTAAACTACCTAAAAAATGTAGGACTCCTTAACAAGATTTGGATCTATTTTTATTTAAGTATCTAAAAATTGTAGGGAATCTATTTAAAGAGGTTATCCTTCAATTTTTTGTTGAAATTTTCTCACATATTATAATATTGAAGACAAATTTGCATTTATCTTAAGTATCAAAGTGGGAAGATTTTGATATTAGAGAAATTTTAATCAATTAAGTCGAATGGCCAATTCAAATAGACATGAATATCTCTCCTAACAACTATCTAGTAGGATGTTGAAGTAATGTTGTCTTATAACAATCAAACTCATGGATTGATACTAGATATTAATGAATTAAACCACATTTATAAAGTGGTACAAAGAATGACAAATGATTCTTTTTTAATTTTAAAAAGGAATTGAGAGTTGTCAAGTCTAAACATCAAACAAATATTATAGACATAGGGTTAACGGAAATGAAAAAAGAAAAGAATAATGATTAAATTTATCAAAATAATCAATAAATTGCCATAAGTATTTCACTTAAAATACTCCACTCAACATGTATTTATTGAAACTTA
The DNA here is from genome assembly GCA_007115665.2 of Sequoiadendron giganteum. NCBI lineage: Eukaryota > Viridiplantae > Streptophyta > Pinopsida > Cupressales > Cupressaceae > Sequoiadendron > Sequoiadendron giganteum. The sequence goes on from CM021104.1 coordinate 630,517,030, forward strand.
AAAATAAAAAAAACATTAAGAATGATGGAGTTAGGTTCTCTTGGGAGTTCTCTAGATTTCAAAGTATGCTTCTTTTTTGATGGAGGTCATCCACAAATTATTTTTTTGCTACCCAATACGGGAGCACGAGCCTTCTTGGGATGAACCTCTTTGGCTAAGAGCCAAGGACTGAGGGGTATCCCTTCCGCCAAATTTGCTCGGGGCACGATCCTGGCCTCATCCCTTTTTCGGTGTCGGAGCCTTTGCACTCAGCAAGACTTGATCCCTGGTGGGCTCATTTAGAACCTTTCAACTTCACCAGTAGACCAAGGGCCCATTGATAAAAAGTATGCTTTTGATTATGCATTGTTAGGAATTATGTAGTTGACGAGTTTATTTCCACCAACACAACTTTATTCACAATGAGATTACTCCTGGATATTCATAATATAGACACATTTTCCATGAGCAATACTTGGATGAATTTTTTAATGCAACATGGTGGGCAAAGTCAAGCACCCTCAGGACTAAATTTTATTTCTATTCTTATTTATTTATTTTAGCGCTCTTTGGAAATCTTGGCAATTTACAGTCACATCCACCATATATCAACCAATTTTTAGGCCATTCAACTTTAGTTGTTACTATAGTTCGCAAATAAAGTATGCAAAACATGAATGCATGAATCGAAGGTAATATTTTTTAGTCTATTTTTTTAGATTTTTTGATATTTGGAAGATGATTACTTACAATTAATTAATTCATATGAATCAAGTATGGAAGTTGATACACCTCAATCACCAAACTCTTCAAGCAATGTATTAAAAAATGTAACTAACCAAATAATGAATTAAAATTCAAAGGATACTACACTACCTCAAAAATGTAGGACTCCTTAATAGCATTTGGATATATTTTTATTGAAGTTTAAATCCAATATCTAAAAATTGTAGGGAATCTATTTAAAGAGGTTATGCTTCAATTTTTTGTTGAAATTTCCTCACATATTGCAATAGTGAAGACAAATTTGCATTTATCTTAAGTATCAAAGTGGGGAGATTTTGATATTAAAGAAATTTTAATCAATTTATATCGAATGGCCAATTCATACAGGTATGAATACCTCTCCTATCAACTATCTAGTAGGATGTAGAGGTAATGTTGTCTTAAGTATAAAAAATAGGGCAATGGTTTAGTGTGGAATGGCCAATCCAAATAGCTATGGATTTCTTTGCTAATACCTAGAGTTGGATGCTCAGTTTATTATAAAAATGAGAAACATATAATATTTTGAATAGGAAAGGTTTCTCTAATTTACAAATTACAAACATGGGCTACCTTATGATATTAAAGCCTTGGTTCAAGGCTCATTTCAATGTTGCCAATGTGAAAGATTGATCTCCTTCAAACAAGCTATGTACATCGACATCAATACCAAATAGGGTGACCATAATATTTAAAAAATGTTGAATCATGCACTAACTCATTTGGTTGCAAAATCCGATGAAAAATTTCTGACGAAACCTATATAATTAGATGTATCGTCGAGTACTTGTGTGAAATTTTCATTTTTTAAAAAATTTTATCCCTGATGTTCGTCGGAATTTCGACGAACCTTATTTTTTCGTCGAAGTTTTGATGAATATTTTTAGCCAAAATTTTGACGGACTTGCAAAGTTAAATTGTGGTCGACAGAAATAAAAATGAGCTCGACTATTTATTGTGACAGTGTTTTTCTTGACGATTTTCTTGGGAAAAATTAGAAAAAACTCAAGAAGATATCGCCAGGTTGAGGGTAGTCATTGTCTTTTTCCATAATTCATTTGTGAAGTTAGATTTGTACTTCCAAGTTTGAAAATCATATTTTAAAGCAACATCTCATCAGATTTCATTTTTAGTCTTGTGCATTTTTAGAATTTCATTTCCAAATTTTAGACCTGACTTCACAAATTCTTTATAAGGGAATAGTTTATAACTGATGGAAAATTCTTGATGGATTTGGACAAAGATTATATTTGCAAGGTTTAAATTTCAACCCTAATGATCAATTTTCAATAGATTTTGGAGCCATAACTATATAATATCAAAGGCATAGGGATAGCTACATAGTGAAATAACTGCCAAGATTTGGGCCTAGAGGGTTGAACAAAGAATTGGGAATGTTTGATAGTGGATAGTTAGAGCCATTTAGCTATGAAATTTTGAAGAATACTTCATAAAGATGTATTTTTCCCTTTGCCAAGTTTCTTATAAAAATAGATTTTAGACCTTAGATGCCAGTGTCTTATAAAAGCAGTTATGGTATATCTGTTACCTGAAGTTCTTGAATTCATCTTGACTCTATACAAATGTATCTATTTTTGATTTTCAGAACAAGAAAGAAAGAAAGCAACTGATTTGTAAATATTGTGAGATATTTAGAGCAACAAACTAAAAAATGAAAAAATGAAGGTTCAAGGCCTCTCTATTTTTCTCAGTTCACTTAAACTTTTTAGATGCTGCCAAACATCTAGCAAGCTATAACTGTCATGCAAATCATATGATTTCTATTTGTTTTGTAATTTGGAATAGTTTACAAGATGAAATTGTCTCCTCATGTAGGAGTATAAGCTACCAAATTCCTTTAGAAGTTGGTACAAGAATCAAAAGATGAACCTGTCAAACTGGAAACCAAACTTTTTATGGTAAGAAGAGTTGATTTTGACATGAATGGCATGTTGTAACAACTTTATTAAGTAATACAATTTATTTAGTTATTTGATAATTTGGTGATTTGTTTGTAGATATGCCACCATATGAAACTGAATGGAAAAGAGCACTCCTTACCTTATCAAGTAATATCCAAGTAAGATGTTATAAAAAATAACTTGTGCTTTTAGTGAAGCTGGTCAACCTACTCATGCTTTTCCATGCTTAATTTTTTCCTTTTGGATTGAGCTACTTATGATAAATTTTTAACTTTCCTTGCAACTTGTGTATTACCCTCTCAAGTTTTTAACTATTTTAAAACAATCTCTTATAAAGGATATACAATTCCTTAGTACTTTAGATTGTCCTTTATGTTAAGGGAGGCGTCTGACTATTGTTTATATAATTCAAATTTATTTGAGAGTAAGCATATTTAATCTCTATGTGGTAGATTCAGACACTAAAAGAAAGTATTTGACCTTATTAGGAAAAATAAAGAAAAAAACATAAAAGTGCATCACATCTCTATTGAAAGTGATCCCATATCCTTTGTGATACCTTCCCTCTAGCAACTTGACTATCCTTTGTCTTTTACATTATGCATGAGTTTATTCATTTGATTTCAATGGCCTTGCATAACACTTGAAGAAATTAATTGTGGTAGCTCCTTGAGATATTGTCCATGCACTCCTTAATACACTTGTAGGTTGTCCTCTTTTGAAACTTTGTGAGATGGAAATATTTATTAGTTTACCATACTCCTATGAAGAAAATGAACCCTTGACAAGATTTATGATGTTTTAAAAGCCCTCTTGACTGCTCAATTACTTTTCTTTATGTATCTTTTAAAGTTCATCATACTACCCTATCACTGTTATTATTAATTTCAATGCCCCCTTCATGGTTATGACATGGACTAATCATTGTTTATTTGAATAGTCATGACTTTGATCTCCTTTTGGGAATCTATAGAAAAGTGTCATGCCTTTCTTTGAAGTCCATTTCCTTAAATCTTTTATCTTTGCTCGTTGCTCCTTACCTCTATAGTATCCCTATATTGCATATACACAATAATAACAATTATGGTGATAACTAGTGGACATGGGTATAACATCAAGCATCATACAAATGTAGTTTATATCTGCATATATAATACCCCGAGATACTAATATTGTAGCACTAGTCAAATAATCATCACCAAACTATATTTGTTGATCAAATACAATGAAAAATAAAATATATTAAAATATAAAACATTGATCTTTTCTATCTACTCCACTATAAATAATAAAAACTTCCAACACTCAAATTGGAAGGAAATTTCTACAGTCTTTATTATTTACAGTGGAGTAGATAGAAAAGATCACTGTTTTATATTTTACTATATTTTATTTTGCAAATAGCATTGGACAGTAAACTAGACAATACACTATCAAACATAATGATTGGACCCTATGAATATATAGGTTATCAATCTTTAATCAATTCACATGAGAAATCATACTGACCAATAGTATCAATGAAAATTTGATACTATATAACAATGACTAGTCTCAGTTTAATGACATTTCAAGACCAATGCATGAATACCATTTGGGCCTCATGGCATTGAACATTGTTTTCATTCAGCCATGATATAATGTTCTTACAAGAAGCACAATACTAGTATGATTGAATGTATCAGAGGAAATAGGAGTTAGAGCAGATAAAAAGAGAACAAAAATATTGTAGTGTAACCTTATTATTATATAAATAAACAAAAAAATAGTAAGAGTAGGAACCCCAAATATCATGTTCATTGTCTATGTGAATATGTGTGAAATAGAGTGACCCCTTAGCTATTTCAATTGCTGATAAGGTTACAGTTTATTCTTATTCTCCTTTGCATAGTATAAGCTCTAACCAATTTTTAATATTTAGCTTAACAGTCAAGATAGTATTCCATACTGATTCTATGTCAATAGGAGGGAGGAAGTTGTATATGGATTCTAGAATAAACATTGTAACCAAAGACATGAATTACATGGATGGAAGAAAATTCAATACAAATGGCAATAGATTCGACATATAAAACCAAAGGATGGCCCTATGATATTTTGAAGCACTATTGTAATGGTGAAGTCAATTTAGATAGAGGCTTGCTTCATAAGTAGATGGAAGTGTACGAGACATTTGAAGTTGCTTGTGAGAACAAGATTTAGCTTAACCTACAAAACTAGGCAAATGAAGTGTTGTCCTTACAAAACAATTTTGTCGAGAGTGTGGAAGTGAAGGTCTATATAAGATTGTTTGTATGTATTGTATTCAACATAAATATGTTAGGATCGGTCTCAACAATCATTTTAGTCTTTCAAAATGATATCATCCTTATTTAGCCATACACTAATTTTTGTCAAATGGATGTAATCATTAAGGAAGACCCTTTCATTATTCCCTTAATGGATTGAACTTTCAAGGAGGCCATCTAATGGTGTTTCCTATTGATATCCAAAGCAGGGATGTGAATAAGACTGATGACTATGCAAGCTATATTGTAGATAAAATTCATAGATATTTTAACTTTATCAAGGCATATAATAGGGTGGTCCACTTCAAATGAAACCCTTTATTATGCCATACTATTTTATTTCCAGAATTCATTTGTGAAGTCAGATTTATACTTCTAGGTTTGAAAATCATATTTTAAAGCAACATCTCATTAGATTTCATTTTTAGACTTGTGCATTTTCAGAATTTCATTTCCAGATTTTGTTGTGCAAGTTGAATATTCTGATTTTAGGAGTTTAACAGTTGGAAATCATAGTAAAATCATAATTTAATAATTTCTGGAATTGACATTTTAAAGTGTTTTTTGGGGTCATTAACTTTAGACTATCTTCTCTTTTGCAGGGGTGGTTGCATGCCGAATTTTTTTGGTGTAAAATATCAGAACTATTAGATTTTGTTACCTATCTATGATTAAAAATGATTGGAGTGTGAGTTTGATATTTTTTGAAGATCTAAATATTCAAGCTTGGTAAAGAAAAATCATGTCAGGTAATATTAGTCCAGAACAAAATGAAGAGTCACTTGATAGATTCTGGGCTGGATTGAAAAGAAAGGGTGATGGGAAATGTTATTGTCCTTGCAATAATTGCAAGGGCTTAAAGACGAGAAGAATTTTAATCACAACAACTGAGAAACATTGTAGGTAGCATGGTCATGTTGAAGGGGGGCATGATTATCATCCATTGGTAAGTTTTTCATTATATGTGTTTATATTGATTGAATTTGTAAATGTTTATATTGTTTTAACATTTTATATATATATAAAATCACTTGATCATGAACATGGTTTATTTGTGTTTATCATTATTATAAAGGTGGGGCGCCCTAGGGCACATGATATGGATTATCACACCTCAGAGAATGTGGTTTTGCAAGCAGAGGAACATGGAGCTATGAATATCGAAGATGAAGTTAATGATCCTATGGAAGAAGATGATCATGCGCCTGAAAACACAGTTGAAGATGATGGTACAAATACATTGATCCATGACACATTTAGTGGCACAGCTGATCATGTTGATCGAGATGAATTTGATGATGTTCATGATTTACCTGTACTTGAGAAAGCATACAAGCCCCTTTATGAAGGCTCCCGGACAACTCTTCTCTTTGTTGTATTGTTGCTGGTGAACTTGAAGGTTATGAATGGTTTATCCAACATAGAAATCTCACGGATGTTAAGGTATGCCATATATGTCATATTTTTTCATCTATTTTAATTGTTGTTAGTTCATCAATAGTAAATAAAGGATGAAATATGTACCATTAATATTCTTTATATTAACAAATTATTTTTTGTTGTAGATTGATTGGTGAATTTTTGTTACCACCATCGAATATTTTACCTCGCTCATACCGAGATTTATCTGGCATTATGAAAGATATTGGAATGGAGTATCAAGCAATAGATGCATGTCCCAATGATCATATTATATATCATAAACAACATGAATTTGCAATAGAATGCCCAAAATGTCATATCAGTAGATATCAAACAAATCAATTAAAAAAAAAGGTGCCTCGCAAGGTTCTTCATTATATTCCCATTATTCCACGTATGCAACAATTATTTAGGTGCAAAAGCTTAGCACAATTTATGGATTACCATGCACAAAATAAAAGTGGAGATGAAATTCTTCGAATGCCTGCAGATGGTTTTGCATTTAAGGACATGGAGGAAAAATGGCCACACTTTAAAGAACAACTTCGTAATCTTAGGCTTTCATTGGTAGCGGACGATGTCAATCCATTTGGAGAGTTGAGATCTATTTACTCGATGTGCCTGTTTTTGTTATCAACAATAACATTCCTCCATGGATGTCAATAAAGAGGGAGCACATAATGTTGGCAATGATTGTTCCAGGTATTTGTTTACATCAATTTTCTTTAACGTAGTAGCATCTCATTTGTCTTATTGTTACATAATGACTTATATTTTTTTCATTTAATAGTCAAGTACATTAATTTATATATATTGCAATAAAATGGTTATAATAATTATGCAATGTTTATGTTCATTCAACTAGGTAAGTACCAAGTTAAATATATGAATGTATATATCGATCCTCTTATCGACGAGTTACTAAAGTTATGGAATGACATCACTATGTATGATGTATCTAGACCAATAGGACAAAGACAATTTCAATTCCATGCAATGCTTGTATGGACAATTCATGATGCCCCAGGGCTAACAAATTTTTGTGGTATGTTATAACGTTCAACTGCATGACTTTAACGATATTTAATTTTATGAAGTAGATATCATGCATGTTTTTTAAATAATCTATTAATTATATATAATTATAAAATTTGAAATACTTAATCCAATTATATATGATTTGCAGGTCTTCAAACAAAGGAAAAATTTGCATGTCCAATTTGTGGTCCAAAGATGAAATCTCGTCGTTCAACAAGCTTAGGAAAGCAGGCGTTTGATGAGTATAGTCACTTCCTCCACATAAATCATAAGTATCGAACTACGAAAAACATCTTTTCAATGGGAAAGAAGAGACTACATCAAAACCACGAAGAATGACACCTCGCCTATGGAAGTTGGAATATAATAGAATTAATCGTCAAGGTTATACATTGGATCAAATTGTTTATCTATCATATATGACATGTTTTGAATTTATATTTTTATATTGTGTTGTGTTTACTCATGTTGTAATTGACAATGATTGTTGTTGTTAATTTGTTTAACTTATATGCTTCATGAAGGTCGTCAAGGTATTAATGATCGGCTTCCACAAGGACTGAAAAGTTATCCTAGACAATTTAGTAGGTTGCCCTACAATGAGCAACTATAAATTATGCATTTGTTTGATACAATGCATATCAAAAAGAATATGACATAAACTTATGGAAAATATTGGATGGAAGGCATGACAAAGAAAAAATTGTCAAAATTTGTAGTGACATTTAGGAAGCCAATCATGCAATGAAAAATGTCATTCAATTAAATAGCGATGGAGACCAAATTAATATAAGTTCCCTTCCTTGGTTATTAACGGAACAACAAAGCAATGCTATAAAAGAAGTCATACGAAAAATTCGATTTCCCACAGGATTTGCTGCAAACATAAACAATATCATAACAAAGAAAGGTGAATTTGGGTCAGGGATGAAAAATGCATGATTGGCATACCTTCATTAAGGTAATTATTTTGGTATATTATATATATATTTGTATACTGCATGCACTTTTTAGTGAATTATGTTTACTACTTTTGGAAAAATAATTAAAAGATCATTTTATAATTGTTGCAGTACGTTCTACCTCTATCTCTCCCAGTCAACTTTGACAACAATGTCAAGCAAGTTATATATGATCTTGGAAAATACATGAGGTAAGTAGCAATATTTGTTCAATTCGTTGTATAGATCTTATAATTGCTATTTGTTTTACTTGTTATGTAATATATTGTATATTTTTGTTAATTCTTGTTAATATATTTGTGCCTTGAATCACTTGTAGATGGTTGTCATCTAAAAGAATCCATAAAGAATATATAAATTATTGGAAGAGAAAAATTCCTCGTCTAATGTTTGAAATGCAAAAGTGTCTACCTTCAACATTTTTCAATGCACAAGAACACTACCTCATACACCAAGTTGAGGAGATTGAATTGTGTGGACCTGTACACACAAGGTCAATGTGGATGGTTGAGAGGCACTTGCAATTTTTGAAGGCTTTGGTTAGACAAAGAGCACATCCTGAGGGTTCTATGGTGGAGGGATATATGGTATACCAGACATGGTGTACATTATTGAATATCTTCCTAAGTTTGTAGCAAAGATCCATGTAGATCGCATTTGGGATCCCAACTCCATTAACAAATTCAAAGGGGAGTACCTGATGGGGAAAGGTAGATTGAGGAAAGTGATAGGTAATTATAAGATGGTCATGGAGATTAATTAGAATAAATTTTACATTTGGTTTTTATGCATATTGTACTTATTTAATTATTAATCTTTAATATATATCAATTATAAATTAAGGTCATATATCGTGGTAATTAACTAATTATACGTTGTTTGTGAATTTCAATTTTTTTTGATATAGTTGGTCGAGAGTGGGATGCACTACATTTGTACATCGCAAACAATCTTGATTGGATGACGGTATGGATTGAATGATGTCAACAATCTGGTCCTGCATTAACATGGGAAGGTGTGGCTTCATTGGTTAAAGAAGCTCATCGTAATGGAGATTCCAATGTTACACCAAGAGAAATTTATTTAGCATATGGTTTAAGAGATAAATAGGTATGTATAAATATATTAATCACCCATATTATTTAATTATTTTCAATTATATTGATGTATATATATGTTGAGATTTTTTTCTTTGCATACATTCGGCCAAGAATAAATATGTTTATCAACTGATGATATTGCAATAATTTTTACATGTTTGACATATTGCAGGTGAAACACCACAAGGCTATGTGGTGTAATGGTCATAAATTTTGAATCAAAAAGTTGGATGACACAAAGAAAACTTGTGATTTTGGGATAACTGCAGTATTTCAGGTGACTAATGTTTTATCTAGAAGCAACATACATCCAAAAGTCTTAGAAAATCAATACTATGGGATTTTGGATGATATACTTGAGTGTGACTTTAAGTCCTTCAAATTAGTTTTGTTCGTCGTCCTATGGTATAGGCTACGATTAAATGAAAATGATCCTGAGAGAACTATTATTGAACATGATAATGGATTTACCATGGTTAATACAAGGTATTTCGAATGAGTTGGAAATGAGCCCTATGTTCTTCCAAGCCAATGTGAGCAAGTATTTTACTCAGAGGTTCTAGGTAAACTTGGTTGGTCATATGTTGTTAGACATGATCCAAGAGGAAGGCCAGTAAAGTTTAATGTGGTGGAAGAAGAAGATACAGAAGAACTAGAAGATGATTAGATGATGATCAAGATCAACAGTTAGTTGATGATGTGCCTGACGAAGATGTCGAAGAGGAGGAACTAGATCATGATGATGTAGGAGTTAATGTTCATGAAGATGATATCCATGTGGATGATGACATTATCGAAACTGATATCAATGACGACGATGATGATATGACCAATCCTTACAATGTTGAATCTGGATCAGATGATACAGACAAAGAGTTGGATGAAGAAGAAGATCAATGACATTGAAAAGTATGAGTTGTGCGATTGTATTATCTATTTGATATTAATTTCTTGATAGAATTATATTTGACTTATGTGGTTACATAATTAATTCATGATCTGTTTTTAATTTTTATGCCATTACATAATTAATTCATGATGTACTTTTTAATTTATTTAATTTTAATTCATGATGTTACAACTATTGTAGCTCTCCTAGAAATTTCCATATGATCATAATGAATAGTGTTTTGGGAAATTTCATGAAAGATGACACATTGATCATAGTAGTGAAATAATTGCAAATTCGTTTATATTTTTTAGACCAATCACCCTTCATAATGTCATTTTTAGGATCATCTCCAATTTGATTACTAGGACACATAAGGTAGGATTTGATTGGCTTATCTTGGACGAACATTGTGGCTTTGTGTAATGTGAGAAAATTTTGGATGGGGTAGTGGTGCAGGAGCACCTACACCTCATAAAGTGATCATTGTAAAGGTTGTTGATGGTTGAGGATTTAAAATACAAGCTCTTGACATTCCAAAATCTGTATTTTTCTTCAAAATTTCTATATTTTTTATGTTTTGCAGCACTATATGGTCACATACAACCATATTTTGATGTGAAATGAATTCCATGTCATGAAGATATGTGTTATTTTTGATTTTAATCTAATTTGAGGGCTTAAGGCGTTGATTTGAGTTAGAAAGCTTCATTTCTTTGCATACAGCCTAGTTACCCTATTTTTGAGGGTGTTGTAGTCCAAACATGATATAAAGGGGCTATTACACTTTTTGTGATTATTGTAGCTTGTGTAAGAGGCCCCATGGATATTGTTTTAATTGTAGGATGCATGAATAGGGTGTAGGATGATAAATAAAGAAGTTATAGCTGTTGGCCTCAAGAGTTTTGTGAAGAAAAGAATGTGAAATGAGAGGTTCAAGCCTAGGTTTCAACAAAATATGTATGGGAGATCTGATTTTATGAATTTTTATCCATGTACAGACCTAATGGGTTGTTTTTGAGTTGGTTTTGAGGTCTGGGAGGTTGTGGAAGTAGGAGATTCAATAAACCCTCATGATTTTGGTCTAAAACAAGGGTTTTTGGGTTTGGCAAGAATTTGGCCATTCAAGTGGAATATTTTTGTGGATTTGGAGGTTTAGAGACTGTTAGCTCTCAAAAATGCAGGTAAGAATACCTCAAGAGGTTTCCAATCTCTTGATACATTTTAGGGTAACAAACAAGGATTTGAACCTTCTTCTCTTTAGGTGCTGCCAAACCTGGGTGGGTCTACCTTTGCGAACAGAGCAGAATTAAGTGATGTGATTTTGTTTACAACAATCTATTCACAATGAAAATCTTATAGTGAACAAATATAATCCTAATAAAGTGTACATGTAATATTAGAATATGTTCAGTTAACAGATGTCAAAAATAAAATGGACAAACAACTTTGCCAATTTAACTATATGTATATATAACTTTAAGTTATTTTTATTTTAACTAAAAGTACTGAAGTTACAACTATAGTTACGAGACTCGGACTCGGCTAGGGTGACTCGACTTGGGACTCGGGGACTCGGGATTGGACTCGATGTAGACTCGACAAAATGAATTTTTTTTGAAAAAAACCTAGAAATTTAGAGATTTTTAAGGATTTAAAACTTGTTTCAAGCACCCTTTATTGAATACAACACAAATAAAAGAAAATTTGATCACATACACAAGTATACAATGATCACATAAGTATAAAGTACACAAATTGTAGTTGCGCTGCTGAAGGAAATAACATACTTAGATATATAAAATTAGTCAAATGTATACAAAAGTCATGGAATATGAAATCCATAACATCAAATGTTCCATACAAATATGAAATATCAAAACAATACCTATAAGTCTATGAATCTATGGCATAGTGGAGCCAACATCCTTCCTACGAAGGCATCTAAGGGTCCTGGATGATGTTGCAGCTGCAGCCATAGTCTTTGCCTGTGTCTGACTCTCCATGCCACTCTCACCAACGTCAGCTATGTCTCCTTGTGCTCTAGCCTCCTCCTCAACCATGGCTACAACCTCAGCCTCTCTCTTTGCCTGGTCCACCCAATCAAGGTCCTCGTCACTAAAGACTGCATCTGTAGCCTCAGTGGTCCACTCAGACTGTGAATCAACCTCCTCTAGATTGATCGAGGTGCTGTTGTGGTCAAAAAGCTTCCTGTATATGAGCCGAAGGTTGTAATGAACATATACTAAGTCATTCATCCTCTCCATTGTCAATCTATTGCGCTTCTTGGAGTGTATGTGCTCAAACATACTCCAATTGTGCTCACAACTAGATGAATTGCATGACTGGCTCAATAGACGAATGACAATATTTTGTAGGTTCCGTGTATTGGAACCAACAAATCCCACCATCTATTTGAGATGAGAAAAAGAAACAAAATCAATCTCATTTCAAGTTTCAAGTTCAAGTTCAACATTTAATAATAAAATACAATATAAAAAGATGAAAATTATGCCCTTAAATATATTTTTACCTGGTAGTAATGTTGTCCTATTGTCTTTGCACATTTGACGTGCAAAGAAGTCTCCTTGTGCCTTAGTGAAGGCATCTATCTCCTACACTATTTGTGTAGTAACAACGGGCAACATCCACTTTATCATCGAGTAGAGCCCACTAAGAATTTCTCTATCTGCACGGAGATAATTATGGAATTGGAAGGCCAGATTTAGGAAACATGCGACTGCATGGATGGGCCTATGAAGTTGGTTTTTCCATCTCCTATCAATGATATCCCAAATGGGACGATACTTCTCCTCAACTCCACCATAGACTGATCTAATGGCCTCTTTGGCCCTATCCATGCCCTCATATATGTAGCCCATTGCGGGCTTCTCCCCATCTGCAACTCGTAGGAGAACTAGCAAGGGCTCAATAAATTGCAAAGTGCAAACATGTTTCACAAATAAGTGTGAATGAAAATAAACAAATAAAAGTAAGATATGATTAAAAATTAAAACATAATAAAGAATTAAATTTTACCTTCACAATCTCTTCCACTGGTGTCCAAAACCCTTGCTCATCAAAAATGCAATCAGCCACAACAATCCCTGCAGTGCTTGTAGAAAAGGACGAGGAAGACCACTCCTCACCAAAAAACATGTGCCTTAAAGCTGCCTTTGACCGAATCAAGGATTGCAATGTGATAAATTTTGTTGCAAACCTAGTGATGCCAGGACGAGACAACTCCCTCAACCCCGTGTATTGCCTCATAAGGTTAAGCACCCATGTGTGATTGTATACAAATTTGCAAATGTTTTTTGCTGCATCCACACATGTTTTGATCCATGGGAGCTTGCCAAGATCCTCCATCATGAGGTCAATGCAATGGGCGGCACATGGAGTCCAAAATATAGTAGGGTGCCTCGCCATCAATAATCTACCAGCAACAACATAATTTGCTGCATTATCTGTCACCACTTGCACTACATTCTCTTCCCCGACATCAGCTATCACCTCCTCTGTAGCCTCACACAGGTATGTGGCATTTTTGAATTGGGTAGAAGCATCAATGGACTTCATGAAGATGGTGTCACCTGAAAGAATAAGCAAAACCAATTATTCAATAAATTAAAAAACATAAATCAACCATATTAAATTATTAATCACTAAATCAAATTCAAATTTCAATGCATTGAGGGAAGTACAATTGCCTCTGGAGGACACTAGAAAATTAAGCAGCATCCTATTTCTCCTATCGGTCCAACCATCAGTCATGATGGTGCAACTAATCCTCCTCCACTGCACGCGCTGCTCCTCTAATTGAGCTTTCACATCTGCCACTTTTTGAGTCAAAAGTGGGCCCTTTAATTCATCTTCAGAAGGGGCTTTGAACCCCGCCCCACATATGGTTATGTCATCAACCATGTTTTGCAAAAAAGGTGACTTAAAACATGTCATAAATAAATTAATAAGTTACTTACATAAGTATTGTAAAATGAAAAGTTTTAAGATTTTAACTACACTAAATTTGAATTCGATAATGAGATACATCTAGATTTGAAAATAATAAAATTTAAATATAAATTTTAAAACAATTAAACGAAAAAGCATTACCTGACTACATGGAAGGGAATGGTGCAGTAGTACCAAAAGTCTGCAATTGTCTTTTTTGCTACATCATGGGCATCCTTGTTCCAACCCATGCTCTCAAGCGACGATTGGGAACCAGGAGTAGTGCGTGGTTCAAAATATGAGTCCACCCTAGATTTACGAACTCTAGGGCCAATGCTAATACTGCCACTACCACTACCAGTAGTAGCGCCACCAACACTAGGAGTATGCATAGGCATAGCTGGTGCAGAAGCAGTAGTAGTAGCACTAAGAGGGTATGGAGGCATGGAAGAAGCATCTCCAACAACACCAAGTCCCTGTCCAACTCCAAAACTCACCAACTCTTGCTTCTATCTCTTTTTCATTTCTTTTTGCATTTCAAAAGTTTCTAATTGCACCTGCACTTCATGAACAACCTCAGGAGGTGCTATAGGGAAGCCCACTGCATCATGGATGGGTATGCGTGAAATATGGTATTTTAATCTATTTATACCTCCATGATATATTGTTTTGCAGTATTTACATTTTGCTTCTTTTTTCATTCCGGGAAAGATTTCAGCATGTTTCCAAGTAGGGTCTTTTCTGCCTGGGGTTTGAGACATTGTGAAAATAATAATATGCTTTGATTTGAAAATGAATGTGGCTGCAATAACAAGTAGGTTTCTAAAATTATTTAAGTTGCAAGTAGGGTTTGTAAAAAAAAAAATTCAAACTAAAAAAACAATGATTTTACAAATTACAATGAATTATTTGTTAAAAAAACACAAAAAAACCAATTAAAATCAAACTTACCTCTTAGATTTGGCTTGGAATGCAATGAAAACTCCTCCCAATCACTGGTAATGAGCTCTCAATGCACCTCCTTGTTGGTATGAAGCTTCCCAAATGATATATGGCCCTATATTTGTCTTCAACAACTTGTTGGTTGCCCTCTCTTCTCCTCCTATTTTTATTCACAACTCTCTCTTCTCATCCTATTTTGCCAAATGAATGAAATGAGGTTGCTTTTAGGGTTGGGGAGATAATATAAGACACAAAAAAAAAAAAACTAAAACATAATTTTTATGTTCTTTTGTTGACTTTTCATTCTGTTGTCGACGACCGTGTCCAGGGCTCGGGACTCGCCAAGAAGCGGTGAGTTCGGCGAGTCTGACCAGGACTCGACCGCGTCCAAGTCTGGGCTCCTAGGACTCGGCCAGGAGTGCTCGGCTCGGGACTCGCCGAGTTTTGGCGAGTCCGGGCGAGTCTTGTTACTATGGTTACAACATACAAATTAAATGATATTTATGATTGTAAAATTTATGATTAAATATCTCTTAGAATCCTTTTTGTCCCAATTTTAAAATAATTCTATATTATAGAATACATTTTTTAAAATTTTAAGATGAAAATAGCAAGGAAAAATCAAACAAATATCTTTATGAAAGAAGTATATTGGCATGAAATTAAATATGATTTGTATTCCAATGTAAAAACTACAAAGAATGGAAACAATTCTTTCAATACATAAACTATTATGTAGTAGTCAATTAAAATGATCTAAATAGTCTAATAATTTGACCATTAGCATATAGCAATTTCTATAGAGTTGTAGATCTCTTCCATTTCAAAAACACAAAACAATATTAGGTAGATAATCAAACATCTTTCATTTCTATAGTGACTTATTTATCCTAGAGGAACTAGTATATAGTATACAAAGAAAACCGACAAACCCACAACTACCCCTATTTTGAAGGAGTTTAGTTTTCTCCCCTTCTTGATCTCCCTAATATTGTCTAATTATTTTAAAGATACCAAGGGTCATAACACAACTTTATTCATCCCACTAAATAGCTTGGTTAATGAAACTTGACAAAAGCAACAAAACAATTGCTACATTTGGCATTAAAACTGGATTTTGTTTACAAAAATCTATTCACAATGGCAATCTTATAGTGAACATATATAATCCTAATAAAGTGTATGTGCAATATTAGAATATGTTTAGTTAACAGATGTAAAAAATAAAATGGATAAACTAAAAGATGAAAGCGTGAGACCAGTGCTTTGTTGGGTGTATGGAGTCTAATGAAGATCTAGAAAAGTGTAATCTATGATGGCAATAATTCAAACTATTTGGCACACAGATGTAGTTTATAACTTGTATAAACATGCAAGTAAATGACTGAAAAACTCTACTTGAGATAGAATGACAATCCTAGTTATGCAATTCTTCTTATTGATCCAATTAATACTCTTCAGTTACTATGATTGACTAGAAGGGTTTGATCTTTACTTGAAAGAACCAAATAATCACATCACACAAATACAACAAATGTGTATCGGTAAACTGAATATATGCTTGATATATCAATTTAACAAAAAAAAAAATATCAAAATGGAGACAACCAAATAACTGTATAATTCCACAAACAACTGATACCAAGATTAAGCCACAAGTTCAGACATCTTCATTAACTTCATCAAAATTCATACATGCATCTGAGTCTTTTAAAGGAAAGTTTCATTGCAAACTATCTACTATATCTTTCTCCTATCCGCTTATATCTATTTTACATTATGAAATAGATATAAATATATCAAAATTGTGAAAGGGCGCGTCCTTTCAGAAATATCTTTTGCTTAACAACAATAACAAACTAGAAATTATGCTCTATTAAGCCATAAATAGATGTTTGATAGATAATCTCAGTAAGCTGGCTGCTCGTGTGTATCAGCATCCTCCAATGCATTCCTTATGGCTATCTCCATTTCAAACATCTTCTCATTCTATTCACATGCCCTGTCCATTGTTAAATCGTTTCCTGTGGCTGTCTCCAGAATTGTTTGCATCATCGTCTCGCATTCCTTGATCCATCTATCTTTTCCCTTTAGTTCCCCTCCATCTTCTAACAGCATTGGTACTCCCTTTTTTGTGACATTGATCATCCCCTGCTCATCACCTTGCAATTCATCATGGAAGTGTTTATCTTTTTTCATAAAATTGTTTCTAGTATCAATAGCTATGTTATTAGGAGCATCCCTTTGGTTTATTTCCTGGAACTTCTCTCAGATCCTGCCATCTATCCTCTTATGTTCTTGTAGAGTAGTAAAATTGTGTGAATGTGTTCCCCAGAGCTTACTCAACCAAGTCATTGGATTGGTCTGCCTCTTCCTTATTATTGCAGTGAGTGCATCACATTTACCTTGTGAGTACGCATTTGATTCTTCCCACTGGTCTCTTGCCTAGGAGCTTTCACCATGAGTCAATTTCTTTGTGGATCCCAACATGATTCCCATCATGTCCTTCAAGTGATCATTTTGTCTAAGTAGTCTCTCGTTATTAATATTATACATTTCTTTTTCCTTGATTAGCTTTTGGATTTGGGCTTTATTTAATTTGGCCACATTAATGCCAATTTTTGCTGTAGCTATTGGATCAACCTCACCAACTTTTAACATCATTACATGTCCAAAAGCCTTTTCAATATCAATTTCAACAGATTTCTTGTGTGGAGGATACAGGACCCATATCATAAGTGATCCCTCATCTGGGTTATACTTAGATCTTGCATAAATCTCTATTACCCCCTCAGGAGCGAGTTTATGTGTGGTGTTACTATTCTTTAGAAAACTATCAAAAACCAAAGTAGAGTTTAAATCCAACCCAGGAAAGATCATGACACCCGCATCTTCTAATAATTTCCTTCCTTTCTCAGGGGTCGTGCTCTTCATTTCTTCTTCCACACTTGATTTTAAGTTATTGAGCAGTTGTTCCTCATTACTTGGTGTAATATTCTCCACTGATTCCCTTATTGATTTTCCTTTTAATTTGCACAAAAGGTTTTAAATTATGAGGTTTTAATGAATTCATCATCAACCAAAAATGATTTATATGCTATCTTCCTTGTGTTAGTATCTACACTCTCTTCAACATCTGGTTCCCTGGGAACATACTTTTAGTCTTGAGTTCTCAATCTGGAAATTTTATCAATTGTACTGCTAGGCCTACCATCACCAGATGCCTCTTCATCAGAAGATAATAGTTTTGTATCTTGCAATCTCCTGTTATACTCATCAAGAACTTTTTCGGCTTCCTCTGCTTCCAAATTCTTGATCAAGTCATCATACAGATAGGGTATGTGATTGTATCCTCCCAAGTTCATTTTATTTTTGGAAAAATCAATATACCCTTCTGGATCAAATCCTTTTCGCGGTGGACCCTTCTTTATGTTATATTGCAATAATTTGTTGAGAACCATGTCATATCCATCCCTTGCTAATGCAATGAAATCATTGAAGCATAATGTACTAGGCATAAATGCCTGCTTTCCGAAAGAACTCAGATTCATAACATCTAAAAAGTCCAATTGCCTAGCAATCTCCAAATATGCAATCCTATCAGGCACCATCTTGGGCAGAATGAAGGGTCCATCTTCAAATCCGTATACTCTCATCATGGTCGCATCTTCTAGACAGTACCAGTCTCCCCAATTGTGGTTGAGAGGTCCATTGAAATCCTTAGGCCTTAAAAACCTTTTTATTTCATCGAACAATGAGTATTCACAATGATGATTGTAAAATTTGTACAGTGGTTTCTCAAAAAACTCTTCAAAACGCAGATAACAAGAATTAGCAAATCTGCAATCCTAGGTGGTAGTCCAGAGTTGTACTGGTAATAACCTTCTTTCCTTATCAAATTGTACAACCCTCAATTTTTTAGGCCACATCTGCAATTCTTGTCCATAATAAAGTATCATATGCATTAGGATTGAATAAGCATCCAAGTGCAAGATATGAGCTCCAATTTTTAATGCCATCAGTCTTGAATCAAGTACTTTAAAGATGTGTGAAGCATAATAAAAAAACCTTGAATTGTGACATTGGATGTCCCCTGCAATTACCATGGGTACAATTGACATGTGCTCAGGGGCCTCCATTCCTAGCACTTGACACACTGAAAAATATGTGTACCTAATGTAGGGTTCAAACAAATCAACATGGAACGGGGGACCATCACTATCATTCAATGGAACTGAAACACCATCTTTCTAAGACCTATGTAGTGGCAACCTCCAACCCTTGTACAAAGTATCCATCCTCCAGAATTCCTTTTCCAACTCTTCAAGTACATATTTTTCACCACTCACTCCCTCTAGGTTAAAAACCTCACATATGGCAGCTTCAGATACATGTATAAATGATTTTCCTGATGGATCACAAATAGTTTTACATTTTGGATTATAATAGGTAGCTAGCATCTTCACCAATTCTACATTTACAAATACATTGAGGCAGACTAGTTTCCCTAGGTTTAAATTCCAAGGATTGCACACTGGTTTGTATCGGTTCCTTCGTTGGTAATGAAAAATAAACAACTCATATTCCCTAATTGGGGTCCATGTCTCGTATATGCTTGCATTTATCCTCTAAATTTTCCACTTCTACCCTAAGTTGTGTAGATCACCTGGCCTTAGGTCATGAGCCGGGCAATTGATCAATTAAGTCTTGGTTTAACTTCCTCTTAGCTACCCCCGATTCCTTCTTTGCTTCAATTTTTTGTTTTTTTCCTCTAGGGTTATTACTCTCACTTTATTTCCTACCTTTTTCTTTTCCTAAGCTAGTGCTTTCCATTTTATGAATCACAAAACCATAAATTTAATTGCAGGGAACTTACAAGTTTATTTAGAATTCTTTTACCGCAAGAACCTTTGGCCCTTCGTTTGTTCCTCTGCTTCTAACTTTGAAAAATTCGCCTTCAATTACTTTTTTCTCAATTCAGGAAATCATTGACACATTTGGTAGTAATACTTCCATTAATGTCCTAGCTTTGAACATGAGCGTAGCTGATCTTCGAATTTACCCACTGTCACATCAAATGTTCTACCAGTAAGACAATTGAAACTTTGGGTGATCCTTTTATTCAAGCTTGACTAACATTCATTAAACATTATTTTTGTCATGGAGACATTATGTCGATATCACATAATCTATCCATCTGATTCATATAAATGTCACCAAGAGTCACCCCAATGACTATCTTGATCTGTTTGTGTCTTCATCGGCAAGACATGGTGTATTGCTAAGACATTTAGTAATTTTGTCGATGTTATAAGTCTCCCCGATGATTATTCCTTCAATCTCAAGTATGTCACCAAGACTCCTGCCAATGTAATCTTATCAATGTGACATAGTGGGTCAAGGGGGATTTTGAACTCATTCTAATAGCGTTTGTCTTGGCGACAATATTTTTCTTTGTTTTGTCAGCAAGACAAGATGAGTGTTTCGGTGATGATATTTCATC